>VXAY01003862.1:972655-1019580 GCA_013399855.1 Oxyruncus cristatus | reverse complement strand
ATTTTGCCCGAGGCTGTTTTATTAAGATGTCGGCTTTTTCTGCTGCCTCTGCAGCTGACACCATTCACTGTCAGCTGCCCCCCTTCCCCAGTCCCCCTCCTCCTGTCCCCCCCAACAATGCACCAAATTACTCGCTTCATTTAGTGCTCATGGCTCAGCACAGGCAAATAAGAGGAAAGACTTCGACTTGACCAGATGAGTCTCAGCGAGGGGAGGTGAAAAGACACTGCTGCTTAACTGGGGTTAGGGGGGGGGTGGGTTTCAAGCAGAAAAGGGAAAAGATCAATACCGCTGGGGCTCACTCCCACTCTATTAGAAAGAATCATATTTCATATTAACATAGCCAATTTAGAAGCCACATTTACATTCCTAATTTGCATCCTGGCTTTAAAAGCTCATTTGTAATTCATTGTATAATTATTGATGCCTTATATGTGAATATACCACACAGTGACAGGTTGGGGAAGGGGAAAAAATGCCGTCTGGTTTCAACAAACAAACTAGTTACAAGGTTTAATGAATGTTAGTCAGTAATAAATTACTTTTTTTCTTTATTGTTTATCCATCTAGGGTCAAAAAAAGGAGTGGAGCTGAACGAGCTAATTAGAGGTTGTGTATTTCAGGAGCAAGAGTAAATGAGATACGGCACAGCAGCAGAAAATGTACTGTGTAATGCCCCTTTCTCCCTTGTCGTGTGTGAGTGGTAGTGGCAGAGGGAAGGGTGGTTCCCTATCTAGAACAGGGCAAACTGAGGAAATCCTGTCTGGAAGGCCAGGCAAGCTTTGCAAGTGTCGTAAAACATTATGTCTGATATTCCTTATTAACTTCTCCAGGTTTCCATGTAAGCTTAAGGTGAGCTGAGAGAAGGAGAGGAGTGGACAGGAAAAGTAAAGATTGGTGAGTCTCGGTGTACACGTCCTCACTTACCTCTTGGTAGGTTATTGTTTGGTTCAAGTAGGCTCAAATTATAACTATCATGGGGCAAAGTTATCTTAGCTGCATAAGGAAAGCTGAAAGGTTTCCTAAAGCTGAGGATAATATCATGCATCTAGACTGAGGACTCAGAATGCGGGCTTGCTGCCTCAGCTGAGGGCATGGATGGGAGGAAAAGTCTGGGCAATTCAAGCTCTTTGACTTTCAGAAGCAAAGTGGTAAGACATGGAAACCCTCAAGAGACCCCTTACCCATCCCATGAGTCCCACTTTTTGCCTCTAGTTTTGACAATAAATAAAACACCTTGATGAATTTCTTGGATCTCATAGGAGTTTCAACCACTGGAGAGAAAAACTTCTCACCAGAACATGTTGAATGAGCCTTCACAGGAGGTTTGCCTAATGGAAATATTTGGAATGTCCTGGGTTACTATCCAACGCTTTTGAACTGGAAATTGGGAACAGAATGATTTATCCCTGCTGAACCCAATCCCCTTTTTTATGGGTTTTAAATTTTGCAGTTTGTGATATCCTTTATTTCTCCATTTCATTTCTTTGATCTGTCAAAGCAAATGCTTTCTGATTTGAGCTGTTTGGGGTTTTCTCTTCAACCTTACTGCAAAATGTTTTGCTGTTGAGCACAGGGCATCACTGACAGGTGTAGACTAACATATTTTGGATATGTTTGCATAGACAGCATTTGAAATGAACTTCCTTCATATGACCCATAAAATATCAGATTCAAGCAGTACAGGTGGAAATGTAACATTGTTAAGTAGAAAAATTAGCTAAATATTAAAATATCTTTTCAGAAGCTAGAGAATAAATGAAAAAAAAATGGTCTTTTTATTCTGCCATTGCAACTCCTAAATCTACTCTCCATTCAAAACTATTTCTGGTTTTTATCAATTCAATTTATCTCTACGCAGCTTGAGAAGACAGCCAGGGGCTGTCAACGTTTCTCTAGTGCATCTCCCTCTTGTAGCATCAACGAAAACTGTGAGTAGGTCAGAAAACACGTCTCCCTTTCATGAAATAACATGAATTTTAGTCCGACTGGATGTGAAATTGCTCAGACACTCACTGTGGTACAGGGATGTTACTATTATGTCAATAAAATAAAAGAGTAAAATGCTTCTCAATGTCCTGTGTCTCTCTCAGATGCTAAAAGATGATGGAAAGGAGATGGTGTTGGTCTTGTTCATGGTCAGCCTTCTAAGTGAGGACACTATTCCCTCTGACCCTGCAACCCCAACTACTTTCGTATTTGTTGTTACGCATTAAGGAAAATTATCCACAGATCCAGATCTTGGTCGTCTTCTAAACACTTCCCAAACAAAAGAGAGATGTAGTCCATGAGCTGTATTTCAGAAATTTCCTAGAAAGCAAAGGGGATGGATCCTCCAGCTTCCAAGTGATTCCTTGCAGAATACTGGCATGCTGTGCTACACTTCTCTGCTTCTACATCACAGATGTATCTAAAAAAGGTGGGCAAAAGCTAGGCTGTGCTGAAGAAGACAAATTACATAGAAAAGCATTCTGAGAACACGACAAATTAGACCCTGAAGAGGGATTGAGCATAGGCATTGATGTCTTGAGGGTTTTCTAGACCTTCTCTCCTATAAAAGAGAGGAATTGGCTTTTTCGGTTTGCTATTCATCTTATCCTAAAGTAGACATCCAAAATACATCAAATGAATCCTGTCTTAAAAGTACTTGTTCTTTTTCCCTTTATAAAGGAAAAACTTTATAAAAATACAGTTTGCTTACAAGTTGACAGTTATCATATAGGTGTCTAATATAAGATCACTTGATCCCTGCCCATGTCAGGGGGTTGGAACTAGATGATCTTTAAGGTCCCTTCCAAACTAAACCATTCCAGGGTTCCATGAGTCCTACCTTTAGGGTTTAGGATATGTCAGGCTGGTGGGAAGAGGTACCAGCTCAGTGGTGGTAGCTGGAAATGTTTTGTTGCTCTCTCCTTCTTCATATAGCCCTTTGCCTCCGATTAAGTTTAAACTGAAAGCAACCAGGCTTTTCCAAATGTCTTTGGAATGCTTATCCATGTCACCACCTGAATCAGTGGCATCACTTTCACTTGCCTCCATTCTATAATAAATGGTACCTTCTTACATGTACTCAGGTTCAAATTTTCCCACACAATCCTTTAAATGCAACTAACTTAAAAAAGAATCTAATGTCACTGGACTCAGAGTAGACACTGGTTAATGCTAACAATGGGAATAGGATTAGGGCTCACAGCAAAGGGGGAGAATGCATGATGCATCTTTTGCTTTATCTTCCTCCACAGTTTCATTCTGCTGCCACCCAGTAAATACTGTATATTTGCATGTGCCGGTGTTATACAGAACAGTAAGGAATTCACTGAAGGTTGTTGATCAATCCAATGTGAACTGCACAGTCGTGAAATTTTGTCTTATTTTATTTTCAGAAGACATCGGTGAAAACTATTTTTTATCAAGTATATTGAGTGTAAAAAGAACAACAAAAAATTTAATTTCCCATAAGCTCACATATGTTTAATACAAAGTGTTACTCGTGCAATATCCTAAACTCGCTAGGTAGCAGATCATCCCTGTAACGCTGTTGAAGGAATGGATGAAGGAATGGAAGGAGTTCAGCAACCTCAGTTTTAAGAATGTAGTTTACATTAATCACTCCTATGTAATTAATGGAGGGAGATCAGAACTCCAGGTAACTCTGGCTTTCAGGTTTCTCAGAAGAGCTGAGTCCTGTTCTGGAAATATTAATCTTTCTGCTCTGATGAGATGCAACTTAGATGAATAACAGGGACCAGAAGTCCAATCTTTAGATGACTAACTTTCCAAAATTAAAGATGTCAACGAGGATTCAGCCTTGCCGTAAGTTTGTTATTCCAATTACCTGGCTGTCAGGCACACACCTGGCCTTTCCCAAGGCAGAAGCGTTGGCTATGTAGAGAATTTGGACAGTTTAGGAAGATGGGTTATGACTGTAATACCCAGTAGAAACATAGGTTTAACTGCTCTGGGAATAGGAAAAACAATAATAATGTTCATATAAGGCTGAGACTCCCTGAGTGAGTTTCCTTGGGGGTTTTTTTGTACCTTATTAAGAACAAGATTGCAGCATACATTCTGCAAAATGCCTTCTCTGCACTAGAGCAATGCGGATATGACAAAATCATTTTGCTATAAACTTTGTGCCTTGCTGAGATATCATATACTCCAGAGGAATATGTGTATACATGTTTCTTCTCCATCTAAAAAATGTAGGTAGAAGTAAATGCAGATAAGGTAGAAGCAAATGCAGATACATGCATATATAGACAGAAATACGTGTTATTATCCCCATATACACATGTAGTTGTTTAGTGTCTTTTACAGTTAGAGAACAGGTTTGCCTTCAGGTATTTCAATTTAATGATATGAAGCACCCTAGCTATGCTACAACTGTTAAGCTGAATTTTGTTTTGCATTTTGATTATAAATTAGAAGAATGGTACATTAACTCTGTTTTGAGGATAAGATTAAAAAAAGGCTCTGTTTATTAAGCTGCTGCCGTGGTGATACTTGCAGCATACATTACATTTATAATTGACTTATTAAAACTTATACACTGCAAATTATGGTGATAGCACCCACAGGCTAAAAAATCATCAAAATATATAATGGCAATTTAAGAAGGTTTGTATCCACAAATGGGAATTTTTAACTGGTGTTCTCTTGTTCTAATGTTTTACTCACAGCTTTTGCAATATTCAGATATGTAGCTGGATTGCTACAAACAGATATTGGAAGGAGCACAACAGAAAGAGACTCAAGAAGTATTGAATGATAACACCAAAAAAGAGCCAATGTATAACAAAATAAGATAGTATTTCAGGTGGGTTCTACTTCAAACTTAAAGGAAAGGATTTGGAGTCAACTGGGTCATGTTTTACTCTAGGCTATGGATAATGTAGACTAATCCCTCACACTTTGTCTTCATAAAAATGCACCACTATCTCCATATCTACATTCTTGGAATGGTGGAGATTAGCACAGTTCAACAAACTCAGAAATAAGGGCCATNATCTCCATATCTACATTCTTGGAACAGTGGAGATTAGCACAGTAAAGGTTGCAACAAACTCAGAAATAAGGGCCATAAAAAGAGCTGACGTTTTAACGAGATCTAATGAGCTCCAAATGACTGCCATAAAAATTTTTATTCTCCGACCATGTGGGCTCCCACAAACCGGCAAAGAAAGAGTGTGGTGATAAGCCCCAGTTTATCCAAGCTTTGACTTGACTTCCCTTGAAAATCACAGAATCACAGAAGCATAGAATCAACTAGGTTGGAAAAGACCTCTGAGATCATCAAGCCCAACCTTTGACCTATCACCACCCTGCCTGTGAGACCATGGCACTAAGTGCCACATCTAGTCTCTTCTTAAATACCTCCAGGGGCAGTGAATATTTAGGGACAAAGCAATGACATGGGCTTTTTCAGGCTTGGTGACACTGCACAAAGGTGGTTGTTAGATCAGAGGAGGGGCTGAGAAGGTACCAGGCAAACAGGACAAGAGGAAACAGTGTAAAGCTGTGAGTGACAGTCTCTGTCAGGTTGTGGTGTAACCCAACAGCATAACCCATGGCTGTAGGACTTCAGTCATCATGGAATTCCTGATTCTGCAATGACTCTTCCTTCAGCTTGTTCACTCGAGCAAGTAGCTAAAGATTTGTTGGTCTGGAGATACTGGCTCTTATCTTCTGATAATCAACACAGGAGGTTTAAATTAGACCTGGTTTGCAGAAACCATGGACAGGGACGAAAAAATGAGACACAAAATGGCTAATTCTGAGAAAGACCTTAAACAATTGTAGAAATTTATTTTTGTAATTGTAGGTGATTTATTTTCCTAATAATAGGAATATAATGCCCTAAGACACACAAAGCACCCACACACAATCAGCTGAAACAATACAAGGATCTAGGTGAGACCCAAGTTCCTCTGGAGGGGTAATCAAGGTCAGGAAGGACACCTTACCATGCTCTTAAGGGAAATGAATCTTCTTTATTGACTGTGTTGATCTGGTGTCCATTTGCTCTAAAGGGAACTTACCTCGTTTGAATACAGAGACCTGTATTGCTCCTCTATCTACATTGAAATGGAGCTTCCTCAATATGGAGCTGATGCCACTTTTTGAGGGTAAGTGATTAATGCTTGTTGGTAAAACACGGAAGAGATGCATCGTGTGCTACAGACCATGTCTAGCATCATAAAACTCAGAACCAAGTCAGGAATTTAACTGATTTCTGCTCTTGTGACGCTGTTACAAATCTGCTCACCTCTCTCATGGTTGTTCAAGCACTGGGATTTAAAATACATAGTGTGGTGGGTTACAAATGCGTGACACAGGTGCACTTACACTGAGGCTTTTGAAGCCAAGATACCCTGTCATGAAACTGCTCATTCCTGGGTCTCACTTCCCCCTTACATTTCGAAAACTTCTCTTTTTGGTTCCCTAGCTCAGACAGAAATACTGTGAAAGTTTCAGTTAAGTTCCTTCCACTTTAGGGTTTTGTGCAAGGTCTATCACAGCAACGTATCATGCTCTGAAATTTGACAGAGATGTGACAAGCCTTAGGTATTCTGGGCTGCTCAGAGCCGAGAACATATTCTGAAATTATGTGACATTCACTTCACTGAGGTGTTCACTGAACGTCACTGACTGTGGCAAGTCAAGTTACAAAATGCTAAGACAGATATGCATCAAACCCATGAGTAAATACCTTTTAGTTCTGCTGAAGAATGGTTAACACTGCACTCCATACCTGCAACGTGGTGTTAACACAGTTTGACTGGCTGAGGCTTTGCACCCGTGAAATAACATTTATGGAGATACTAATGGTCACTGTAGCAACATATGTGAATCACAGCCCTTTGAGAGCCTGAGCCCACAGCTGAATGTGTTTTCTAGGGTGGAACACTTTTTCTCAGTGGTCACCGGCAGGTTTTTCTTGTTCTGCATTGCGGCAAGAGAACATGTTCAATCAGGCACCTCCTGGAGGTGATCGTGGTTAGACAGCCCAGCTGAAAGCAGGTGAAGCTAAAAAGTGCAAGTAAAAAATGCCCATACTAAAATAATTTCACCTATGTCAGAGTTAGTAAAGTTTTAGGCAACGAAATTAGACCAGGGACAGACCAAGTCCAGAACATCTCAGGAGTGCACACAGGGATTACTGGAATTTTTACCTAGGAAGGTTCAATGCTAGTCTTGGCACAATCCTGCCCTGCAGACTCTGGTTGTGTTTTTCACCTGCAGGAGATCTCATGGTTTTGAGTTAACCAAGTTATTTACATCAGGGTAATACACACCATGAGCTTTTGAATTTCCAGAACAATGAGATGCTCAGAGGCTTTCCATCAATATTTTTCTTACCTTTTGGACCTATTCTTTGATCCTCAGCAGACTGAGAGGGAGAAGATGCTGTCATGAAGCCCTGTCCTGGTGTAAAAGGTTATAAAACCATTAGCAGATCATATTAACAGAGGCTCTACTCAGAGATGTGTTAATTAAAATGGTGATTCTGTAGTTACTACTGTTTGTAAACGTGGTTACATGCACAATTGATTACATTTGTGTATATCCCTCTGACATATTTATTATCTGACAAAAAATACTGGTGTATTAGGGTTTATTTGACTTTAAATGGCAGCTTTTTTGCTGCTGTATTTGCATTAGACCACACGAATGCAGCTGAGTTAGTCAAAAGTAACTTGTGTATCATAATCTTGGAGGGATGAGAGAGAAAAGGCATGAAAACTTCCATAATTTTCATAACTGCCTGACTTCTATCTCTTCTGCTGTCTTTTTATATCTGAGATAAACTTTTCAATGCATATGAAATGTTAATCTTGACTAATTTAAGTGAATGGCTGTGAATGATTTTCCCCTTTAATTTGTTTGTTAAAAATTATCACAATAAAAAAAAATACATTTGAAAAAGAGCCACAAATAAAGGAAACATAAAAATATTTGCAATTTCATTAGTTCCTGGTGGGAACTTTGTTATGGACAGGTCTGGACAGGGTAAATGAGAAGAAAAAAAATATTTAAAAAATTGAAGTCCAAAAGACATCAAATGTTTTTTAATTGAGATTGGAATCATTCCAAGTTTGACTTTCAAAAAAGGCTTTGATATACAGTAGTTCATGTTGGGCTCATGTTGTGCCTGCCAAAAATCCAAAGTAGATCAGAGCCTTTTTTGAAATAAACACAAGCCTAATCTGATGTAGGTATTTCAAAACTCCCACTGCTTTAGTTGTAACATCATCTGTTTCTGAATGATTTATAAATCATCTCTCTACAAGCACATTTCTGCGAGGCTGAGGGTGACATATTTTAAGTTGGGACGCAAGGACGTGTTTAAATTCCATATTGCAATTGATGGAGACCCTCCACTGTTTTTTTAAAGTGACATATTTTAAGTTGGGACGCAAGGACGTGTTTAAATTCCATATTGCAATTGATGGAGACCCTCCACTGTTTTTTTAAAGTATTTGTGAATTGGAATATCTCGGTTTTCCTGTATATTAGACAAAACCCGTAGCTGGAGTACAAGGGTATAATGGAGTGTTACTTCTTTGCTTTTCCACTGGGTAGAAAACAGACCAAAGGTGGGAACTGCTAATAAACATTTTATTCTCCTTGACTGTCAGTCGTACAGGAATTCAGTTGCCTCCTAAAAGAAGGAAAAAACCCACCTACTTTTCTCTTTTTCAGAAAATACATGTTCATGACTGGGATTTGTTTAAAACAAAATAGTTTCTCCCAAGGGATCATTTCATGTTGGTGGGGCAGGATTTGTCTCAGCTCAGTTTAGATACATAAAGCATCACGTTTCTCATTTAGATCAGAGAAGATTCCTTCTGGAGTTGATCCTTAGATACTGTTTATCTCACAGAGGGCAATTCTGCCCACCCTGACCCCAAAAGGAGTGCTTATCCTCAGGAAATACCTCTGTGGGACAAATTCTGCCATCTCAGAGGGAAATGTTCACCTTTTAAGTTGCAAGTCTGATGCAGAGGATAGAACAGGGAATACCCTGAAAAGGGGACTGAGGCTGGTGCGTGCTGCCCAGTCCAGCAGTTGGGCAGGGATTCTGCAAGAAACATGCAGAGGAACTACTTCCAAGAGCAGGTTTATACTGAATATTAGAAAGAAGTTCTTCCCTGTGAGGGTGGTGAAGCCCTGGCACAGGTTGCCCAGAGAAGCTGTGGCTGCCCCATCCCTGGAAGTGTTCAAGGTCAATTTGGACAGGGCTCTGAGCAACCTGGGATAGTGGAAGGTGTCCCTGCCCATGGATGATCTTTAATGCCCCTTCTAATCCAAACTATTCCATGATTAGAACTGGAATAACTGTTATGAAAATCCAGAAAGGATCAGTGTTATTTCCTTTTTTCCCCCCTCACCTTACCTACACTTGCATAAACCAATCCCATTGATTTTCAAACTTCAGGATTAAATTCAAGTACTGATTCCTAACTTTGTTACAACAGGAGTGTACATTTAGTTGTTGTGGACATATTCCCTGATAAAAATGCTATGCTGTAGTGTTTCTGCAGTAGAATAAAGGTAGACTGACAACAAGGCATTTTACAAGCAGAGGTTATCATTCTGAGGTTAGAATAAAAACAGAGCAGAAAAACAAAGGTTACCAAATCCTAATTGTTCCATGAAAATATTTTAGGTTGCAGTTTAGATATTTCAATTGGATGAACTGAATCTTTTCTCTCATTAGGCACACTTTTCTATTCTTTGCATAAAAGCAAACTACCTGAATTCAGATATTAAGCTTAACTGAATACGGTCACTTTTTTAATCTGTCACATCAGAAGAACCAATCAATTCATTCCACTGTTTGATGGTGAGGACATCATGTGCAAGTCTCCAAAACCATTACATAGATCAAATTTACAGTGCTGCAAAATTCTTCTCCAGTATGTGCTGGGCTTGATGAATCCACATTAACACTGGCTTTTGTCATGGAAATCCTGAGTGATGACCTGATCTGACCCTATGAAATGATGCCATTGTAGATTAGCAATTAGAGAGTGGAAGAGTGAGTTCTAAAACCTCTTTATACCACGTTGTTAAAAATTAGAACTTCACTCTTTGCTTTTCAATGTTTACTGGTTTATTTTCTTTCTTTGTCTCTGTTTTCAGTAAAATATTTCTTTTGACAAGCATGTTCTCAGTTAGACTGAGATATCAGGTGTCTTCTTACTGGAAAGAGTTAATCACCCATCCCGAAAGAGCAAGGTGAATCCAATAATCAAATATTGAGCTCCCTTGCATTAGTTTGGGCACAGTGGCAGGGATGATAGGTTTTATTTTAATATGTTAATCTAATAAAATGATGGAGTTTATTTCATATCTTCAGGGAGAGGTGCTGATATTATCTCAACTTTAGATGCATCCTCACTTGCCTGTACAGATCAGCCTTCCACTTCATCAGGGTGATGTTACTGGATATGGCAATTTATAATTGGAAATGGCAGCCTGGAGATTTTCTAAAAGCTTTGGTTTTTTTCTGAATACTGTGGAATTTCATTAATTATTATTATTTTGACTATGAAAAGAGGATTTGCCCAAGGGCAGTTTTTGAGGCTCCTTAAAGATTATTTTTCTCCATGGAAGGTTGCCAAGATTTCAGATTTCTCTGTCAAGACACTTAGCTTTTTTGGTGGGAGGTGGCTGGAGTGAGTGAAGGCATTTGCAGCTTTGGGAAGGAGACCTCAAGAAATTCTCATTCTCTTTCAGGCTGTTTTACCTCCCTGGAGTGGGGGCAGCTGTCACAATATCACAGATTGTAGCCCACCAAACACTCCTCACCAAGGCTGCTGCTTGCTGCCTTTTGCCTTCATACAGTATGGGCAGGGAACAGGCAGCCCCATTCCTTAGGAGAAGTATATCCAGCCCACAGCAGGGTGAGTCTAAGGCGGGATTATCTGTAACCTGTCATAGGCCAGAGAATATCTTTCCTTCTCCAGAAAGCCCCTTCTGCAAACCAGCCTAAGAAATAACTGGAAAAAGGAAGATTTCTTACTAATACTGAAATCTGAAGCTGGGAATCACAGATTCTGAGAATGGCTGAGGTTGGAAGGAAACTCTGGAGCTCAGCTTGTCCAAACCTAGAGCCAGTTGCACAGGACCATGTCCAGTTGGCTTTTGAACATCTCCAATGGTGAAAAGTCCACAGTGTAAACCACCTTACAAAAATGAACATTTAAGTAAGGAAAGTACTGAAAAATAGCTCTATTTTGCCTAGGTTTTGGAAGAAAAGGGGTGAAGGAAGAGCAGGTGTAGCCTTCTGCAATGAGGGCAAATGAAATGAAAAGCTGAATTGCAATATTTTATAAAAACCTGAAAATTATCATAAAACTTTTGAAAGACAGAACTCTCCTCTCCCTTAGGTTGTTTTTTTTTTCTTTCCCCCACCAAAGTGTTCCTTGTGGAGCAACTCTCCTCTTTCATCCTCTTCCCATTTCACATATGCAGAGCAAACAGGATCACGGCCCCTTTATATTCTGAGCCCTTCAAACAATTCCCAGCGTGATGAGCAAAACAGAAAGAATTTGGGACCCACCAAAGTGCTGTGAGTGACTCATCCGTCTAGAGCAGACAAGTCCTTGTGATGAATCACTTTTCTTTTGATGCAAGTTTAAAAGTGATTAAATAAAATGTGAGGATACAGTATTTTAAAGCTCCCTCCACTGCAGTAGTGAGATAAAGCCAACATCAGCTTTAATCCTGAAGCCTCAAGGTGTAAAGATAGAGGTAAAATATCGTGTCTGGCCATGATGGGAGGTTTTCACCTTCGTGTCAGTGCCTGCTGGAGATTAAACATCCATGGGTATTGCTCCAGAAGGAATGTTGTAGTCAATACTCCACACTGACCAGCTGCAAATAAAATCAGTCAAAAGTTGGACTCGATGATCTTGGAGGTCCTTTCCAACCTCCATGACTGCATGATTCCACGGAATGAGGCACAGCCCCCACTTCAGCTACTCAGCACCCTAACAAAGGGGTGGTAAGGACAGAAAACTCTCAGAGCCTTATGAAGGGAAAAGAATGACCAAGAGGGATTACTAAAACAATTAGAAAATTATTCATCTGCCCATTTATCCTCCCCATTTTGTTTTAAGGCTGTGGGAGAAAATTGGTTTTCTTTCATTTCAGGGAAGAAAGGGCTGAAGCAGAGAGACGATGGCCAAGGAAAATATGTAAAGTTTTCAAAAATATTCAAGAGGAATCTCATAAGGGGGGGTATTTTAGCCGAAATTTCAAATCTACAGGTTATAATCCCTGTTTAACCAGGTCTTGCAGGCCAGAATATAGGCTTTGGACACCCTATTTTTGTCCATCCACAGCTATTTTCTGTGGATCCATGAGGAGATCCAAGGTTACAGCATCCACAAGGTATAGGGTCAGCTGATGGCTGCCTCTCCATCAACTAGCAGGGACCACATGTCCTTACAATAAATCCATGTCTGGAGTACTCAGGAGTGGCATCGAGGGCCCTTTTTAATGTGGTCTTTTAAAGGAATACAAATTTTTCAGCATCTGTACTTAATCAATTCTTTAGCTATAACCAGTGAAAAAACCTGTACCCTGAAGGGAGAACCTGCTCCTGTCTCATTCTTTATTTTTTCGCGTTTCTTCTCTGTTCTTTCTTTTCTAATTTTCCTCTTTTCTGATTGTATTTTCTCTAGTCTTCCACCTGTCTTTCTTTCCCTGCAGCAACTCCTAACTCTCAGACTCACCCTAGTCCCTCTACTGAACTGATCACCAGCAGAAGAGATTTAGGGCATATGCAGAAACTTGAGCACTTCTTCTGAATATCTTTTTCTTTTGCGTTTGCTCGACTTCACAGTGAAAAAGAAAAAAAAAATTCTAAAATCTGTCACGGAAGAAAGTACTCACAGCTGCCAATATTTTTATTGCAGAAAAAGAACGAGGCAAAAATGCAAGGACCTGCATTCCATGCTATGGCGTTAATTGTGCTACATAAAGACAAAGTCCCCCGGGATTAGGACCAGCAGATAATACAAGACTCCAGCAGTATCTCCAGCAGTAATTAACATTTGTGCCCAGCTTTTAACCCAGTTGTATCTCAACCAAGGAAGAACTTTGGTGGATTTGGCATTTGGACTCTATATTTCACTATTTTCCAGTTTTCTCCACTTCTGAGGCATCTTACCGACCAGGTGAGCCAAAGGGGCAAAAATGAGGAAGAGCTCCCGTGGTGGTTGTTCTCTGGAAAAATTATTGAAGTGGCATTTGAGCTATGACTAATTTATTTAGTATTCAGAATTTAGTGAATTCTTTTGTCACATCACCCATCATAAATAAAAGGAAAAAAATAGAAACCTGTTTGATGCCTCAGGCATGTTTTAGTTCGTTGTTCAGGTCAGTTCATTTCAATGCTTAATTTTTAATGGTTCATTTAACATAACTGTTTAGACTTGAAAATATTTTCACACAAAACTTGGGGTTTTGGGGTCACTTGCTGTCACCTCAAAACATTTTAAGTCTCAGATGACAGGTTCAACATCAGCTGGAAAAGGTGGTCTTGTTGTTTGGGCACTTGAATGGGACTCAGCAGACTCAAGCTGAATTTCAATCTCTGCTACTGACTTTTTGTGTGACCTTGGGTAAAACGTTCAAGTTGCATCTCCAAAGATTTTTGAGTACAAATAGTTCCATTCACACAGTCACTTGCACAGTCCTGTTTGCCACTCGGTGTCCTTCCTGTGGAAGAAGGAGTCTGGTACGAAGAGAAAAATGGAACCAAATAGTTCCTGAGGTATCCAAAATCATGCACTGTTAGTGGGTATAGTAGTTTCTACTTAAAAATTATTATCTGATACACAACATGTTTTTAAACCAAAGGCACTGTTATGGTTTAAGATCTACTACTCACCTCTAAACCATAAACAAGAAACAAGTCTTTCAGTGCTGATGGGCAATTTCCAATTTTTTCCTAACCTTTGCCACCATTTTTTTGTTCCTTGCAAAAACAAAACCTCAAGAAAGAAAGCAAACATGAACTGCACATTTTCAAGCTCTCCAGAAGTCTTCCTCTCTATTTTCTTCTTTATTCCTGCTCTGTCTAGAATCATAGAATCACAGAATGGCTTGGGTTGGAAGGGACCTTAAAGACTATCTTGTTCCAACCCCTTACCATGGGCTGGGACACCTTCCACTAGCCCAGGTTGCTCCAAACTTCACCCAACCTGGCTTTGAACACTTCCAGGGATGGGGCAGCCACAGCTTCTCCGGACAACCTGTGCTGGAGCCTCACCACCCTCACAGGGAGGGATTTCCTAAAATATTCAACCTAAACCTACTCTCTGTCAGTGTGAAGCCATTCCCCTTGTTCTGTCGCTCCAGGCCCTTGTTAAAAGTTTCTCTCCGTCTTTCTTGTCAGTTCACTTCAGGTACTGGAAGGTCAAAATTAGGCCTTCTCCAGGACGAAAAATTCCAATTCTCCCAGCTCTTCCTCATAGTAGAGGTGCTCCACCCCTCTGTTCATCTTTGTGGCCTCCTCTGGACTTGCTCCAACAGATCCATGTCCTTTCCGTGCTGGGGACTCCAGAGCTGGAGGCAGCACTGCAGGTGGGATGTATATTGTATATGTACTATATAATAAGTACATGCTATGGCTTTCTTTCTCCTCAAATAGGACATTCCATTAGGAATTTCATAACTAAGACCACTGCTTATGAGAGAGGCACGACCTAACTTTTGCCCAAGGTCATTATGAATGCATTGATTAAATGTTTCTTTCATATAATAAACTATTAATAATTTCACTGCACTCTGGGGATTTTCATCTTCACAACTTTCCTACATTCTCAGAAAACAAACCCATGCATGTAGAGCAGTATTAATGCTGCTCACAGTGTCTCTGCAGATAAGTCAAGCAAGAAATATATTCAAACCAGGCTGAAAAAGAGGGTAATTTATCAATGGATGATTATGTTCCTTTTGTCAGTTATTCTCTGCTCTTCAGAACAAGAGCAGTGGCCTGTCTTTGAATATAGATAGATATGTATGGCTAACTTTAAAGTCAGACCCAAACCCATATCTGGAGGGAGAAAATTCTTCCCAGTTTTACACTTGTGGCCTACACTCACCTTTAAAGCAGCTGACCTGGCTCCTGACATCATCACACTTAAACATTTAAAAATTAGAAGACATAGTTTTCAGTACATTTTCCTCAAAATTTCAGTGCCCCTTACACTCAGATTTTCATGCTTGTTCTGCCCAGCCTAGTGAATGTCAATCATTAAAAAAGTAAAAAAAAAAATAAACATTGAGGTTCTTCATACAAAGTGTGTATTTCCAGGAACAGTTACCCTAATAAAACCACTCCCAAATATTGTGAGATCATGCCACTGCTTTGAAATGCTGTAATAATTCATAAAACTATGATGACATTCTCTTCTTATTGGAGTAGATAGATAATAATAATTTGAGGAGAAGATGGGTTTCTTTCCTTTCAGAAAAGAGTAGTTTTACCTGCCTGCCCTCACTTTTCCTGTCTGTGAAAATGACACATCACTACTTTGTGTAGGGATTGCAAGGCCAAGGCAAACCTCGACTTAGCAGCAAGAATTTCAGGCTTCACTCCTGAGAGCTGAGTTCGGCTTGTTTATAATTCCATCACCTACATGAAAACAGCACTCATTAACCCTCCCATGGTTCTTTCACTGTAAACTTTTCTTGTCTTAGCCATGTAGGATGTGCATTTCTGAGGACATGGCTGTGCTTTCATGCTGTATTTGTGCAAGACCTAACGAAAGGAGAGTTCTGTTACACACCTACTGCTATTCCCAGTGTTTGCAAAGTGCTTTAAAACCCTCTGAGGAGCAGTGATCGATGTGCTACAAAGCATTAGCGCTGCAGAGAGATCCATACTTTGCTATATACAAATGGGCTGATTTCGCTGCCTTCAAAGGGAGTCAGGAGTATAAAGTAAAGGAATAAAATACTACACAAAAGCTATTCACTGATGCAGTGAGACAGCTCCAGCCGCCTCCCAAGTTTTAAGATCTAGATGTAAGCATAAATGCAAAAAAAACCCAACAAACTTGATTTGAGGGAGGATTTTTAGAAGCTCTCGTCACTTAGGAGAAGGATTTTCTTCCCCAAACGGCCTTTTCTAGTAATGTCAGAGTAAGCAGCTTTCAGACACAATGTCAGCCTGCTCTTTTCCAGAGCATCCCTCTCTGCTCATCTTCCTTCCAAAAGTGAGTCCAGGCGCTCTCCCGTCCTAAGGAATCTGCTCTGATTACACGGGAGCCGCGAGCCGGCAAATCACCTGACAAAGAGGACGGCGGCGTTTTAGCATCAAGGTTTTTTCCCACAGGAGGCATTACGCCTTCAAGGGGGGAGAGGCAGGAGGGGAAGGGGGGCAGCAGGGGAAGGAGGACGGATGCGGAGCGGCGAGGCACCCGGAATGTCGCTTACAGTCGGTTGGCCACAGTTGTCAGGGTTCACTTCCATTAAGCTTTGTGTCAGTTCAGAAACTTTACACATGAGGCTGTGTGAAGCGTTCTGCCACTGCTGACTGCCCGGGGCTAGCCCACAGTACCTATCTTGTCACTGGTTTTCCAGAAAACCTCTCTGAGAATTAGTTGCATATGTTGGCCAGGCGAGGTTTTGTCTCTTATTTGGTAGCTTGGGACTGGATTTTTATAAATTATTATCATTATTAGGTTTGTATGGGTTTTTTTTTTTTGTGGGGGTTGTTTTGTTTTTTTGGTGTTTTTTTGTTTGTTTGTTTGTTTGTTTTCTGAAAGGGGTAGGGCTTGGTTTGGGGGTTTAAGGAAGAGTTGATTGATACGAAATACTGAAAAGGAAAAAGAGGGGTGATGGTAAGAGGTGAGTTCTCTTATCACAAAGAAAAGTCTCCAGTATGCACTTTTAGCTAAGGCTGTAAAAAAAAAAGCATTAAAAGTGACTGTAACAATATGATGGGATCTGTTCTGATACTGTATTCCATCTACCCTGAAAATGTTGAGATTATTATTAAGAACAACTCCAATAAATTGAGGTTGAATTCAAAAGGGAAGAGTATATTTCTATATAAATATTCTGTAGTAAGTTTGGAGAAGTCTCACAATCTCCAGTCCTTGTTCTTGTGACAGATTTCAATTTACCAGATTCTGCTGGAAATGCAACACAGAAGAGAGGAAACAACCTAGGAAGTTCCTGGAGTGTGTGGAAGATAATTCCCTGACAGAGCTGGTGAGGAAGCCAGCTAGGGAAAGTGCCTGCTGAACCTACTGTTTGTGAACAGAGAAGGACTGGGGAGTGATGTGGTGGTCAGAGGCTGTTTGGGGCACAAAATGAATTTTCAGTTCTTGGAGATGTGAGGAATCATCAGAACTACTGCCTTGGACTTCCAGAAGGCAGATTTTGACCTGTTTAAACGGTTGAGAGAGTCCCTTGGGAAGCAGTAATGAAGAGCAAAGGAGTTCAGAAAGGCTGGACATGCTCCCAGAAGGACATCCTAAAGTTGAAGGGGCAGGCTGTCCCAGTGCACCTAAACACAAGCCAGTAGGGAAGAAGACTGGCCTGGCTGAACAGAGAGCTGTGACTGGAACTCAGGGAGAAAAAGCTAAGGGATGGAAACTAAATTTTTTAAAAAATCTATATATTGTTGCAGTATTTGATCGTTCAGAAACAATTACACAATGGCTGCATGTGCACCAAAGTTTGGAGTTTTTTCTCTAGGAAACTTAAAGATTGATTCTGCCTTGGTTATCTCCCATTTCCCTCCTTATGTTCAGTTAGAAAGGAGTGTAATTTTATTGTAAACTACTTGTTCCGACATTGTGATTGAGCAATAATGATTGCAATAGCCTCTTCTACACTCTCCAAATACTAAGAAACTATCCTTGCTGTGAAAAATATGCTCAGACTCTGCAGAAACAGAGTCTGGGGATGCCAAACTGAACTTTACGGGATGTCCAAGCACTGAGATCTGTGCTGACACTACACACCACCATCTCCCCCCTGCTTTTGCTTTTCTCTTGTATCAGCTAACACAAAGGCTGGGAAAGAGATAGAAGGAAAGCAGAAATATAGGTCTCCATTTAGAGGATAAACCTGGGACCTAGAAGGGCTGTATTTAAGTTCAAGAGCTGTCCCAGGCCAGTTCACATGTGCATAATGAAAAAGGTATTTATCTCTCAGTGAATCACAGAAAAATTTCTGTTGGGCCCTGAGCTCTTTGCAGAAAAGGGGTCTGACACTGGCTCTCTCCATGCCTTTAAATAAATACATCTCTGATCTACATTTCAGTTTCCTTGGCTGATAGTAACCAGTTAACATTTATGGATCAAGCTGAAAACAGTTTTTCCTCTGATTATAAACCTTAGGGTGCAAACTTTGTCTCCATCTCTGATCTGTGCCTCACATCTCACCAGTCAGGCTGTTTATGTTTAACAAGTGAATAATGAGGCTGGCAAAAACAAAGTTAAACCTTTTTTTTTTATTTATTTATTTTGTAATATCACTATTTCATAAGCCAATTCCCTGCTCCAAGGAAACACTTGTTACGCTTCTCAGAAAAGCAAACATTTTTTTTAAAATTTATTTTAAGTTGCTCTTTTAGGTTTCATATCCCAGGCCTTTTTATTTTCCCTTCCTCCGGCTTTGTTTTTGAGTTGCATAAAAAGGAAAAAGGGCATGACAGAAAAAAAGGGCAGAGAAGAAAAGAGAGAAAATGAAAGCTGAAAATTTGCCAGCCAAATGTTTTCAAAACATAACATTTATGCACTGAACATAACTTTCCTTCTCCTTCAAGTCCTAGCCCAGCTTCTTTAAACTTCCAGGTGGTGTAAGGGCTCAAAAGCCAGAGCTGTCATTGGGTTTGTTTAGCACTAATAATAGACACCCATGTGGGGACACAGATGAGTGTGCCTGGTGGAAACGTGGTCCTTCTACTGATGCTACTACATTCTGAAGTGGGCAGTGAGGAGGAGGCCCAGCAGGGCTCTGATACAGAGCTCTGTCCCTGCCCCATCTCCTGCTGCTCCCTTTTCCACTCACTAAAGCACTGAAGCAACCACAATAAATTTTAGGGCAGCACCTTGACACCTGGACTGTGAGTCAGGCTCATGGTGTTGCCTTCCTTGTGCAAGCAGCAGCTCTTCCTCTAGGTCTGCACAATAAATAATGGAGTGAATGCCCTTCGAGGGGTATTCCTGTGACCTCGTGATCTTGAAGGTTGTGGTTATACCAGCAAACAAAATGGGCTGGGGACTCTCCCTTGGGTCCTGCTGGGGAGCTGAGGCTCACATCCCTGCATACAGCCAAATTCTCAGCCTTCAAAATAGGTCAGCTGCCTCCAACCTGCCTTTTGGGAATGGCCCCTGCTCTCTGCTAACCCTGCTCTGTGCCCTGGCTATGCTGATACATCACAGTGTGGATGATCAGACACAAAGCCTGTGCCCTTACCTTGTTTATACAATAAGTCATGGCCTAAGAGTCTACTGAAGATTGTCTCAGCAGGGAAGGGAGAGAACAGACATCTCCAGCTTGTGGTTCATTCCTCCTGCTTTTAGATTTAGCATAGGATTGTCTGAGGCAAAATATCCTGATCCCTGTCTGTTTTATTTTAGTTTATTGCTAGGCTTTGTGCCTAGAACAGGTATCTGCTTCCCCTCTGCCATCAGTGGAGAATATAGGGGGAAAAGTTTAAATGAATAAATCTTAAGACCAAAAAAATGGGTTATGTGGTTACATGGACTGAGTTACTTTCTGAAAGCTTCCCTTCCTATTAAAGAGGGAAATCCTAAGTGCTCTTATTTCAGATAAGTGAAGTTAGGAAGATGGATCCAACCTGTTAAGAGCTGCTTTAACATCATTGCTTAAAAATCTGGACTCTTCAATCATGAGCCAGGACTTCTATAAAAATGGATGCCATAAGGTGACATCCACCCTGTGACATCTCTGGGTTCTCTACAATGAACAGTGAGAAAGAGGCACTCCTGGGATGGACTTCTGCAGAAGATATTTGGGACATGGCAGATGAGTTATCCTTTAGAAATATTTGTGGTTTTTTCTTTCTTTTTTTTTTTTTTTAATTAATGGTCAAGAAAGCCCTGGGTGAGTGAATCACCTCTCCTCAAATACAAGGTTTTACTTTTTAGATGGTTAATATTGTGTGAAATGGATCATGTCCAGAAAGACTGACCTGTTCCAAGAAGTTTACTGTAGCATCCCAAATAGTCTTTAATCAGGTAGCCAAAGTTGTGGCTGCCCCATCCCTGGAAGTGTTCAAGGCCAGGTTGGACAGGGCTTGGAGCAACCTGGGATAGTGGAAGGTGTCCCTGCCCATGACAGGGGGTTGGAACAAGATGATCTTTAAGGTCCCTTCCAACCCAAACTGTTCCATTACTCCATAATTTGTGTACAAACTCCACAGAATATGTGTACGTTCAGAACAAAAAAAGAAGTCCCCGACTTATTTGATTGAAGAGATCAAACATTTTCAAATATCTCACCTTGTTTTGAACTGCAAATCCTGGGGAATGGCTGAACTTTACAGAAGACCATGAATCAGTTTTTGAGGAAGTCTGTTCTTCTCAACTTTCCTCTGGGATTGTGCCATTGCTTGTCTGAATGAAAGATCACTCCTTTTGAGGAAAGTGTCAAGCTGCACTGCAATTTTCTGACATAAAAAAAATACCAGGGAAAACCAACCTAAAATAGTGGGTAAACCCAGGTGGGCTTGAGTTTCCTTCTGTCTCAGCTACGTACTTTGATAGAAGAATGGAGATGTGTGAGAAAAGTTTAGTTGTCAGATCAGTGGAGATGCATTACAAAAAAAAAAGTCCAGGCGTGGAGTTTATCAGTATCATGATGGCTGAGAGAGATGTCAGAGGTACTGGTGCATCTCTGAACCATGGTATGTCAGCGTGAGATTAAAACATTGATGAAACAATTCAAGGAGGACCCTTTTTTATTTCTCTGTATCCCACCAGGGAGATAAAGATGTTCCTTGTTCTGTACTCTTAATCCAGATCAAACTTGTGTGTCCAGTCATTGCCAATCATCACTAAAACACATCCACTTCTAGAAACTAACAACTTTCATAGGTACATTCCTCTTCATTATGGTGGAATGGAAACAAAAGCCTTTCAAAAGTGGCTCTAGACCCAGCCCATAAGTGTTTGGGTTCATGTGAGCAGAAGGCAGTTGCTAGTGGGGCCTCTGGGCCAGCTGGGACAGAAGATTTTTTAGAGATATCCAGAGGGGTTTTACTAAGGGTTTTATTAAGATGAATATTTCAGCCTAAAAAAAAAAAAAAAAAAAAAATTTGCAATATCATCTCTTATTTGCTGCTAGGAAAGTGTGCTACTTTATCAAGCATGTTTGAATCCTAAAACAAATAAAAACCCAACCAAACCAAACTCTCATGCTACCTTATTCTAGGTTACAGGGAAGACTGATACTGCTCATTATTATCTTTCTTTGAAAACCAAGGCTCGTGAATGTTTTGTTACATGCATGAGAGCACCTGGGAAATACCAGAATATCCCAGTCCTTTGGAGAGGAAAGCAGCAGAAGTGACCTCAAAGAATGTAGTTTTGAGCTACTTACTTGTCAGTAATTAGGTAAAAGTTAAACTGGACTAACTCTTCTTACGAAGAATGGGGCATTTTTATTTTTTTCTTCACAAACAAACCATGTGTTTGCCTACTTTCTTTTTTTTTTGGGGGGGGAGGTTTAGGGTGTAATATAATAACTAGTAACCATTTTATTTGGGGGGGGGTTATGGTTTATACTTTCAAATGTGAGAAGGGCATCAGAATGTTGTGGCAGGGTCATTTTAGCCTTCTGTGTTAAATCTGAAGCGATTGATAAAAATGTTAGAAGTAATGGGCAGGTTTTGAAAAGCCCAAGAAGGATTCAGTTTCCTCACTTTCACAGCTTTAATGGGAATGGCAAACCTAATTGTGCTTTGTGTCTCAAGATTCTCTCCCCATTACAACTAAAGAAATATTCACTGAAAATAAGATTAAGGGCTGGTGAATAGCTGTGTTAGTTTTTCATGTGCTGCATCTATCACTTATGGGTTTCATATGACATGAGTATTGCCCTTTGACAAAAAGATTATTTCTGTGTTCTTGGTGGAAAATCTATGCTTGAATCCTATGGAAGAGGTTTGATTATGAGCATAAACACTGATTTATGCTTGGACTAAGGCTATTGCAATTAAACAGACTGTATTTCTCCCCCATTTGGGACCTGTGTTAAGTATCAGCATTCAAGTGACTTTGTAGGCGAAAAAAACAATGAATGAAGACCTATGATTTCTGTATTCTGTTTCTGGCTTAGCCAGATGACACAGATGAAATTTTGGCTGGAAATTAAATCCTCTCTAGAACGAAGGCAATGCTACCTGTCTCTTTTGTAGAGCACCTTGCAGTCACTTGAGGATCAGCAGCAAGCAAGAATATTGTTACACTGCAAGGCAATGTGCTGAACTAACACTGAGTACAAAAACAGGGGTTCCCTCATTAAAACTCCGAGTGCTCTTTAACTATTTGGGATATAATTGCCATAACAAATAACTCCCCACTGTGCTCCCATTATCCAGTCCTTTCTTCAACGCTTGAAGTGTGTAAGGTGGGGATTGCAAGCCATTGATGTCCTGAAGGGAGAGACCAGAAAGGTTTTAAGTGGTTGGAGGTGTCATCGAGGCTCTGGCAAAATAAGGGCTGAGGTGAGGAAACTGAGGTTTCAGATTGCAGGGGTATTTTACTCTTCTTTCAGAAAAGCAGCTGGATACTGTATATTACACAAGCTCATGCACAAAGGGAAAGGTATGGAAATTAACTTTCTCTCTGGCTATGATAAACTACCAAGGGAAATTCATAGCAAATCTGTCTGCTATAGTTAGGGCTGAGACAGAGCCATTACAGAAAAATAAATAGTGGCAATGGTCAAAAGAATGTCGAGATGCTTTCAAGTTGGCTAAACAGACACTTATATCCTCCAGGGGTTTGGTGCACTTTGTCCCGTCCCTGCCAATCTGTTAAACTACTGATGCTTTCACTGTATGAGGTCAGGAGTGATGATTTCTCACATAATACCAAGTAGCCCAGAAAAGCCTGTAGCATTTGCATCAAAAATGTCTCCTAAGGAGGAAAGGGACTCATCATGCACAGATGAGGTGAAAGGAGGTGGTGGGGAGGAACTCACAGAGACTGCATGTAGTGTAGTAAAAACTCAGCAGAAAACATGGCCCACTTGATAAAAATGTTTCTGAGGCCTGATAAGGGGATTCCAGCAAAACTGACTTTAATCACCAGCATTTAAAATTGGCATTTTAGACAAACAAAAGTACACAACATTAAATGAAACAGGAAGTACTGGAGAATCACCATGTGTTTTGGTCTGAAATGTCCTGGAGTAAACCCACAGTCATACTCAGAGTTAATATATACTTGATTTTACCATGCTGAACAATCAACAGTGGATTCAGCCACCCAGAATTAAAAGTACAGGTCCTTGAAACTTGAAAGAAATGAAGTCCCACACCAGTAAAGAAGGCTTCAGTGTGAAACAGTAAGGCCTGAGTACAAAATCTACGTCTGTAGACACAAACTGAAGCTGGCCCATCCATCCTGCTGCACTGCCAGCTGTTATCCTGCCATGGACACCTACCATGCCCTGAAACTATTCCAAGACTCTGTGTAAGACTTGAGTTATGTCAAAGTGGATTCCCGAAAAGTATCTTAGACACAGATGCTAGCATTGAAATAGCAGGGAAGTATTTTGGAGAGTAACAGGGTTTTTGGAGAGTAACAGGGTTTATTTTCGAGAAAAGCAGGTTTTGGAGAGTAACATGGTCACATGTGGTTTCATGAACACAGCCAGAATATGCCAGTTGGCTTCTGGAGGGAATAGTCCTTGATATTTTTTTTTATTTGTTAGCTGAGGTATGTCCTCATAGTAAAGCTTTCTCAGGGTTGTTGTTGAGTTCCTGTCAAGGCAGAGTTGACAAAAAAATGTGTTATGAAGAAAAGCTACAGGAAGCCGATGTGTTTACAGGATGCTGCTGTGTTTAGGTTTTGGGCAGCTCTCAGAGATAAAGAATTAAGAAAAGTTTCTCCCCCATTTCTGCAACATAATGATTTGTAAATAATTCTTATTTGCAGGTACTTTGCTAGTAAAATTTCAAATGCTGGCCATCAACATCTAAGTGTTTGCATATTTATTCTTTTTTTTTTTTTTTTTTTTTCTTCCTTTGGACGCATTTTCNCCTCCTTAGGAAGCATTTTCAATACAAATGCTACAGGCTTTTCTGGGCTGCTTGGTAAAAGAAATCACCACTTTTTTTTTTTTGTAGTCCAACCAGCTGCTTGAAATAGGGCCATTTTGGGGGTGAGACCAGGTTACAGTGTGAAGCTCTGTTTGAACAGCCTCCAAGGATGGAGACTCACAACCTCTCAGAATGAGCTGCTCCAATACCCGACTGTCACGGGGAAATTGTCTTTCATTATTCTGGTTGGAATCTCTCTT
The DNA here is from genome assembly GCA_013399855.1 of Oxyruncus cristatus. NCBI lineage: Eukaryota > Metazoa > Chordata > Aves > Passeriformes > Cotingidae > Oxyruncus > Oxyruncus cristatus. The sequence goes on along the minus strand of VXAY01003862.1, from coordinate 995,049 downwards.
GTTTCTGGTCACACCCCCACTGTCTCTCATCCTCTCACCACGCACCACATGTGAAGAGCCTGGCTAGATGCTCTTGATAATCTTCTTATAGGTTCTAGGTTGACCTTGGGTCTCCCCAAATAACCACTTCTCTGGGCTGAACAAGGTTGAACAGTCCCACCGTCTTCCAGCACCAAGCAGGTACTCCAGCCCCTGAACACCTTGGTGACCTTCCACTGAACATACTTTAGTTCATCAGTCTTGTATGTATTAGGGGCCCCAAACTGGCTGCAGTAGTCTAGCTGTAAGCTGAGTACTGAGTAAAGGGGGATAATCCCTTCCCTCGTGCTGCTGGCTCCGTTCCTGTTCATACAGCCAGGGATGTTGTTGTCCCTTGTTGCAGCCAGAGCTCACTGCTGACTGGGGACCAAGGACGTTGGCCACAGAGCTGCTCCTGAAGCAGTCACTCCCTAGTCTGTACCACTGCAAATGGCTTTTCCTTCCTATGTAGCAGGCCATTTGTCCATGCTGAATTCCATCAGGCTCCTGTTGGCTCATTAACCTCAATGTCTGAATCCTTAACTCAGCCCTGGACAGTATCAATGGGTTCCCTCATCTTGGTATCATCTGACAACTTGTTGAAGGCCCACTCCACCTCCTCTTTCATGGCATCAACACAGAAATCAAACAGGACAAGTCCCAGGAGGGATGGTGAGTCACCCACTGGCCTCCAGGTTGAGGATGACCCATCAACCACAACTCTCTGAGCCTAACCCCACAAACACCTTTTTTGCCCTTCCCATTGTTTATATTAAACTCCTCCTCCATCTCAATCTTTCCAGAGCAGGAAATCAGTCCCCTTTTGGGTAATTTAATAGCACTCAATTAAAAAGAAAATTCTGATCCTTAATTAAAACTCCGTGTCTTATCACAATAGCAATAAATGCCAGAAATGACAATCTCAACTATCCAAAGGATGATTTTTTTTTTTTTGTCATATTGGTGGTCTGTATTGAGCCAAAACATTTAGAATAAGAAACATACCTGGGGCAATTACTGACAATGATTTCTAAAGTCCTTGATACAGCCCCAACATCACTATCTAGGCTGTAAGTAGAGTATTTGACTCTAGATAATATCAAGTTGGTGGTAAGAAATGGTTCTGGCTGCCCAGGTTTGATGATAGACAGTTCAGCACATTGCTTAAATAGCTAGGAGCAATGCCAATTAAAGTGAAATTCTGCTCTAACACTGCCTTACAAGCCTTTTAAACAGACTGGCAAATCAAGAAACAGACTTCACTGAAATATTACAGTGTGCAGGTTTCAGAGGAACTTTGGAAGAAATTCTTTAAACCTTCATTAAAAAATACACCTAGTATCACAAAGCACGAAAAATATTTTCTAGGCAGCTGGTTAAAAAAGGAGGGCAGCCAGGGGAAGTCTTATATGTTCATATTAAAGTCCAGAGCAGAAGGTTCAGGTTGCTGGTTCCATTACAGAAATATCGCTGTCTCTATCAAAAAAGTCTGTTTCTAAGGGGAGCTCTTTATTCGCTGTGTTGAGATGGAAACACGAATTTGATATCTATGAGAGGCCAACAGGGTTAGCAAGAAAACAGAGAGAAAAAAGGACAGAAGTAACCTTTACAAAGCACTTCTCCATCTGATACTGTTGAGTAGACTTGGCTGAATAATCCTCCTCAGATATTATTCATCAATGTGAATGCTGGCATTTTTCTCCCCCATTTCTGCAACATAATGATTTGCAAATAATTTTTATTTGCAGGTACTCTGCTAGTAGAATTTTGAATGTTGGCCATCAACATTTAAGTGTTTGCATATTGATTCTTTTTTTTCATTTTCTTATTTATTTTTTTCCACCCCCCCCCGCTCCATGTTTCCTGCCAGATGCAACTATAAAAGAAATTCAAAGGGATGAAGCCAAAATGATATTCAAGTGCGTGTTTTCTTGGAAACATTGGGAGGAGGCTGCAGCTTCTGTGATGGGAGCGAGTGGTCTGAGGCTTAAGCAGCACATTAAATGGCTCACAGCAGCGGCAGCCAAAGCTCTGGACATTACACACACAGACTCTGATGTCTCCCAGGAAGGCTGGGATCATTAGTCCTGGTTCACTGACTTAGAGCTGGAGGTTCCTGATGAAAAGGACATAACACCAGGCTCAAGCTGAGACTAATGGGAAACAATGCGCATCTGCAGACTCTGATGTTGCTAATCCAGCTCCTGCTGAGGATGAACAATTGGAGCAAGGGAATATTCCTCAAGCACTGACAAACTGCAACTGAGGATTAGAAAAGCCCCCCGAATGTCTGAATTTGTAATATGTCTCCAAGTTGGCATTATAAACAGTTGTCCCATAAAGCAAAGAACCTTTTCTCACTAAGGAGTATTTTACCAAAAATCATAACAGTGTTAGGATTCTGTTGGTGGTGGATTCTTTCTTCCTTTATTTTTTATCTTGCCAAATTTAGTAGGAAATGTAATGTGGATGCTTGCTTCAGCTGCATATAAATAATGCAGAAAGAGCCCTGGTACCTCAATAGAGTAATTTTCAAGTCCAATACTTATAATTTAGCAATACTTTATGTCACCCCACACTCCCTTACGCCCCGTGTCCTCTTGAAGGCTCAATGTAATCAAATATACAGCAAAATCTGGACATTGACCAACTTCAGCATTCAAATATCTTTCTTGTAGCATAAATTATTGTGTGCCAGATAGTACCAGCACCAAAATCTGATTGTCTGCAGCCTTTCATTACTAGAAAAATCTCTGGTGTGTTTTTGGCTTTCCCATTACATGTCTCCCAGCCAATTTGCAGGCACTCTTCAGGAATCAGCTTGGGCAATGACAATTTCCAATGAGCATGTAGGATGTGCCCACCTGTTTTGGAGAGTAAGAGAGTTCAACAGTGTGGATGTAGCCAGAAATTTACAGTTGATGTCTGGGAATGAGCCACAGGACCACTCAGCCTGCCAGGGTAAACATGGACTAATTGTCCTGGGTAACATCTCCTGCAGTTCCAAATAGTCCTAGTTTTTACTACAGTAGTGGAGCTCTCTGGAATCAAACTGATTGGTTTTTAACAACTCAAATAGAAGGTATTTGACCAAGACATGTCACCAGTTGTGTCATTTGACTTTCTCCCAAAAACCCAACAGAGAATTGAGCCCAAACAGGTTGGACATTGTAGTGATGTTGCAGTTGTGATGATCTTTCCATTTTTTCAGGCTGGGGAATGAGCTTTTAGGTAGTGAGGTTCAATCTGTTGACAAAAAGCCCATTTCTTTTAGTTGCTTTTCACAAATGATAGGAGGATTCTTGAAGCTCTAGGCTGCATCTAATCACAGAGTCACAGAATGGTTTGTTTCGAAGGACTCTAAAGATCATCTACTTCCAACATCCTGCCATGGGCAGGGACACATTCCATTAGAAAAAAATTTACTCTTTAATTAATTTTTGTTATACTTAGTAGTTGTTATGCCCTGTTAAAGTCTCCTTTCAAGTCCTTTGTTGGGGACCTATCCTGGAGATAAATTGCATTTTTAAGATAAGATGGGGGGGGGAAATCAAAGCCTATTTAATCCCAAATTCACAACTTTCAGTGAAAAAATATACTCCATGTAAATTCATCATAAAAGGCTCCTTTGCAGTTCCACTTTACTGCAAGAGGCATTAAACAGGTTCAATCTGTTGACTCAACTCATCTGAATTACAAGCCTGCAACAAAATTTTAAGATCAGTTTGTTTTTTCCTTCTTAGTCTCAGATTTGGAATTTTACGTTGTTCTATAGAAAACTTATTTTCCTTTTTTTTTTTTAATAGGTATAGTGATCTTCCTTTGAATGCTGAATGCTGTAGCACTGTGGTAACCAGTTCTGTCTGCTTATTTTCACAGGCAAGGGATATTCTTTGCCATCTTTGTTCAAGAAGAACGAACACTTAAAGACAAAGTGGAAACAGAAAGACTGAACAACTGTTAGGTACATATTTGATAAGCTCAAGGTTACAGATCCCACTTTGTGTCCTCTTAAAGGGAATTAATTCTGCCAAATACACATACTGAACTCCCCTTTAGAATCAGGTTGTGATTCATCTTCTTCTGAAGCAGACATCTGATATAAATCACTAACTAGTTCAACTAAAGACGTTTGTTGCAGACACCTAATTCCTCATAAAAAGATAAAATTAAGGGAGTTGAATTCCACCCTTTTCAACTAAATTTCTGTGTGTTGACCCAGATTCCTAATTGTACAAACCACTCTGTAACTCCTTTTAGGAGCTACACCCATTTGTACATATTGAATATCTTGCCTTTTTCTTTTTTTTTCCCCTCTTCTTACACTGGTGACATCAAAAGGTAAAAAGTGTAGATCAAAGCTCCTGCAGCAGATCAAAGATAAAAGCAAAAAGAAATTCAAGAGCCACTGTCAGTTTTCTAAAATCATGGGTGGAAATGGATCATCACCTTTTTTCCCTTTAATTTCGGGGAAAGCAAATAACCATCTACAAACAATCAAGGTTTGAATCCCTGCTCTGAACCAGTAACAACAAACTGGTGGGGTCCTTGGTATTCTTATCCTTGAGGATTTTTTTCCTGATTTTTTTCTAAATTCAACCTGTGTCTTCGGTTTGGAATCCATGTTCCCTTGAACCCACACACACTTTTAACTTTTTTTTTTTCCTGTGGTAAAGAGCTGCCCAGCCCAACTCTGCAATGAGTAAATAAACACTGTTTTTATTTGTTTTGTCCATGTTACCTGACAATTCCATTTGATGCCCCCTTGTGTTGGGAGAGCCACGGAACAATCATTTCCTCATTTTCTCCTTGCCACTCAAGATTTTTAGAAATGTCACATTTTTTCTTCAAGTGTTTTCTGCTTTTTCCTGTTTTTTTTCTCCCTTTTTATTTTTTACCCCCAGGCAAAAAACCTTGTCTATATAATAGCCTGACATTCTTGTTCCCACACTGTCTTCCCGTTCGTGGCTTCTCCCAGAAAGAAAGCAGCAGCAAATTCTTTGTGTGGGGTGAAATAGGAAAGCAGCACAACAAAAAGAAGAGTCAATAAAAATATTCCGTTGTTGATAAAAATGTCTAAGCATTTCCAGATTCAAAAGTATTAAAGCAAAATGATGACAAAGTAAGAAGGGGAGCATTTTGTCACCTTTCTTCCTCTGAAAATATATTTGAAAGAAATATTTCTGAAGTTGCTTTGCTTCTCTATTTTCTACTCTTTCTTTGTTAGCTGTGACTCAAGGCAAAGATGATGAAAAAATATGTAAAAATTAGGAAAAGCGGGTATTGTGATACTTGAGATTCTAGCTAGGGAAAAAAAGTGTCAAAAATTTAATCAGACACACTATAATTACGATAGACCTACCCTAGTTTCTGATACTTTAGAATTTCTTGCCCTGAGAACTCCTGTTGACTCCTATGCCCCACCCACCCCAAAGCAGGATTTTAAATTAATTCAGACTAATTGTGTCAAATTAAGGTGAGGAGTTTGCAGACAGACTGCTGAAACCAGGAAAAAATTGTTACAGAGTATTTATATAATATTAGTTTCCTTCCACTCTGGGCATCCTTTAATACATATCTTGACTTTTAGATGGTTATTTAAAAAAAACCCTGCTCTTTTCAAAAGAACAATCTCCCACATTGGTAAGGGTTTTCTTCTGAAGCTGCTGGCAACAAAAGCAACTTTAAAACCTCAGCTGTCATTTTTTTCAATAGTAATTGCACAATTCTTTCATTACACAAGAAATAACACTGAGAACAAACTCCATGATGTTTTGTGGGAAAATCCTGATTAATGCACTGAGAAACGACATTGCTGGGGAAAGCAGATTGAATGACTTTTTAGTTTTAATAACATTTTTAAAAGAATACTTGAAAATATGAGAATTATTTTTATAATTTGTATATCTATAGTTATAATTTATATGAGTATTTTTATATTATCAGAACATGGCAAACCTGGTGTTGGATTTGCTGATCTTAAAGGTTTTTGCCGACCTTAAACATTCTATGATTCTATGAACTTTTATCTTAAAATAACTTTTCACTTGAAAGCACTAATTCAGAAATGTCCAATGATAAATTGTCTTTCAATTTCAAATTAAGTGAAATATATCAGATTACCCAGACTTATTTTTAGTTAAAAGTTTTAGTAGATTTGGGAGTTTTATCCGACTTCAACACAAGCAAAAAAAAACCCCCCGAAACACAAAAGTATTTCCTGCCAGTCCCTAAGATGCACTTTTAGAAGGGCATGAAAGGACAATACATGGGGAAAAAAAACAACTTCCTTTTCTGTTTGACCCCGGAATCCAGAGATCTGTTCAGTAACACAGTAACTTTATGGCAGGCTGATACTGGAACATTTGATATTTAAAGCACACAAACCACACAACTTTTTGTCAAACTTAATTATTAATATGACAGCTTGAAAATTTATCCACAAATTTTGAAGTTCCTCCATTATCAGAGCAACACTTCTGTTCCAGTGCAAACACAATGCTGAGTTTGAGGCAATACCGCCACAAAATACCTGTGATCTTCTTATTGATGCTTCACTGACTTTCAGAACCCAATTCTGCATCTCTCTTCTCTTGTTCACCTTTTACAAGAGCAAAAGCTCAGCACTCTCAGTGCAGAAATGCTTGTTTAGAGTGGTCCAAGATGTAAGAGGAAAAATAAATTGATTCCTTACACTGTATTGAACCTGCAATGTGAAATAACACGCTGATTGATGACAAGGATGTGGACTGAGAACCCTGCTGGTTATAAAAATCATGGCTTTAATTCCAAACTTTCTCTTTTACAGCTTCAGTCCCACTACACCAGGTTGTTTAGACTCAGGCCATAAAATATAGACACTTTTGTGTTCGCTTTATCCGTATGTGCCGGTAGGAAATAAGATGAACGTTATAAAATGGTGAAGTCAGTAACAGACTTTGTTACCTGATTATTTTTTATTTTAACAAGGATTGTTTGCTGCATGTAGTTCACAGGAGCTGGTTGGAGAGAGAGAAGATGGGTGCAGGATTCCTTCATGGCAGTAATTCACTTGCTATTAAATGGTTCTGCCAGGTATATGGTGTAGAAAATAAATGAGCTGGTGCAAGCGGATCGTGGAATGTTCTTATGCAAATACATGCAAATAATCCTACTAACAAAGCAGTATTGAAGAGGGGAAAAGCCCACTCACTGGAGTTTGGCTTTTCTTGATGATGAGCCATGAATTCCCAAATTAAAGGACACGAGGCTGCCTTGATCTGTTCCCTAAATCTGTGTGATTTATAGATTTCAAAATAATATAACATCATGCAAATTAGAAAGTGAATTTCTTTTCCACTAAATAAGTTAATATCTTTTTTTTTTTACATGGACTTGTGTTTTCAGATTGACCAAATGTATCTAGTACAGCTATCATGAATTTAGAAAGCCAAATTTGGCTTGTTTGGCAATTCTTTGAGTTCTCCAATGCTCCTGTTGTAAACCACGAGTCACCAGGATTGTTTTGTTTGTTTTGTTGGGTTTGTTTTTTTTTTAATTTCTCACTGAAATCAATAAATGTAAAAGTAGAGAATAATGTGTATCCTAGAACTTCAAAAATATACCTATCAATTAGCCATCCAAATATTTTTGGTAAAAGTCCAAAGAAATAGTCATTGCAAAATGAATCTTGTAGCTACTCAGAATCCAATTCCAGGCTAATATTTTTAATAAGATTTCTTTCATTCTATTTGTCTTAAAAAAAAAAAAAAATCTAAATTTTCTAAACATTTGATTTTGGTTTACATTTTCTTGTATTCAAAATTTCCAGTTTTCCGATGCCAAAACCTGACTATTTTCTGGCTTAGAATTTCTCTGCGGAAATTTCTATCAAGTGAGAATCTTCAGATGTAGCTGCAGTTCTGTCAAACTGTTATTTAACACTTGAGAGAGGAGGAAACAATCAAACCTCTTTATTTTAGCCCCAAGTGTCACTTTCAAGTCTTCTTGGATCATCTCAAATTCAAAAATTATTATCTGATGTTAGGAGCTTGAGGCAAATGACTCCTCTTGGAAATCAGGGTCATCCGAACCATCACATTTTCCTTCATGTGTATCAGGATTTACACATTAGTCAGTATTTGGCCACAGGCAGGTGAAATAAGACCAAAAGCCAACAGTGGGAGAGTCGTCCCAAACTTTCCTGCAACTTGAGCTCAGCCACTCTGCCTTGCTCCCACTGCATCTCCACGACATGTGTCCTCCTGGTTTCCTAATCCAGAGACAAAACAATGTCTAAAGATCTCTGCTGAGAAGCAATGAATATAAAAGCCCTTGGTACCAGTTAAAGCATTTACTCCTTGCTGCTTCCTTGAGGGAGGATGTTCCCTGTGGTTGTTGTACTCCTGGGTGCCTTAGGCTCCAGGATGAGTAAACCAGGGAACAGATGAGAAAAGAAATCTCTCCCTTCCTCCTTGCCTAGGATTCATTTGTGACCTTTGTCCTGCCTCAACTTCTTGGGTTTGTGGTTTTGTCTTTTTTTGTGTGTGCATAAAGCCCCTGAAAAAATAGTTTTCACTTGGGTTTTCCACTTTCATGTCACCATGCTTCGCTTGTTCTTATTTACTCACTTTTAGGTTTGTCAGATAGGCCCCCATCAGTCTCTGAACACATTTACATAATTTAAATACAAAATGCAAACATGCTGACTAATGTCTGCCTTAAATAGACTCTCTCAGGATAAGCTAGACATGTTCCCTATCTCCAACCCCTCAGGCAAAACCTGAGAGCAGAGATGAGCTTCATGCAGTGCCCTGCAAGTTGATGGATTAAAAGCTGGTTTGGGCCAAGTGAGGGAAGCAAATTCCAAAGTTCAGGGCCCTCCACTGATGATGCTTAGGCTGAAACACAGGTCTGAGGAAAACAGGGCATTTTGGGAAAAGTCCCAGAGTTAAAGCTGTTCAGGACATTTTGAAGTACTCTGTCATGTTGGAGCAGGTCCCCATATCCTGAAGGATCATGTAATACATGCCAAATTCCTCGTGGTTAAAGCTGTTTTCAGGCAAAAATTGGTGAGCTTGGGAGACCCCCGTGACTCAGAAGGCAGGAAAACACTCTTTCTTTAACCAAAATGAATGATCCCTCCACAGCTTCTCCTTTCTGTGCTAGTTTATCGTCTTTCTCTTACCTCACTCTTCCATGGTTGGGTTTTCAGACACTTTGTCCTTCAGCCTTATACGTCAAGGGATTCATTTCATTTAACTTCTGCCTTTTAGGAGGTTAAAGTTTTCTCTGAAAGAGTTACCCATGAGGCAAACATCTCCAGAAGGGTGGCCACGAAACTTCCCCGAAACAACTTGTCAAGGAGAGATGAATTGAATCTTTCTGCATAGATCAGAGGGTAATACTTGATAGCAGGTTGAGATCAGAAGATAAACTCTTAAATGGCTGCAGCTGGATGAGATGAATCCCACAGCATTTCTGGATAGATAAGGAAGGGTCTTACTCTGGGAGGCCATGAAGAGCCTTGCACAAGAGTGATCTGCTGGTACCTGATCACAGAATAATAGAATATCCTGAGTTGGAAGGGACACCAAAGGATCATTGAGTCCAACTCCTAATAACAACATCCTGTAATAACAATCCTGATAGTTTTGAAGAAAGGGCTTAGGTATTCTGTAAACATATTTTAAGGCGGTTTCTCTCTCCGATATATTTAAAAGGATTAGAAAAAAGGAGAAACGGGACATTAATTATACTCAAGGAATTATGATACAGATCTTGAAAACTAGTCAGCCTAAGTCCTGGCAGAAATGGACATTCCCATGTCAAAGAGAACATCTGGAAAGCTTCCTCTTCACCTTGGTTTCCTTTTGCATATATGGAAAATCTCAGGCACCCTCTTGGAGAAAGTAAACACAAAACATTTAGATGTATCTTATGATGTGAACTACCAATCTTTTTAAGGAAATTTTTAGGCAGTACCTAAATGAAAGCGAGACCATATGATTTAGCCAGTAGTAAGACTACAGAATGAGTAAGACTATAATAATAGTAAGTTCTAGTGGCCATTGACGGTTATAAAATGTCTGATTTTGTGATTTTTCTGTATTTTATTTTCTTTTCATTAGATCCTGATTTTAATAATTACCTTGCATCTGCAGTGCTACAATTTGCTTTCTCTCCTTCATTTTCTTCAGCTGTTCATCTTTCAAATTTCTGCTAATGAAGCAACTAAGCAATCAATTAATTGTTTCTATATTTGTAACTATAATTTTCTTAATTTTGGTGTAAGTAAAATTGTTTCTTGATAGAGTACTGAGACCACACCAGGGCTGCTGGAATTATTCCTGCTTTTGGTTTCCCCTGAATGGTGTGTTTGGAAATCAGCATCACAATATGAGCAGAGGAAAAAAATAAAAATACTCCTCAGCATCCTCATTGTTTGGTCTTTGACAGATATGAACCAAGTTCCCCTGGAGTGAGCCTGCAGGGTTCCACACACTCAGAGCTTCACACAGACTCTGAAAATTAGGAAACAACTTTATGGAGGCTGGCAACTTTCGACCTGTCAGGTTAAAGAAATCAGAACAACTTCCTTCCTGATGATTTTATAATTCCACTGAGGCACTTTTGTTGTCATAATAAAACCAAGAAATTCTTCTCTGTTGCTCATTTGATTAAATAATAAAGCCTGTTGTGTTGCAAAGAACAGTTTGGTCCTGTTTCCCTCAAGCCAGTTCAGGTTCTACCCTTCTCTTTAGTAACACAGGAAGGAGGCAAAAGCAACAGGTTCAGCTTGGTGGTTTTTCTTGGAGTAAGTCTCCATGAAGTGCATCAAAAAATCCTAAACAATTTAAAATATCTGAAAACACTTTAAATGTCCTAAGTGACTCTGAGTATAAAAGGTATAAAAACCCTGGAAAAGAGGTATCCCCGGGTCCTGTGTTATCAACGGTTTCAAATTCATGTAACTGAAAAGAGAAAAACAGTAAGTGAAGCATCAGCTGGAAGTTAGTCAAACAATTAAAGGCAGAGATCTGAAATAACCTCACTTGCTCAACATTGGGACAAATCACCAAAAAAAAGTGAGAAATTGTTCACTTTCTTGGAGATCTCAGCCTAAAACCATCAGCTTTTCCTGGAAAAGCGCTGTGACTGCACACAAGCTACCGGATTCAAGATGAGAATTGCTAAACACGATTCTAATTCAGAAAGTCCCAGGTAAACATATCCCAAAGGTAATTCATCCTGTCCACTCTTCCTTCTAAGGACTGATACTTATTTTTGGAAGTAATTACCTTCCTCCACTGGCTGGAAGTGAAACCCAGAAAGGCAAATTTGGCTGGACAGCTCAGTGTACCTGGCTAATGCCAATATTTTTCTATTTTGTTTTGCTTGAAATAATAGTAACGGTAAAAAAAAAAAATGCTGAAACTCATGAAGTGATTTATTGAAAGTCACAGCACAAGGAAATGGCAACAACAGAACCCAGATCAATGTGATTGATTTTGCAAACAGCTGGAGCTGCAGAGCAGAGAGGCCAGGTAGAATGAACCATCTTACCAGGGAGCTGATGCAACATTGTAGCTCTACCTGCTTGTTGAGGCCCCCACTTAAAAGAAAAAAGAAAAGAAAAGAAAAGAAAAGAAAAGAAAAGAAAAGAAAAGAAAAGAAAAGAAAAGAAAAAAAAATAAAAAAGCCATACCCACACCAAAAACACCCTACACAAACAAGCAAATAAAAAAAATATCTATTTTCTGTTTGATTAGGCAGGTCTGTGATATCAACAGAGACCTAACTTGAGAATTCAACCTGAAGACATAAATCTTTAGGATGCCAAGTTTAATTTGTTCACTAACTGTATAACTATTTATTACAGCACCACGATGTAGAAGGAGCTCCTGAGAGCTGGAACCACAGTGAGAAAGGCTCATATCCAACAAGAAAGGCGGGGAAATTTTTGATTCTGCAACCAGTTTTTATAATTGCCCCTACTAAAAGACAACTTCAATAGAGCGAGCAGAAATAATAACCTGTGTTCACATACAAATTTCATTTACAGGGGAGTTTATTTGTTTCTTTTAATCAGAAGGATGATAATTAAGCCTAAGAATGAGCACAGCTATACCCTAGTACAGAGATGCTGCACTAGAGTATTCCCCTTTTGGGAGCAAACCATATTGGATAAATAGTTCTATTACTGTGCTCTGGCTGGGGAGACTGCCCTGATGCAATTACACTGGTATAATTGGTAGTGCTTTGGTGTAGGGGCAAGGCTTCATTGTGGATAATTTGTTGACAAAATGATTAATCATTTATCATTTGACAGTTAATCTGGAAGTCTATTAATTCACTTCTTCCTCCTCCCCAGCCTCCCTCCCCAGCACTCACACACACATACCCCAGTCTGGACCAATAATCCAGACTGGTGGGCCACTGGCAGACTCACCGTGGGGAATTGAGATCTATGTTGCTTTTAAACTCCTTTGCTGGTACTGGAGAGGCCAAATCTGCCTTTATTTTTTATTTTTTCTTTTGCCCTGATTTCCCATTTTAATATACAGCTTTCAAGTCTGGTATATTCGGCACAAAAACTGGCCTCCTGACCTTGTCTTTCAAGCTGATGGATGAGGCAACATCTGACCAATTACATTTTAGTTGCAAGCCCTGTGTAAGTGGAATATTTCTCAGGATGTGGATAGAAGTCAGTAATATTTCCCTTTATGTTTAAATGGCTTTTTAGCCACTTAGAGACTAAGTGGTGAATATAAAGGGAGAGACCAAAAAAAACTTTAAAAGGTGTTAAATTTATCATGTGCCATAAAAGAAAAGATATCTAATAAGCCACCAGTACTTCTTGGGTGGTTTTTCAGTTTCGTTTTACACTTTTGAGATTAAAAGATACATGCAAAAATATGTACAAAGTACCTTTTAGAAACTTTGGAAGAGGTCAAGGAGAAAATAGCTGGATTTCAAAAGCTGAACTTTTCAAGGATTTTCTCTGATTTCTCTAAAACAAGATAGCCTCCTCCTCCTCTTAATAGTTCTTCAATGCCTTTTTGGTAGCCAAAATCTTTGTTCTTTTTTTTCTTTTTTTTTTTTTCCTTTCTTTTTTTTTTTTTTTTTTTTAAAGCAGCTTTGTAAAAGAAGAACTAAAAATTAATTATGGCTATGGAACTTTTGCACAGAAGAGTTTAAAAAGCACAGACGTAAAGAAGGGAAAAAGATGAGGGCCCATTTATCTCATATTGACAGGACTAGCTTCAAAAGATGACCTTGAATCATAATCATCCTAATGAGCTGAAAATATTTCACTTTAACAAGTGAAACTATAATCAAATCAGTTTCTGAAAGCTCTACTAATGAGCATTTCCTTTGATGAAAACATGGTTCACTGTCTTAGTCTGCAGGAGGTGCACTACAGTAAGAGGCCAGCTCATGACAACTCATTAGCTGACCTGGGGAGAGACTAATTTGAATGCTTTTGATAAAAATTTCAAGGCTTTTTACTTAAATTACAATTTATGCACTTTTATAAATAGTCTAATTTTTATAAGTTGGGGGAAACGGGTTAGGAAGACTTCAAAGTCATGGAACAAAGTTTGTTTACAACATTTATTCTGTAGGATCTACAGAACTTTCAGGGGAGAATATTTTTAGCTAGTATACTTTTTTTCTCCTTCATAAAAAACAAATGTTCTGAATTCAGCCAATTCTTATGTTTGTTTATGCACAGAAGAAGAGGTCTGCCCTCCCCAGCTCCCTTCTTTCCTGACTGATGAAAACACTTTATAGCATTTAGCACTGGCAATATTTAAAGTCACTATTATTTACTGTGAGCTACTATATCAATTATCTCCAGAAAAACAGGCTTGTCTCATTAGGAATCTCAGTAATTCATTCAATTTCTTTAAACTAGTGGCAGAACTTAAATGAGAAACGATTACACAAATCTGGTTTACTACCGTTCAGCCCCCCTCCAGGGCTTATTCATTAGGTTTATTCATCATTTTAACTCCTGCTCTGCTCCACACAGAGAAACAGTTTTCTGTTTTTCCTCCCTGCATGGCAGAGTTGCTGTCAAAGCTGCACTTCACACTGAAGTGTTCCCCAGCTGTTTTAAGTTTCACTCCCAGTCAGATCTTGGTTTTCAGAGAGTTTTCTTTTCCCTCTCTAGCGCTGCCTTTGCTCCAGACTTTCAAGGCTGTTCGACTTGCGTGCGTGTGTTATGTGTCAGTGTGCTCCCCTCAGCCTCTGTGTGCTGCAGAAACTACACTGAGAGGTACAGCCTGTGCAGCTTGTCAGTGTTTAACAGGCTATCCTTACTCTGACTGAAGTAGAGAACGTGATACTTCCAGTTTGTGTTCCTCTCGGTAGGTGACTTTTCTGTAGCACACACAGTGAGGGCTTTTACGTCGAGTAGAACAGTAGTTATACCTTATTACTGTGACTGCTCCATCCCTGGGAGTGTTCAAGGCCAGGTTGGACGGGGCTTGGAGTAACCTGGTCTGGTGGAAGGTGTCCCTGCCCATGGCAGGGGGTTGGAACAAGATGATCTTTAAGGTTCCTTCCAACCCAAACCATTCCACGGTTCTGTGGTTCTGTGAGTTCAGAGGTCCAGGATAAATCCATGTTGACTGCCTGGGATATACATTACAGAGCTCAAGGTGTCTCAGGTCAGCTCGTTAGGTGTGGAACCAGCTGCAAAGATCAATGAAAATGCATTTTATTTTTAGCATGTTGCTGCTGGAAGTTATGGTCTGGATTCAAAACTTGCTGAGGGGATCTCCCTGCAGGCCCCCATTCACAGACTGGAAAAGACCTCTAAAATCATTAAGCCCAACCTTTGCTGAATACCACCATCACCTCTAAACCATGTCCCTCAGTGCCACGTCTTGTTTTTCGAACACTTCCACGAACGGTGACTCCATGACTCCCCTGGGCAGTCTGATCCAATGCTTGACCCTTCCCTCAGGGAAGAAATTTTTCCTAATATTCAGTCTAAACTTCCCGTGGTGTAACTTGAAGGCATTTCCTGTTGTCCTGCAGCTACTTACCTGGGAGAATAGGCCAATCCCCACTTGACTACACCCTCATTTCATATAGTTGTAGAGAACAAGAAGGTTCCCTGAGCCTCCTTTTCTCCAGGCTGAGCTCCCGCAGCTCCCTCAGCTGCTCCTCATTACATTGCTATTTGGACAAGGTTTTTTGGTGGCTGTTGTAACTTGGTGGCTCATAGTTTTGTCATTTGCAAGAGCTATCAGCAAAGCGCATCTTTAAAAACTATTAGAACAGAAATGGTGAAATAAAAAATTGTGAAAGAAAATGGAGCCAGTGCTTGAAGTAAATTGTGCTTTTTATTTGCAATCTCGTTACAGGCTCAGAACACAAACTGGTCTGAGCTTGGAAGGTCACAGAAATTAGGAGTGTTGTGTTCCTGGTCCCCGACTCAAATAAACAAACAAATAGAAAGAGAAAATTAAACCAAACCCAAACAACTGCTGGCCTTGGTTTTGAATAATTTCCATTTTGGAGGAGGCCTCATAGGATTTTAATGAATTTGGACAAGGCAAAGCAAGGAAAGATATTCTCAAAGCTTGAAGTGCATCATGGAGGAGCAAACAAACTGCCTCATCTCTGCAACAACCAGAAAACGACAGGGGGGAAACTTAAAAATATAAAAGCAAACAGTAGTTCATTTGACTTGTAAATTCCTGTACTTTTGGAGTTGCTTTCACAAAATATGTGTATTCATGGGTTTATTCAGTCACAAATCAAAGGTGGGAGTGCAGCTCTACATGGGTTTTACTCAAGTTTCCTTTCAAGCTTTATTACAAGGCCAGGCTGTATGAGGCTCTGAGCGACCTGGTCTAGTGGAAGGTGTCCCTGCCCATGGCAGGGGTTGTGATGAGGTGATCTTTAAGATCTCATCCAACTCAAACCATTCTGTGATTCTATGAAGCTTTTGTGCAAATCAACAGGACTGGACCACTGAGAGTCAGGGGAGTTTATCACTTAAAAATTAAGCCAGCACTTGGAAGCTTTAATCATTTTTTTTTTTTTTTTTTTAATCTCTTGGGCTCTGCAAATCTTTGGGACAGTATTTCCATCAACGGGAAAAGAATAAAAGTAAGAACTTTTCTAGCTCCCCTGTAGAACTATCTACTTTTTTAAGTCCTTGCAAATGAGAAATAAAAGCAGTGGTGGTTTGACAGAAGTGGGAAGCAGGGGAAGGAAAAAAAATCACCGAGAGGCCTCCAATNCAGGGGAGTTTATCACTTAAAAATTAAGCCAGCACTTGGAAGCTTTAATAATTTTTTTTTTTTTTTTAATCTCTTGGGCTCTGCAAATCTTTGGGACAGTATTTCCATCAACGGGAAAAGAATAAAAGTAAGAACTTTTCTAGCTCCCCTGTAGAACTATCTACTTTTTTAAGTCCTTGCAAATGAGAAATAAAAGCAGTGGTGGTTTGACAGAAGTGGGAAGCAGGGGAAGGAAAAAAAATCACCGAGAGGCCTCCAATAGCTGCGGTGGTGAAGGTGATGTGTTAGGGATGCAAACGGCAGCAAGCAGGTGGATGGAAAGTGTTCCTCTCTGGAGAAAGGGGAAAGTGAACTTGCTAAAGACTCTGACTGATGATCCCTGTCAAAGTTAGTTGCTGTGACTGAGGAATTTGCCAGCTCTGCTGTCAGCTGTAGTCGTGGGCTGCAGTGTGCTGTTCTCTTACCAGAGGCAGCAGAATGGCTTTATGCTCCTGGAATACTAATTTAAAGTCCTTTTGTTACAGTTTAGGTCTTGCTAAATCTGACAGGGACTGTTAAATTGAGCCTTAAATTTACATGTGCCAATTCTTATTGCTTCAGCATCTTCTTACAGTCCTCTTGGAGCTTTTGTACCTCCTGTGCCATAGTGGTGTAGTGTTTATATGTTCCCAGAAAAGGCATATTTTGGGGTAGGGTACTTACAGTTGTAAGCAGGATTCACCCACCTCGTTGACTGACAAGATCCCCTGTTTCCTTACTTTTCCTCTTTCACGAAACAGTAATAAAAGCACAAATCCTTGTTTCCTGGGAATTGCACTCTGATCTTTGGCAAACTCCTTGCAGCCCTCCATTCAGTGTCCCTCCAAAGTGACACGGATATATATGGTGGGAGAAGCTCCCAAGTTTAGTAGAAAACCATTATCTCCTTCAAATATTTTTTATTATTTTAGGGGTTAATTCTTGTAGTATCAAAAAGGGAATTTTCCTTTGAGACTCATGAGAGCATAAAATAAAAAAATAAAAAAAATCACAACATAAATAATAAAAAGAAATGTGGTTGAAACATATTTCCAATAGTTTCTTTTTTTCCCTTTACAGAAGTCTTAGTGGGAGAAAAATCAAAGGATAGTAAATAGTGCAAGAAAATACAGTTAATTAGGAAAGCTTTGTGGCTGGCCCAGCATCCAGTTGTTCCAATTAAGAGAAGAAACTCTTCATAAAACCGAGCAAGCAAACTCACCACAGAAAAGTAGAGTAGCAGAAATATGAAAAATTCCAATTTATGGTTATATTAATAACTAAAGAAGAAAAGTTTTATGATTCATTTACAAAAATTTTTCATTGTTACCATGTCGGTTGTGGCAGAGCCTAGAATGAGCCATCTGGGGGTATCACAAAAAAAAGCCCTGAATATGATGAAAACTTCAGAAACACTAAAAAACTAGCTCTCAGATGGACACAGAGTGAGCATGTGTGTAGTCTTTCATAAACTCTGATGTTCTCACAAATGTTAGTACAACAGAATATGCTTCCAAACATTTATAAAAGACATCATGCTTCACCATGTACTTTAAATAAAATAATAATATTCGAAGGAAGAATCAGAAGGAATTATGCATGACTTGCAGAGCTAATCATACAGCTTGAATAACAAACATCAAATAGTTGCAGCAAACAGCTCATGAGCAACCAAATGTCTGAAAATTATTCATCAAAATAATTCTGCTAGCACTTAATAATCACGCTGGAAAAAAAATATCACAAAGAGCAAATAAAAATGCTGTGAGTCTGTGAGCATTCAAAAAATATATTTATGCTGCCGAAATATAATCAGACCAGGACATTTGGCTTCAGAGGCAGAGGATGGGGTGTGATACCTCTTCATTCCTAGGACTCACTTCACTCTATTAAAGCCAAGGGACCATTTTTAGAATAAAGTCCAGTGAAAGGGTCTGAATTTATGATTCTTAGACAATTTCTCCACAAAGACCCAGCCAGACAGGAAGTTGTTCCCACCCTCCACCTGCTCCATCTAAATGTCATGGAGACATTTAGAAGAAAAAGCAAAGATAAGGATCAGACTTAAAGGGGACTTGCAGAAAAGAGGGAGAGCACTTTTCACATGGACGAATAGTAATAGGACAAGGGGGAATGTTTTTAAACCAGAAGAGGAGAGATTTAGATTAGATATTAGAAGGAAATTCTTTGCTGTAAGAGCAGTGAGGCACTGGAACAGAGGGCCTAAAGAAGTTATGGATGCCCCATCCCTGGAATTGTCCAAGGCCAGGCTGGATGGGGCTTGGAGCAACCTGGCCTAGTGGAAGGTGTCCCTGCCCATGGCAGGGAGGTTGAAGTGAGATCGTGTTTAAGTTCCCATGCAATCCAAACCATTCTGTGATTCTGTGATGCTATAATTTGCTCCTTTCTGAAAAGGATGATTCCAATACTGACACTCTGTTCCCTTTTCTTCTGGCTTCATGGTCCTGCACGTCCTCTACCTTCTACCAGTCTCAACCCTCACTAGAAGGATTTACTTCTTAAGCCACCAAAACATGGTAATCCAAGAAGGAGCATGGATAGCTCTTGCTCTTTGAAGTGTGGGACCATGAACATCAGTGCCAATATCCTTGAGGATGAGGCAGGCTGTAGGGTAGAGATGAAAATCAGTGACCATAGGGAGGAGTCAGAGGAATTCATCGTAACTTCATGGCTGGCAGTGTTATCCTGCCATGAAGTTTGGTCTATGGATGCCTATGGATAAGGATGACCATTTCTTCTATAGTGGGATATTTAAGAGGAAAAAAAAAAAAGTAGGAAAAAAGAAAAAAATGTTTCAAAAATGAGAACTCTGTGAGTTATTTCTATCTTTACTTGTGGTGGATTATGTTACTAAGAGATTCTGAAAGAAATATCGCTAAAAAAGTAGTGCATAAAATTTGAATTATGTAGGAGAAGGTTTTCTGAGTAATTGGAATTTTTCATTTGCTAATATCAAAGAGAAATGTGTACATGTATGTACACATAGCAATGCTAAAATGCAAACATCAAACTGTATCTGTTTATCTTTTAGGATGCGAAAGGAGACATTAGAAGTGGTATATATATGCATATAGTTGTATGCAAGTGTTCAGAATACATTTAACTGAGGAGATAATTTTAATGCATAATTTCTACATAATTATAGTGAAGAAGTAGAAATTATTTCTAAAGACTGTTTTCCAGGGATAGATGTTGAAAAGTTAATTTGATATAGTCTCATATCATGTTCTAATTTATCAAAATCATTTGCTATGAAGGGAAAAGTGATTCAGCTGAAAATATTGTTGTGTTGTTGCTATTTATATTTATTCTGGCCTTACTCAAACTTCCCATGTCTCACTTTTACAGAGTTTTTTCCTTGTGAGTGTTCTCTTTCCCGTTTATTTGCATCTTGGCGCTGGTGCATCTCTTCATGGCTAGTGTTTTAGGTGCCAATGAGTTTGACTGGTGATCTGAGAAGGAGTTTACAGGGTCAGGAATGGAAAGCAAAGGCCACCTCCATGTGCCACAAGCTGAGAGGAGCAGGAACCTGGTGGGACCTTGTCCTCCAGGTATCTCCTTTCATGCTCACATCCCTATTCGCAACTCAGCTCTGTGGCTTCTCCCCAGCCAGATGATCTCCTGCTTTCCTCTCCCTGCACTTTACCTGGTTCAGGTGCCTCAAACCCTGGGAGAGAAGGAATTTCAGAGGTTTGCCTGAGGGTGTGAGGCAGGAAGCCACGTCAGACAGAGCCTGCTGTCTGACCCAGCTCTAATGTTGTGGATTGCTGCCTCCAGGATGCCTGTAGCGTGTCTACAGCTGTCCACATGGTTCTGCTGGCTCTCTGAGCCTGAAATACAGTTTAGACCTAGTTAGTGGGAGCAGCACAAGAAGGGACTCTGATTCAGAAAGCCACTCTAGGGAGGGAACACATCTCTTTGAAGCTCTCTCTGAAGAGGCTTTGCTTGGCTCCCTGTTTGTCTCTCTGTCTTCATGACATTGATAGTTCACAGAGATGTTTCCCAAAATACATTTCATACTTCAAAAGAAGAAAAAAGGGGGGAAAAAAAATTATTCTTTTGTTTTGAACTACTTTCCCTGATAATTCTGTTCTCCTCAAAGAAAGAGCTTGTTTTCTGAACAAAAATTCAACGAAGGTTTTGAAATTGTCATCTGAGATTATTCAGGAAAGAGTGTATTGGCTTTTTCCCAGTGCTGTGGATTGCTTTTCCTTTGGAGGGAACATATAAATTGTAAGGCAGGCTGGACTCCACCTATTATATATGTGTGTGTGTGTATATATACACGTCTTCTACTCTCCTCTACTGAGACCCCACCTGCAGAGCTGCCTCCAGCTCTGGTGTCCCCAGCACAGGAAGGACATGGAGCTTTTGGAGCGAGTCCAAAGGAGACCCCCAAGGTGATCAGAGATGGAGCACCTCTGCTATGAGGAAAGGCTGAGAGAATTGGGATTGTTCAGCCTGGCGAAGAGAAGGTTTTGGGGTGACCTAATTGACCTTTCAGTACCTGAAGGGAACCTACAGGAAAGATGGAGAGAGACTATTTACAAGGGCCTGGAGTGACAGAATAAGGGGGAATGGCTTCAAACCAAGTAGGTCTGGACTAGATATTGGGAAAAAAATTCTTTACTGTGAGGGTGGCGAGGCCCTGGTACAAATAGCTCAGAGAAGCTGTGGCCTGGAAGCTGTTCAAGGTCAGGTAGGATGGAGCTCTGAGCAACTTGGTCTACTGGAATGTGACCCTGCCTGTGGCATGGGGTTGGAATTAGATGATCTTTCAGGTCTCTTGCAACACAAACCATTCTATGATTCCATTATTTTGATTCTATGTTGGCACACCAGCTATCCCCACCTAACATCACCTAGAAGATGAAGAAACTGAGAAAACGGATGATGCTTATATGGAGCTGAAAATCCATTTTAGCTTGTATACTTACTGCTCCTTAGTATTTAAGGCTTTATTGATGGCCCACAGCCAGGCAGTGCTAAAACTGACAGAATTGGCTAGAATTTACCTCCATGGATCTTGCTTTGTATTGCAACACCTCATGTGCTTAGGACATTTCTGCTTTTTATAATATTTTTCTGTGCTTATTTTTTCCTTTAAAGTGGTGGTTAAACATTGATACACTTCTATGCTTTTCAATCAGGTTTTTTTGCATCACATTATTCACATTTTCAGATCTCTCTTTCCACTTATCCATGGAAATGGCTGTGATCCTAGAGGAGGAATACTAAATCTTTGCAAACCACAGAAACCCTTATGTCCAGACACTGGACGTGTGTTCATGTTGTGTATAATAAACGCAAATATTACCCCTGTCACTTACAGGCTGCTCTGTCTTTGATCTTGGCTGGAGGTCAATTTTCTTTCACACATGGTGAAAAGGACTCCTCACCTGCTTCCAGTGCTGTAAATCGTGACGATAACACTTTTTAGCTCGTTTGAGTGACTTTGTTGTGACACAGATTAGGATACAGCGACATATTGCCTTCTGGCAGCAGGACTGGGGGGGGGGCATTAATCTCCAGCTGATGGCAATAAACAACCAAAGACACGAATGTCTGGAACAGGTAGAGCTTAGATTTGCAACAGCAGCAAGTGGAGTCATGGAGGGAGGAAGTAAGAGATGGTGAGAGACATTCCAGTCATCAGGACTGCACAGTCTTATTGTGTTTTTTCAATAAAATAGGAAAGAAAATTATGGCCACTTTAAATGAGATGAGTAGCTTTTTGTTTTCAACTTTTTCTGGTCTGAGCTTGAGAAAGATGACCAAGGGGGTTCCTCTCTCTTCCTCAAAGGTTGCTCAGTCTTCATTTTACACTTTTTTTTTTTCTGAGCTCAACCTTTCTTTTTATTTAACTTTTGTTCCTATATTACAATTTCATCACACCAAGTTGACTACTTTTAATTTCCCTTGCCATGGAAGAATACAAATTAAATGGGTTTATGGTTAATGTTTGTGATGTTTTGTCTCTTCTTTCCCCTGGTAACACACTTCTTGTTTTACTTCATCATTATTGTTTTCTCATAGTGTTCCCAGAACAATAATCAACAATCTGTCTCTACTGCGTTTGAAAAGGTAAAAAAA
>VXAY01003862.1:825953-972619 GCA_013399855.1 Oxyruncus cristatus | reverse complement strand
AAAAAAAAAAAAAAGAGAGAAAGTGTTATAGGTTCCTTGTTTAAGAGAAGTTAGATCTAAATATATATGGGATTTGCACTGATGTCCTAAGAGAAATCAGGCTAAATTCTAATTTTATTGTTATACTAGCATCAGATACATCAGTTATGGCTTTGTTTGAGGGACTGGATAACTTGGAATCAAGCACTGAAACTTCATTGTTGGTACATGATCTGTTAACACGGATCTGGAACACTTTTGTCCTGGCCTGGAAGACAGTCAGGAGTCCTGGGATTAATAATGGATGGAAAACTGTTCCCAGAAGCAGTTTATAGCCAGCCACTTCATTTTGTTTCAGTAACAGGGATGTGTCCAAACCATATGGGCTACTCCTAGGGACAGAGAATGTTACTTTTATTAGAATATATGTAAATTTATTAATATAGATAAAATATATTGACCAAAAATTAGGAGCAACAATTACTGAGAGTACACTGAATGCCCAGAAAAAGAAAAGAAACTTTTCCATATACGAGTTAGGTGCACAACCAAAATGGTTTGGAATGTTAGTCTTCCTTTCTTCTCTTTTCTCTCCTTTTTCTCATTCCCTTTTTCATAAATAATTAGTTAACCTATGGCAAGGGGAATAACCTGAAGTTCATTTTCTAGGCTTAAATAAAACATTAGCTGGTTTGGCATTTTCAGATTTCAAAAGCTTCTTTCAAGAGGTAAAGAGACTTCTTAGATTTTAAAGACTAAAGCCAGTGATAATTGCCACTGGGTTAATTGGAAATGAGAGAGAGCAAGGTTGGAACCCACTCAAATTAGTTATGGATTAATGAAGCCAAGGAAAATAATAAGTTAATGTTGTAATTGATAAAGCTGTATCAAAGGCTGTATGTTTTGCTTGGGTTTCCCACCAGTTATGTGTACCCAGAATTCTCTGCTCCTCCACCAAACTATTAATACTTGAAATCCTCATGCTCTGCAAATCCAGAATAGCTGCCCCTCTCTCTTCCACAAGGGCAGGATTTCATCATGCAAACCGTCATTGCTGCAGCATGGGGAGAAAGAACAGCTCATCACAGCCTTAATCCTCTCAGAGAAACCTGTATCTCTGCTGTGCTGGGGGCAGTGCAATACACCTCGTTTAGCTCTTAGGAAAGATGATATAATTCTCCCAGATAACAGTTAATTTCTAGGATTTCTCAGGGGGAAAGGGTAGATACTTAGGGATTGCCTCCTGCCCAGGATAAGCAAGTAAGAAGGAAAATAACTCTACCTAGTAACATTATAACATGCACTGATAATATTTAAGTTTATCACAGACATTTGCTGTCTAAAAGTTACATTTCTCATCAGAGAAGAGGGATTAGCAGTATCAGAAAATAATTTGATTCATGGTAATGTAGGTAAAATGAACTACATGTCTCACACCTTTGCTTGGCCTAGGAGGGATAATGAATTTATGTTAGATACTTCACTTCTAAGTGGGAAGGAATCCACACTATCCCACATCCATAGGGATTAGAACTTGGGCATTGGAAAGTTAGTAGTTGTTGGGTCTAGATGGCAAGTAACTCAGCTGGACAGGGTTGTTTCTACACAAGACTCCTTTTAGAGTCCAACAAATTTATTTATTTATTTTTTTACAGTCAGAAGTTAGAGTCATTATGTCAGATATAAACATATCATTTGTAGACATTTAATTGGGTCAGACAAATGTTACCATGTATCCTGTATGGAGAACACCTTTAGAGACACCTCATCGCTTCATACATGATAATTCTCATTAGACTAAATTTCAAACCAAGGATGTTTATTAGAGGTTTCCATCCATCTCTGTGGTGTTGAGCCCAGGTGAAATGGGTCTTTCACTTTAATGATGTATTTCCTGCCCATATACTCCACAGAAGTCGGTGGACGTTCAAGACATGACCTTTCCTTTTCACTGTACTTCACTGACTCCGTATAGTACAGCAAAAGCAATAATTTTTCTGGAAAGCCCAGAGAAAAATATGACAGCCTGACTTCAGACACAGCGACCAGGAACGTGCTTCTCCCAACAGCACAAACAAAATTAAAATAAATCCCTCCTTGGAAGCCCAGCTCATCCTCTTAAATATGTGTGGAAGCCCAGATGTCAGGAACTGCATGGTGACTGCAGAAACTCTAGGTAAAAGAAGGACATAAAACTGGGAACATGGATCAGGTATGGGATCTGGATGAAGGGCAGAGTTCCTGATGAAGAGGAAGCAATAAATAGGGATTACATTTCTCCTAAAGCCCTCCCTGTACTTCTTGCTCCTATAGCCATGCAGGGACTGCTAAGGTAAGGTACTTCTACATCTCTAAAGCTCACTGGAAGGTTGGATATTGACATTTGACTGGTGTGGAGACCATGGAACATCATGTCTTCAGCAGTGTTCCTTTGCCAAGTTCAAATATCCTGTTCAAATATCATTGTTCAACACAATGTATTGATGGAACTTTTTGTGAGGTACTGCAGGTCTTTATTTCTTGAATTACATACTTGTACTAACTGGAAAAAAAATTGATCACCAAAATTGTCTGTGCTTCTCCAGTGTTTGTTTGCAGCAAGATCAGGTTGTAGCACCTGGGCTCGCCCTGAGTAATAGTTTATTTATCTGTAAGTAGGTTATTTGCAGAGCAGTCACTAATCACCACCATAAGTTCGGGTGGCAGAACCTGACCCTGGAACACCACAATGCAGTTGAACAGTTGACAGCATTTAAAGACCACTGAAATCCTATTAATGGGGCTTCTGTTTAATTTGAACTTTCAAAGAAGACTGTAGTCTTGGAAAAAAAATTATTATCCATCAAAGAGCTTATTGAGTCATCACAATGAATATTAGTCTGGGGTAATATGTAAATCTGGGGGTCATTTGCATGACAATGCAGTCTGACCCAGCCCATGCTTCCAGCTGACAGCCCAGTCCCAACACATAAACTGTAAACAACAAAAGGGGACAGAATGCCCCAGCGGGGGTCCCGCAACACGCGACGTCCGGGGGAACAAAACATCTCCTGCAGACACAAAGCTGGATCCGTTAGTTTAACAGCACTGAAACCAGTTAAGGAGCTTTCTGGTCAAAGATCTGACACAATTTCCAAGCGAGTCCTCGACACTGCTGTCATGATCTACTGTAACTTTTGGTAAGACCCAAAGTAGTTTAATGAAGCAAAAATTGCTGAAAACAGAAATCTTTGCTGAATCACTAGGAGCTTCTTTTAACAGGCTGGCCTTCTTTTTACTGGAAGCTAACTTTGCATGCTTCAAAAAGTACTCTCTTCAAAACAGTTTTCTTAGAGGGATTAGGAACAGGACAGTAGAAACACGTAAGCCTTTAATCAATAGGTCACCCGTTAAAATTTGGCTTACAATGGCAGTGTTTGCAAGCGACTGACATCTGTGAGCAGCATGTGTAAACTGTCAAGGCTTCGTTGGTGTCAAAGAAACTAAGATAATTTACTCCAGTTTAATATCAGACCCCTGAAGTCTTCCCCTTAGTCACTGGAGGGAAAAATTTCTCTGTATGATTCGCAATTCATGAGTGGATTCATCCAAAAACTGTGACTGTATTTTGGCTCCACTGAATACTGATCTCACATGCCCTTCAAATCTAAAGAATGAAAGGGCTGATATACTCTCTTGTCCATTCTCTCATCTTCCAAATCCTT
Source organism: Oxyruncus cristatus (assembly GCA_013399855.1). Taxonomy (NCBI): domain Eukaryota; kingdom Metazoa; phylum Chordata; class Aves; order Passeriformes; family Cotingidae; genus Oxyruncus; species Oxyruncus cristatus. The sequence goes on along the minus strand of VXAY01003862.1, from coordinate 968,936 downwards.
TCTCTAGCCTCACTTCTTCAAAGAGGCTTTAAACTCCTACAATGCAATGTAAATGAGGAGACGAACTTCACTGAAGTTTCCAGCACCACGGAATATGAGCAGTGTGGCTGGAGAAAAGGCTCCGCTGCCCTAAATGTACCCACCATGAAAAGTGGTGCCCTCGGAGCTAGTGCTGAGGTTAAATGTCACTGGAGTCCTGTAACCACTCTGACGGGTTCCCTGTGTCACTACAGGTTGTGTGAGGAGTCAGAGGCTGAAGGCACCTGGAGAAGGGCGAAGTCTGGTATAACACGGACCCCTGCCTTGCTGGTACTGAGTGTGCAACACACTCTGCAACTGTGTCCTACAGGATGGAATTCCCTGTATATTGTCTAGGGAAGGTTGTGCACCTCAGGCATGAGAACCTAAACATAACTACGATCCCTTGGTGAGCAGCTGGTTGGTTGTGCAGGGGTATCTCTGAGATCCTGCTGGTCTCCTGAGCTTGGTCACTGGACAGAGCTGGAGTCAAAGATATTATTTTACAGTCCAAAGTCTTAACTTTTTTCAGTGTTTGCAAAGACAGTGGTCTCTTTGCCTTTAATGTGTAGAGATGCTTTCACCCACCTTTACATCATATAGTGTTGGATGTAGTTTCAAAGTAGGAAACTTGGGGGGTTTTCCCTTCTTAGCTCAAGGTCAGCCACACTCAGGTCATCAAGAGATCTCAATGTTTCTGTCTTTACATCAAAACATCACTGCAAAAGTCACCATCTGAAATAAAAAACGAGCCCAGGCAGCAGCAGCTTAAACCCACCAGATGCTGTGGCTTCTCTTCTGAGTGGAGAGCAAATGGACCCGTGTCCTTGAGAAGGAAGATGGCCCTCTTTCCCACATGTGTCTGTGCTCCTACCATTGGATTATAATATGAAAGACGGACATTGTCCCTCTTCTCAATAGAGAGTGTCTGTATCTCTCCTTAATGAAGTGTGTGTCTGAACTGGTAAACTGGTAATCTGAGAACATCTGGCAGTTCAACCGCCTCAGGGGGTGTCGCTGGTATCAAAGCAATCAGACAGGAATATCTCTGAGCATGCACTAAAATGAAATTCAAGGAACTTCAGAATGGTTTAAATAAGATGAGAAATATCATAGTAGTATAATCTCTTCCAAAACTTGGTAGCTATTCACCTGAGGAGACAAATATAGGGTTTGGGTGTCTAACACATCCAGACTCTCGATGTGAAGAAGTCTGGCAGGCTTTAGAAGGATTTATCTAGCTCAACATTGAGAAAAATGGAGATGACCTTCACAGCCACTCCTCACCTCAGCAGTATTTCAGTCTGCATATAGAGTTTCATCAGTTTCCGGACAAAATTTGCTATTAATTGTGGGAAAACATTGCTGTATTTTTTTTAAACAAAATACATTTTAAAACAGTTTTTTCGGAGAACATCTCAGCTTTTCATGCTGATCCTCCTTTTTTGGCATTCATACTGCATTTTTTCTATGTATGTTTGCATCATATAATCTCTAATGCATGACAAAGTGCAGGTGAAGAATCCAGCCTTTTTCTTTTTTTTCCCATGAAACCAAACATTTGATTACTTTACCCTGAAAATTTTGACAAAATTGTAATGTTCTGGAAGAAAGTTTCCTTTTGTCCAGTCAGCATTCTGCCATGTTCTTTCGGAACACTTTATTACCAGTTCTAACTAAATTCACATGAGAAAGGTAAAGGCGGCAATATGGCAAACAACGCCTATGATATTTCAGAGAACAACTGCTTGACATTTATATTAGATTTCTGGCCGACTATTACAATATCTTTGATGAGTGAGATCTTGATTTAACTCCTCCTGGAGGTACGAATGCACCTCCCAGAGCCTGTGAAGATGCGGTGCCAAGGAGGAAGAGCAGATGGTGTTTGCCTTGTCCCTGCCCCCTGAGTATCACCCAAAGGGATGACAGCTTTACGCCGCACCTTGGCTCCACAGAAACCTGACGAGGAAAGATCCCATGTGGTTGAACTGAATGAACCCATCCCCTGCTGCTCCTTTCATAAAGGTGTGGAAAACAAGTCTGGGAGAGGTCTCAAGAGGCTGTGCCATCCCTTCCCGGTTCCTATCCGGCGTCAGCAGGTTCATGGTTGACGCAACGTAGTTTTGGGGGCTCTGTCAGCTGGGTGTGGTTTCATGTGCAGGGAGCGAGGGATTAAGGATTGAGAAATCTTTGTAAGAAGGTGGGATGTTAACAGCTTTCTTTCCCAAATTAGAGAATTAGAGCATTCTGGTGGACAATATTAGAGTCTGGGAGCTGTTCAACCTTAAAAAAGGCAAGGAAAAAGAAGAAGTAGTAGTACCATGACTTTAGGAGAGGAGCTCCTCGTGGCTTTGATCCAGGGAAGAGGTAGGACCTATTGCTTCATGAAGGTGCTTCACATCCTGGCTTTTAGAAGTACAGCCACGTGCACAACTTTGAGGCAGTTTCTACTTGTGTGTCCTCTTTGGTGTGTAGAAAGGCGTTTATTCTCGGTTTTATAGGGAGGTGCTGAAACACTGAAGCCCCCAAATCAATACTGCAGCTGCTGGTAAGGCTGCTTGTCTGTGCTTTGTCAGGCACTGACAGTCTTCCAAATACAAGAATGTCTTCCAGAGACTAATGACTGTAGCAGTAGCCTCTCTTATGAAGTCACCTGCTTGGGGGAAAGAATTTAAAGCCTTGTTAAAGATGCATCTTGCCAGAGAAAGACATTTATCCTCCTAGTCATACCCTGGACCTTGGTTTATGCCAAAAGATGACAGAGCAAAGTTAAGTTTAAATCAGTCCACTACAAGCAGATCCTTCCTTTACCAGTGAAAGTACAAATTGTTGGCAAGTAGTGATAGAGTGCTTAAAATATTAGGAATATTACGAAGAAGCTCTTCCCTAAAAGGGTGGTGAGACCCTGGCACAGGTTGCCCACAAAAGCTCTGGGTGTCCCATTCCTGGAAGTGTTCAAGGCCAGGTTGGATGGGGCTTGGAGTAACTTGGGATAACAAAAAGTGTCCCTGCCCATGGCAGGGGGTTGGAACAAGACGGTCTTTAAGGTCCCTTCCAACCCAAAACATTCTATGACTCTATGAAAATTAGAGTATTTCCCTCTCAGTGCATCTGGAAATGTCAGGAAAAATATGGTGAAGGATTGTTTCCTTCATGTTCACTCTGTACTACCAAGCAAATTAATGCTACTATGCATGAGAAAATGATAATCCACAAAAAAGACAATCAACACAATAAATCTGATATTTTGTCTCATTAAAGAAAAATAATTTTTGTATCTAACATTTAATAATCCTCTAAAAACACCTTTCTCTTTATTTTCTCAATCTATTTAACAAATAATCAACTTAGGTTTCGAGGTGGTGAGGCTTTAGATTGTGAACATCAGTCACTACCTAAGGCAGAGCCTATACCCACATAGGTAGGCAGGTAAGTGGATCCACAGTCCTGGCTGAGGCTGACACTGCCACCTTTGTCAGATTCTGGGATGATGAGTGTCTGATGGTGCTTGCAGTATCTATTTCCCTGTGTTCCTTAAAAATAAATACAGTCACTATCATGTCTAATATGTATGCACATGTATAAGTGTATCAATTTTCTGGAAGTGAGAATAAGCTTAAAATTGTTCTAATAATCAGTAAGGGCAATATTGTGCCTTAAGGCACAGCCGCAAGCAAGGGTTGGTGCGTAAAATAAAAAGAACAGGTTAGATTTTATTTCCTTCCCTTCATTTCTTCCCCTTCTCCTCCTTCCCCTAAGGAAAAACTAGGGGGGGTGGGAGGTGGGAAAGGCTAATTGCAAAATTCTCCTCCAGCCCTTTCTGAGTGTCATCAGATCTCTGAACAGAAGCAATGAGACATTTTGGCAACACTGAACTCTCTCTCCCTACACATTCATCCTTTCCATTCCTCGCAGGCTCTCAACTTCCTTGTTTCTTTCCACCTCCCTCAGGTCACTTCCTTCTGCTGTTGCTTCAGATTGCTGGAGACATCAGGGTTCTCTTTCTGGGCAAGTGCAACCTGATAAGTCCTTGGCATATTTGCCTGTATATGTCGCATCTTCATTGCTTCGATCCTGTTGCAGCTCTCTTTGGGCCTCTCCCCCTCCATTTTTTAAGTTACCTTCTTTGGAAAGGTATTTAAATCCCTGTTTGTGGTATGAAACAAGGGACAGGTGGCAGGGTGAACTCTAGTGGCTCAGCCAGCTTGTGCACTCACACCTGTGAGTTGAGGAAGGGGATTTAAGCCCCTGTCTGTTGCCCACCAGTTTCTTCAAATGAAAAGCTTACAGTTATTTTTGGCTGCCACAGAGGGAATTCACTTCACTACTCCTCCTTTGCTGGGATATTTGGTATTTTTAGGCACTGGGCTGAGAGATCTACATTACCAGCCTGCTGACTCTGAGCTCCCCAAATAATCAGTGGAGAAAGAGAGACGAGCACACTGGAGGGGAATGTGTATCTTGGGGGTGGTGACTTACCCTCTGGAGCTGCCTGTGTCTCCCTGTAGGGACATGCTGGAAGAATAGACTCTTTTTGCCTCCAGTTACATGTTGTGGATGTGGGTACTCATTTCAGACAGCAAACTGACGGGCATGTTACATTGATTTGTTTACTCTTTTTTATGATAAAAATGATCATGGCCCATGAATCATTCAAAGTTACATGAATCGCTTTGCTGTTCTCACTGTCTGACCTTTTCCATTTGATCATTGTTGATTCTTCCATTTACAAGAAGGAATCAAGAAGTCATGCTAAGGTCAAATACAGTTTATTTTAAAATTAAAGATCTCACAGTAAAGGAAGAAAAAAGTTCAGCTATTCGTTCGTCTTTGAGTGCACTCAGTGGGTCATGATATTCCTACATCAAACCAAGATTTATTTTTTTTTTATTTAACAAAAAAAAAAAGGGGGGGAAGGGGTGAAAAAAGATTAAGCCTGGAGAGTTAGTTATTGCCAGTTCCCCAGCCACATCAGTCAGCAACATGGGATTTAAGGTGTCAGGATGACAAAGAACAGTTCAATTTGTTCTAACGTTGCACCTATACTCATGTACATATTAGAAAGCTATACAATCTCAAAAAGACACCATTTGAAATGCTCTGTGTTAAAAGGGGGCAATTAGTGGGCAAGATGAAATGAAGGTACAGTTGTAATTATTTCATATCTTGAAACAAAAAGGAAGGGCTGAGATGTAATTTCACTGTTAGGAAAACGCGAAGCTTCTGGAAAAAAAAAAAAAAAAGGAAACTTTTTAGAACTAATTGCTTGGCTCTAATTAGAGAATCTAACCTTTGGAGGAATGGTGGCTGTTGAAACTCCAATTTTATTTGCATATATTAATATGTACATGACAATTACACCCCCAGAGAAAGTACAGCCTGTGCCCCAAAAGCCTAGTTTTAAATTTAGAAGCAAGAAAGAGATTCTAAACAACTTAAGAACATTTCAGTGCTTCTGTAGACTTAGGATCCATTTTATGAAAACTTTGGAGTGCTAAAATGACAAGTCAAGTTGTCATTTTAGATGATGTGGAGATGCACTTGGTTATGTCTAAATGTTTGTACACAACTATCCATACCATCTGTATCTATACATGTGCAAGTGTGAAAAAAATTAGAATCATAAAATCATTAAGTTTGAAAAAGACCTCTAAGATCTTCAATTTTATATATATATATATATAAAAAAATATACAGATATACATGAAAGTTCTCAACATTTAGTCTGTATTTGCAATAGGTGTTGGTAAGGGGATTTTCCCACCATACCCAGCAGTAACACAGGGATGTAGAGACACCAATATTGTTGCTACCAAAGAATTGATTAATGTGGGTAAACATGAGAGAATTTGGGGAACTCCATGTTGAGACTCCCAGACATTAGAATGTCACTATGAATTTGTTGAAATTCTGCTAATTTTAGTAACTTTACTACCATTGAAATCTTGATTACTTTGGTGGTGAGGATAAAGATTGAATTGGTTGTAGAGGGAAGATCAGGTGGGTTGTGGACAATCATACAGGATTCAAACACCACGTTGAAGACAAAGGTTTTCTGCTGTTTCTTATCCAGATTTGCCTGTTTAAAGGTTGCATAAAAGACAGGAAACTTACCTTTTAAAAAAAGTGTGAATGACTTATCAAGAAGGGTTATCATTTTCTTGCTTAATAGTGTAAGCAATTTAGGAAAGGAAAACCTCTACTGGGTAGTAATTGGCAACTCCCTTTGGATGGAACTGTAAAACATATTGCATTGAACAGTTTTGAGGTGATGAATGAATGAGTAATGGACATTAGTTTTCGCAACACATCTTCAAATTCTCTAGTGATTTTATATTTTTGTGTCCTTACAACATTTCAAGCTCTTTGACATATTTTCCTCTCTTTTTGGGGGTATGTACTCTGGCTGCTGTGGCACAGAGCTGAAGCAGAGTTATTGGTTTCAGTTATCAGAGGTGGTGTTGCAGTTCACTGAACACCAAGTCATACACACATGGCAGGTTAGGAACAATCTCACATGTATCTGTGTGTAAGTTTAAAAAAACAATTTTTTTTTTTTTTTTTTTAATTCAGAAAAAAATCAGATAAAGATTTTTGAAGAAGGAAATCTCAGAAAAGAACAATGGTAGCATCAAACATTTCATATTCACGAATACTAACAAATTTTTAATTTCAAGTTCTATGTCATTAACAATCTTCATCATTCTAAAATATCACTATTAAATGAAATCATGATATTGCATCAAAATAAATAGCCACAAAACGGGAGCAAACTCAAATCTTCACTATTTTCCCTATAATTTTTACAGTCTCAAGCATTATATGAAAAATAATACATTTGATTAATATTTATTCCAAAACAAAAATTTACCCAAAAATATGGAGGGTTCATGATACAAAATTCAGCAGTTGCTGATGCAAATGCTTTGACAAAGCAGTGAAAAAAAATATCTCCCAAAACAGTTTGTATAAATTGTGTTGAATGTGTAAATTAAGCTTCCAGAACAAAAAATTAGTCATCCCAATGTCATAAAATTTCAGCTGAAAGAGTCTAACTAAACTTCTTGGAGCATTTAATACCATTTTATCTTTTTAAAAAACCCCGCCACATTTAGTTTTCACAGCTGTTAGATTTTTATGTCTTTGAAGATTCTAAACTCATGATCCGTGACATGTGAGAAATTATGCTCTTGATCCTTAAGAAACCTCTACTTTTGAAAATCAGGGTCCTTTATTCAATGCATAAAAGTAAAACAAAAATTTGGGCAACTGCGTTTGAGAATCCTGTTTGGTGTTTTTAATAAATAAGGGTGAAATTCATTCACAGGAGTCAGACAGCAGAGCAGTGTGCAGCTTGAAGCTGCACAATCTTCAGAAGTACAATCAGGACAGAAATGCTTCATCCATCCTAGTTCATTCAATATTTCCTGGGCCACTGGCAGAGGCACTGGAAACCAGCGTTCAGCTGCCAGGATGGTCCATGGCACACTTGGTAAACACTCTCCCCTTTCCTGAAAAGGTTTAGAAATTCTACAGTCCAGGGAATAGTCCCAGCTTGGATTTTGTGACCTTTGGGTTGCAAAATTCATTCAGGGTTTGAGTATGGATAGGTGGTAACTGTTCATCTCTGGCTGAAGAGCACAAGTCTGTTCTGTGGCCCGGAACCTAAGACTGTCCTCCCACTGAGAATTTCATCCTGAATGAATGCAAAGGGCTTTAAATTCCTTTCCTGATGATATGGATTAATGGCAGTCATTTCTTTCATAATCCAGACGACAACATTAAAACTTAAACGATTTATCTGGGTGTTGCTTTAAAGTAGAAAGGAAAAGTTTTCTATGTGGGTAGGATATATTTTTCCATTGGCTAAATTCTAACAAGAAGAGTCAGACCAAAGAGTCAGACCTTCATTTTAGGAATGAAGGATAAAATCTATAGTTTATTTCTAGGATGAAGGATAATATCCACAGTTTATATTCACTGTTGGACTTGGAGGTCTTCAAGGTCTTTTTCAACCTTAATGATTCCGTGATTCAAAGAAATGTCTGATTTTGGGAAAGCAAAGGCGGTTCAGCACATATAAAGAGGTATTTAGGACCACCTCCATTCTCAGTTACAGAGATGCCACTGAAATATCTAAAATTTCTACAGAGGCCAAACTGTGACCATTACTGATTTTACTTGCACTGCACAATACCGAGGATCCCAGGGAGCCATTGGCAATACTTACTCTTTTGCCAGAATCTAGAGGCTTTCTACTGAATAACTTCGTTTCCTAAGGGGGAAATATAAATAAAATAACAAGTGAAATTTATGACAGTGCTGTTTCTGAGACCCAAGTAATGTGTCTTCATATGAAAGCAAATGCTTATTCATTTAGGAGTGTAAATGATGGCATGATGTCAGAGCCAGTGTATGGCACAGGGATCATTCACATCTTGTTACAACCAGTGATTACAGAGGAGTCATTTTGTAGTTCAACAGCATTATTGAGGCTTATTCTCTGTAACAAATGATATCTTTTTATTTTATTTTGTGATTATCCAACAGATCACTGAACCATAAAGCGCTGCTGCTCCCAGCTAACAGAGAGAAATACCAGGGCCATATGTCTCTCCTGGAACTGTTACTGTGCTGTATATAATTATCATTTTTCTATCTGCCACTCACAGTGTGTGGGTCAGACTGCAGTTACCTCTGATATTTTTGAGACTGACGGAAACGATGGGAGGTGGCATTTTTGTAATAATAGGTGTAATGACTAATCATTATTCTTTTCCCCAAGTCACTGTGAAAGATTGCTTTAAAATTCAATTAAAAGTTTCAGCCTGACATCTGCATGATTAGAGCCATTTAGTATAACATCTGACTTGCATAAATATGAATAATAATATCATCTTCATAATAGCAATTTCTATTTTTTTCTTCATTTACTAAAACCCATGAACTCAGTGATCTTTATACTCATGGACAACTCAGGCAAGATGCCATGGATTGGGAACCACAAAACTGTTTTCATGCACACACACAAATACATAGATATAAAATTACTAATATGACGCACGGTGGACTTGATTAAACTCTTCTTTCAGCTTACAAAATTTATTCTATTTGATCTGCAATGAATTCTCTAGTCATGAACATTGTTGACTGCTCTGTACACCCTATCCTAAGTTTGCTTAAAGGAATTATTCATTCATGGGTGCTTCCACATTAACACCTTAAAAAAAAATAGTCCATACAGCCAAGATAAGAGCACCAGCCATCCTTTTCCTTCCAGCATTTACAGAGACAGAAGAGAGAAATTTGGAGTTATTTTATTAACTTCAGCATTTTGAGCCATATCTATTCCAGAAAAATTTGAATCACGCTGATTATTTCCTGTTGAACCAGAAAAACTTTAAAAAAGTCAGAAATACACTTTCCAAGAGCAATCCACAACATTAAATGAGATTTCTAAATAAAGGAATAAGAAGTCATCTGAAATCAGAAGCCAGATTCAGCTAAAGTGATCCAGCCATGAGGTGGGGGTCAGCCTCTTCTTCCAGGTAACTGGTGATAGGACAAGGGGCAATGGCCTCAAGTTGTGCCCATGGAAGTTCAGGTTGGATATTAGGAAAAATTTCTTCATTGAATGAGTGGTTAAGCACTGGAACAGGCTGCCCAGGGAAGTGGAGGCACCACCCCTGGAAGTGGCACTTGAGGATATGGTTTAATGGGCATGGTGATATTCGGTCAAAGACTGGACTTGATGACCTTGTAGATCTTTTCCAACCTTATTGATTCTATGATTCTCAGCCCCATATTGAGACTAATTAAAAGGCTCCAGTGTAGGCTATTCTGAACAGTAACAAACGCACAGTTTTTTAGGAGTTAACATACACAGCCTGTTGAAGGATAGGACAGGAAAGGATATCTTTAGGCACTGGTTTTGAGGACCATATGCTGGAAAGGTTATGAAAGATCTTCTCTCAGCTCTGAGCTACAGGAGCTTGGTGAAAGAAAGAAGACACATGTGAAATATTTGTGATATTTTAACTTGAAATGAAGAGACACAGGACCCCTCATGATATCACCTGGGGTAATTGATGAGGAATGTGTTTTTCACGCTCAGAGCTGCCAGAGAACTGGGAGCAAGCTCGACCCAGCAGCACCTGTAGTCAAGAAGCATGTTTTAGCCTGGGAGAAAAAGAAAAATAAAAATCAAACCTCCTTGGTTTTGATACTCTTGAATGTGTCCTGGGAGCAATTTGCTTCAATTTGTCCAAAGGAGTAAAATCACAAGGCAAGGAGCCAGCTGGAGGGACAGCTTGAATGAAAACTGAGACATGACACACTGGAGATGAGGTGGGGAAAGACGGTGCCATTACAACCTGAAACATTTGAAGAGAACTGCTTAAAAAGATAAAATTCAATGGCTGAAAACTGAGCTACAGGAGAATTCTCTACTGCTGATTCTTGCATTAGCTTCTCTCAATTCCCGGCCTGTGTTTGGTTTCCTATCATCACAATAAACAAAGTCCATTCGGTCAACTAGGGTTTTTTCTCTCTCATTTATTTGCAGGGAGAAATCACCCCTGCATTAAATTCACTGCAAATGAGTGAAGTTTTTCTGGGGAACTCTTCCCATTACCTAATCTTATCGATCTAATTTAAGTGACCAAATTAAGAAGCTGTCCCCCTGTAGTTTCTAGAGCTACATCCACACTAGCAAAGTAAGAGGACCAGGGCATGACAAAGGATTGTTAACCTCATCCCCAGTGTGATTTTGCTTTGGGACAGCTCTCATGGTGGGCAGTACAAGGTTTTGTGCAATCCAGGGAGAATTGATTTACCACTATAGATTTAACCAACACATTCATATGGAAATGGAAAAAAATATTTCTCTGAAAGATTATTCCAGTAAATATATATTAAATGTCTTGACCGTGCTCTGAAGGATCGTCCCTCTTCTCACTGGCCAATGACAACAATGGAATAAGGATAAGATGTGTATATTTTTAAGTTAGGTGCCTCAAGTCAGTGCATGGATTGAAGACCTACAGAGACAGGAAGAACAAAACATCTTTAGAGGACAAAAAATCCTGCTTAATCATAGAATCATAGAATCACCTATCCTGCAAAATACCTAGATTTCTTTACATTTTATCCTACATTTTTAATTTGGTTCTGAAAATGGAAAAGATAAAAGACCTGGGCTGATTTATATCCTGTGATGCTGCAGGGTTTGCACATCTGAAAAAATTCTTGGGTCTAAATCCTTCAGGGTCAAATCTGCATCCTTTTCTTTACCCTGCAAGCTGATACTCAAAAGAATGGTGACTTTCAGCTGTGCTATAGCAGGCAACACATAGGGTTTTTTTCCATTTAGCTGTGGAAATGTGTTTAAATTAATCTCTGGTGTGCTTCCATTCATTTCTGTGGAGCTATATCAGGCACACAATTGACTCAAGGGACCATATTCTCAGCTTCTGTGGAATAATGTCTCAGTCTTTAGTGTATCTACACAACTTTTTTTTTTTTTGTCACTGTAGAACTGATTGTTTCCAGAATAGTTTAAGTGAATGGGACAACTCTTCAACAGACTTAAAAAATTGTTTCTGTTCTATTGGTGTTTCTATTCCTATTTAACATCTACTTCAAAACTGGAATAACCAATACCAAATTTAACAGATGAGGTAGGGGAAAAATTACGCAGTCTGACAAAAAAAATAGAGACTTAAAAATGAGAACTGACTAAGAATCCACATTACTAATGCTGAAAAGGCACAGTAAGGTTTGAAATCTAAAGCGCTGAAAAGAAATTGCAAAAAAAAACACAGATTTTTTTCATCTGCAGTTCTGTCACCTGCCTTTATGATCTGATTTAAAGGGGTCTGGTAATGGATAGTGAATTGGTTCCCTGAAAAAGCTGATGCAGTAGTTGGGGATTGTCAAAACAAATAACAACTGTCCTCCCTTAGTAATATCAAATGTAGACATTGAAAATAGGTACTGATGAATATGGCTGTAACCTGTTCTGCATTAAATGCTCTTTGTGAGACTTCCAGAAATAATCCAAGGTGATCTAGCTCCACTCCTGCTGAAGGCCACCATTAATAATTGCACTGGGATCAGAATTAAAGCATCTGAGAGGACACCATTGCCAAAAAATGTAAAAGCCATTAGCGGAGTTTAACCCCGAGAAGAGTCAGCGATGTGGGTTTGAGTCAAGTCATTCCTTTCCTCAACTTTATTTGCATGGAGAAAAAATTTCTGCCTTTTTTTACCTCAGTTTGGAATGTTTACTTGCAAAGTAGTTTTCTTCCAAACCAAATTCTTCTTTCAGGAAAAAAATTCTGCAAGGAAAGGGTTGGAATGAGCTGCCCAAAGAGGCGGTGGAATCACCATCCTGGACGTGTTCAGAAACAACTGGACGTGGAACTCAGTGTTCTGGTCCACTTGACAAGGTGACGATCAGTCAAAGGTTGGACTTGATGACCTTTCAGGCCTTTTCCAATCCAAGTGATTCTGTGATTCCGTAATACAACTCTTTTTGTAGGTAGCTGCATATCCGTGAAGGAGATGCTTTGTCTTGTTCTATGATTTCTACACCTACTTGATCACCATGATATGATCCTGATATTCAGGAAGCAAACCTCACAGAAATACTGGAGATTCCACCTCAAGTGCTCCTCAGCATGATGAAGGCTGCCAGTCTTGGGCCCCAAAATACTTTATCTCATCAAGTCAGCAGCTCTACTTTGATATAACTGGCAGCCTGCCCAGCAGAATGTCCCAAACTCACTTAGAAGGTGACCTGAACCAAATTTGGCCCTTGGACTGCTGCTGTCTTTGTTCTAATTTTCAATCCTTGGCACAGAACTAGCAATTAAAACCAATCCAGGGTATATCAAGGCTGTGCTTCTACTGCTCACCAGACAAGCACAAACACAAACCAAGATATCCATGAATAACAAAGGCTATTCTTTTAATTTTGCAATCTTGTACGAGCAACTAGTACTTGGATGTTCTCTTTCAGAGCAAGCAGGTCCTCCACTGGATATAAGGAAGCAATACTATTACCTATTCATTTTTGTGAAATCATTTATATGTATAAATTGCAGCAACACATGTACCACACTACACCATTTACTAAAAAATATAAAAGCACATGCCAGATGATCCCACTATTATCAGTGCATTTAACACTAGTACTTTGAGTGTTGTCATTAAAACCAAAGCTATAGCAATATTTTAGCCATCTCTGTACCTAGAAGATTTCTCTATTACTTTGTCCATGAACGTTTTCCTTGGATGATTGGTTGACAATATCTAAAGGATAATTTTAGGTCCTGAAGAATTAAACACAGGTCTATTTTTATGGGGTGGGACAGATTGGAAACCGTTTTCCCCCCTTGTTCCAATGAAATTGGAAATGGAAAGAATGTGTGTCATATGAGGGACAAGTGTCATGAAGCCCATCTGAATTATACTTCATACCCCACTTTATAGCCTAATGTTCAACTATATCCATTTTTTCTGGCAGTATTTTGCCCATCAAAAACAAGTTATTGACACTTATGTCTCGGACATAAATCAGACCCGGCAGTAAAAGTAAAGAAGGTGGTTTCAGAGAGAGTCAGTGATAGGGTAGAATAATGTATTTGGTTTTTTCCTCTAGGACATTACTTTAATATCAGCCAGAAACAATGGCATAAAATCATTCCAATTAAATGGTCTTAAAATTAAGATATAAAGCAAATTCTGGTGGTCTCACTCTGTCGTATGTGTCAGAGTAGACACCGCAAAACAGCAGAAATAGTTTAAATTTAGCTGTCTTAGCATATGTGTGCAAAGATCGAGATTGTGGAAATTGGATTTGCTTCACTGGAGTCAATTAAGAAGGACTCTCAACAAGGTAGGGTTGAAGAGCATTGACAGGGCACTGGGAATACTTCTGGTATTGATTGGCACTGGCTTGGATACAAATAAAGCAAAGCATTCTGGTTTCTGACATTCATTTTCTATAACAGAGAAATTACACTAATGGATAAAATGATAATGAAAAAGCGAATGCAGAGAATAGGAGTTCTCCATGGAGATATATTCCCTTCAGATGTTAAGCTGTAGCTATGCCCTCATTATAAAAGATTTTGCTGCCTAATACACAGATCCTAGAGTGTTTTTTTTTCCTCCTGTTACACTGACCTATGCTTATTGCTGTCTCCTTAACCTCCCAGAAATTCTCTGTGTATGAGGGCAGAGCTCAGTGAGGTCAGTGGTTTCTGTCACTCTGTGGAAGAGCAGAACCTCAAAGCTCTGCCTTCTTCTGGTACTCAATGTCTTTGATGCTACTTAGCAGGGGGAAATGCTCATTCATGTCTACTTTCCAGCTGGAGAGGATGAAACAGTTCTACTCTCTATTAGATCATCCTTTTTTTCTCTCAAGCGTGCATCGAGGTAGGAAGGACTAAGCTTCTCCTTCCCCATCCTCAAGAGAATTAGAGTTGGAAATCATAAGTGCCTTCTTTTTTTCTGATCTCTTTGACATGTGTGAGAAATTGTTTGATGATCCCATCTATTATCATTGGTGTGCATCTGATATCTCAGTTTTGACCAACACAGTGCACAATTTGTTCCATTTGGGTTTTCCCTAGTGTTGCACCCAATGAACCCACATGTTCCTCTGCCTGTCTCTGAGTGCAGCCAAATGAAGCTGTATGAAATCTGTGCTGAAAAGGTGATTGTAGCAAGAAAGAAGATCAGAATAATTTTCCCAAAAATAATTTGTCTCCTAATCTCATTAACTGTGGTGGTCTTATGCCTTGTAGCATGTCCTTTGCTTTATGTCTTTCCCAGGGTTCTATTCCTCAGTAAAATCTCTAATGACATAATTATAAATGTGGGGGTTTTTATTTCTGTTGTGGCATGTTTATGTAAGTGTTCAATGTATTAAAAAGCATTTTGTGTGATGCCCTCTGATCCCAAGTTCCAGACACAAATAATGCATTTTTCCCTGTAACACACGAATCTTTTCTATATTTGGAGATGTCATAACTTTTTACTCTGTCTTATATATTCATTATTTGTTACTTTAAAAATCCTTCCAGCATGCCAATCATTCTTGTCACCCATCACTTAAAGCACTTCTAGCACTGAGAGCCCCAGCCTTTTCCCACTTATATCAGCTTTAGGACAGAAACACTACTTGCTTCAGTGCCCAAGCTCTGAACAGTCACCCCTGGAAAGGCTCAGAATGATTTTGTGACTGTACATCTTCATGAATGGTAATAAGATATGATGCCCGTGAGAGAACATAATTTTCCAGAAGGACTGGAGGGAAGGAGCAGGTGCAGTACTAAACCCATTATAAGATTAAGTTTTTTGTCTTTGTATGACATGCTTAAACTAATTAGTAGCAAATCAGAATTGATGAATTTGCCCGTTCTATGTTTGCCATCATTGGATTTGCCATAGTACTGGACAGACACCTCCCAGTTTTTTGGAGTTTTCCTCAAAATTCATGTCAAGGGTAAGGTGCTTTAGGTATTCTTCAAATATTCACAAATTTGAACTGAGGAAAGGCTGCGGGAGCTGGGCCTGTTCAGCCTTGAGAACAGGAGACTGAGAGGAAACCTCACCTGTGCCTGTCAGTGTCTGCAGGGAGGGGGCAGAGGATGGAGCAGGCTCTGCTTGGGGGTGCCCAGCAACAGGACAAGAGGCAACAGGTAGAAACTGATGCCCAGGAAGTTCCACCTGAACACGAGGAAGAACTTCTTTCCTGTGCAGTGACAATCCTGTGCCACGTGCTCTGGGAGTATGAGTATGGAGAATGGACAGATGACCCACTGTGGTCCCTTCCAACCTGATCCGTTCTGTGATCCTGTGATCTGAGGGACGTGTGCAGACTGTCTGGTCCAACCATCCAGCTGGGCTACGCCAAGCTACGTTCACCAAACAGATGACCCCCTCCATCAGGACATGCCTGACTATGGGCATTGTCAGGTACTGACCTGACCCATAGATTTGGCTTCCTGTCTTGAGCTTTGACCCGCTTTGTTGTCATGACATTCACTGGTTGATTGGGGCTGTTGACTGAACCTGGAGGTCACCACACACCTGTCTGCCCACCTTACTGAAGTGCTGTGTGACTGCCACTCCTGTTGATGAAGCCACTGTCTCTGCTGGTCCTGCTGTCACCCTGGCTTCTCTTCCCTTAGGAAGCAATGCATCCCTTGATGTTCTCTGATATTCAAGCATCAAGAGACTTCCCTGCCCCATCATGGGCACACTAATTGATTGTAAGCGTTCCTGGGCTTGAGAGACCAAGAGCACAAACTCCAAATCCTTTTCTGCAGGAAAAGGCCCTGCAGCCTAAACTCTAACTGATATTTAGGAAGAGTTAGAGAATCTGGTCTGGACCAAAGCAATTTCTCCAATTTCACTCAACAAAGTCTTTGGCAGGTCAGAGATCACCCTCCTCATTTCCCAAATCTAGGGTTAGTGTCTGAATTCCTGGGATGGCCTTTCCACCTCATTGCAGTGTCTTCAAAGAGTGATTAGTTTATTAGTTTCATTTTCTGTTATTTTTTATGTACCCACGACATAGAGAAGGTGGTTAGATGTCTGCAATATTTAAGCATGAAAGTGACACAATTAGGGAGAAGGTTAAATTATACAAGTCATTTCTTAAATATTAGTTTGGATTGTTTTAAGGATATTAGAACCAATGGCTCGTTATCTTTGTGAGAGCAATTTTCCTTCATCAGACACAGGTGGGTCAACTATACTTGATCAAGGACTAATGACTTGTAAAAAGCCAAGCTCAGCCTGTTTGTTGAGGTAATTAATCGTAGTTTGGATATTCTGTGAGTATGGAGATTGGAAATAATTATTTGAATTTAGTTTCTTAGTTGTTGAATGAGTCAGGTTTGTTTTGCAAAAGAAGTCAGTACTAAGCTCCTTGAAGAATCAAGAATTAATCAAGACCAAGGTTAAAGTCTTAAAGCCAAAGGTTTAGAAATCCAGTGATGCTGTTGATCAAATTTCAGCTCCAATACCTGTGGAATATCCAAGTTATAAGGTAATGGAAGGAATTCTGCTGATTTAAGAGAGTCAGAATGAAAACAGATTATTTTCCATATAACCTTTCCAGTGTATTCCTACATCTTTCACGGTGAACCTTGCTCACAGATTTCCAAAGCATGGTAGTTTGATAAGCAAGCTGAGGAGCTCCTTTTGCACAAAGATTTTAATACTGGCCTTGCTGCTGGTCTTTGACTCAAAATCAGTTGAATTCAACACCCCAATGACACCAATGAGTTTCAGATCAAAACCTGTAAAACAAAAGTAAACAAATGTAACTGACAATGCAATGATGAAGGTGATGAGGTCGGGAGTGAACAATGGTAACTCTTGTCTGTGAGAACAGAGATTGACTTGATGGATTCAAAGAAAATGAAGAGACACTGAGGGTGGAGTAAGAAAGGGCAGAAATAAAAAAAAAAATATAAGAAAATTCAGACATGGAAAGGAACATGATGTCATTAGGAAAGAATCTGGACACTGAAAGAGCTGGAAAGGACTGAGGAAATCCAAAAGAAAAAGACAATAATAGTTATAAGAGTAAAAACACATTTATATGAGATGGTGGGTGGTGGGTGGCTTCTGTCGCAAATAATACAGGCAACTACATTTGAGGTACCAATATGAATTATTTTTACAGAAAAGGAGGCCAAAAAATACTCCTTGTCTGTGATTCATTTGGTGCTAGAGTGGGGAAAATATACAGGTCACGGAATCATGTCCTTTTCCAGTGGCTGGAAAATGGCTTTGAGTTGTCCTGAAGGACAACATTCACATTACAGATGCCTAAAGTTAGAGGGTGGATCTACTCATGTTATTTTTTTATCAACTTGATTTATTTATATTAAGCTTTTGAAATGATGGAAACACGTGCAAATATCAAGGATCTTACAGGTAACACCCCTGAATTGGTTCTGAGATGGGTAGATTTGTCTTCTCACTTTGGTCTAGAGGTGCTGTGCAAAGTCACTCCAGGGACTGTTGGGCTCAAGAAATTGCACTGGAATCAAGGACCCTCATGGTTTGGGCTTTGGCTTTTGGATAAGTCAGAAGGGGTGTCTAGAAGAACACATTGACTGACCCATTGTGCTCGACATGGGCTACTCCGTGGGCTTTTCCCACTTTTCTATGAATACAGCAGGAGAAAGAGAATGACTATTCATATCAAACAGCAGCTTTGGCCCAAGAACAATGGGGTGTAAGATGCCCATGAGTATATTTATGACAGAAATTTGAAGTAGGTCAATAAACATCAGAGGAGGAAGGTTTTGGAACAGCCCCACAGTACTGGGAGCAGAAAAAACACTCCCAAACCCTAATTATTTTTCAGATGGAACTTGGTACACGTACTATAGGGATCATAACATGCTCCTGCAACAGCTGAGGAAGGAGCTTGGAAATCCAGGATACGTTTTCCAGCCCAATATTCTTAGCTTCATACCTATTTGGCTTTGGAGAAAAAGGTAACACCTCCTCATATTCCAGGGGAGACAGTGTAACTTCTGTTAGGAGCAGGATCACACCAGTTGTGTGAATGTTACTTGCAATAATTTTTTCCTCTCCTGTTTCCCCAATGGATATGTCTGTATTTTCAGATCCCAGGGAAAAAAAAATTAAAAAGAAGAAAAAAAAAAACCCCATCTCTACCCAGTGGGGACCTCCCTCATTCTCTCTTCTGATGTTTGGTTGCTAATTTGCACTTTTCATACACCCAGAAGCAAATGCCTGTCTGACACAAAATAAAACAAGCTGCTTCAAGTGCTGTTTGGTTCTTTAGGAAGAAAATAATTTTTGAAAATAAAATGTACTCACCAAACAACCCACCAATGCCGACTGACATTCTCCATGGTGTGTCTGACAGAGGCAAAATGTAGCACAATGCAGAACAAAGAGGCATTTTATATGCCTAGCAGAAATTCTTAAAAGTCTTTTTTTTTTTCTGAAAATTATCATAGTTCTATTTTTTGTAACAAAAAAGCCCATGTAAATAATGAGGAATGATTAAATATGAAGGTGGGGAAAGCAGGGCTGAAATAAAATACCTTTTTCCCTTGTATTTCTTGAAATTACCAAAAATAGTTTTCCTTTGGAAATATTTTGCTTTCTTACCTTTCATCCTTTCTTCCCCGTTACAGAATTATTCTTCTTTTGACAGATAGCAGCCATGAGATAATTTGGGGTTTTGTTTTGGGGGTTCCTTTAATAGCGGTTTGGAATCTTTGTTTTCAGAGAAGAGGCCCACTAGGCACAATTTGGGACTTGTTATTAAAGACAAACTAACATCCCCCAAAGATTTTCAAACACTTCATGCCAGAATGTGATATTTTAAAGCATTTCCCATTCCACATAATTGGATGCACGTGGCTTAGCAAGAGAAAGACTGTTTCAGCAAATACAAGAATTAATGCAATTTATTCGAGATGGTCTCACAGGAGAGGTAGAGATTTTATGCATAATTCTGAGGAAGATAAAAATGTTGAAATCAGTTAGGACTTCTGCATATTGCTTCAAGACCACTGACCTAAGCTAAGGTGGTTATTATAGACAAGGATGGAATTTAGAGAAAGTTGTCAAATTAGTATTCATCCTGGATCCCAAAATGAGCACAATTATCATCACTGGGAATACAAGTTCCATCCTTATACTTTCTTGGGATGCTTAGTCAAATAATTAGTAAAACTATTTCTAATGTTTGCATAATAATGAAAAAATATCCCTATTCCAGGGGAAAAAAAAAAAAAAAAAAAAAAGCCCAGAACAGAAATGTCAAAATTCAGTTCTTTAAAATGATTCTAAATCAGATCCATTTCTGACATGTTATTTTGACATTTTTTAAACTGATTTCAAAATTTAAAATCTGCCTCTCACAAATCTGGGACCCTGAGGTCACACAATTTTTTAACACAGTCATTGAAGCCTCTGAAACAAGAAAAGGTAGTTGCTTAGATGGGTAATATTTGTCCTCTGAACTTCTATATCCTGATCCCTGTGTCAAATGAGCATCTTTTGCATATTATCTGTTTTCTCTCTTGAAAAATTCTCCAAGACAAAGGATTAGTATTATCTACTTTTTAAAACAGGGGGAAATGGAAGAGTTTATGAAAACATGGAGAAAACAGAAGTGTTTATTGTATAGATATGGAATCCTGTTGTTAACGTTTCACTATTTATTTTAAGAGAAATAAATAGTGAAAACTTCTTCCTTTTTTTTTTTTTTTTAATAATCAATTATAGAAATCTAAATCCATAGCAGCATTTTGACATTTTGAGTAAAAAGCAAGTGTTTTAGACGCACAAACATTTTTCTCTCGGTATCATGAGGTATGGTTAGTACATATTCCAGGACTGCTATGCCAACAGAAAAGAAAAAAGGGTCAATTGCTGATGAGGTTTGAGGTGAAACTACACCTTCTGTCAAGCCGTGTACAAATCTACACTCTGAGGCACAGATATTGACAGACTGTGATGATTTTAAACATGACATTTGAATTCACTTTCAACTGCAAATTAAATAATGAAAGATTTCATGATTTATTTCATATCTGCCATCATTTTCCTTCAGTCCTTTTTGCATATAAGGTTGCGATAACAAGGGATATTTCACTAGTTCCATTATATTGGTTTGAATGCTTTACCGTGGGAGCACTTTCCACTCCTTGTGGCATCTTGCTCAGCCTGACTTCAATCCTAGTTACACCAGTTGGTGTTCCATCACTGGAACAGGCTGCCCGGGGACTGCCCAGGTGGAGTCACCATCCCTGGACATGTTCAAAAGACGTGTGGATGTGGCACTCGGGGACATGGTTTAGTGGTGAGCATGGTGGTGCTGGGTTAACAGCTGGACTCGATGATCTTAGAGGTCTTTTCCAACCTTAACCATTCTATAATGCTATGATTATCAGTCTAGAGCCCTTGAAATAACCTTGGTGTAGTTTTATGACCTTGTAACGGAGAGAAGTCATTCACTGATGACATTCATATAAGGAGAGGACCTTAATCAGTGAAACACAAGAAGCTTTTTTTTGTGTGTAGAAGTCAAAAGATGTGCAGATTTGTGAACCAGAACCACTAGAAAAATGTCTCCCTAACTCATAAAATAAATAGAAATAAATAGAAATATTAATTCTATATATAGAATAGAAATAGATTCTATATATAGAATAGAAATATTATTCTATAAATAGAAATAAATAGAAATAAAATAAACAGAAATATTTTTGGTGCTCTGTATTGAGGGGGAGGAGGTTTGGACCCTTACTGTGTTAAAAGGTTACAACCACATCCATGTAAGTAAAAAGTTTTTTCAATGAAAAAAGATTTTAAGAAAATATCATATTGCCAGTAGTCAGCACTAACAAACTCCTCCATTAACACAGCAGCAAGAAAAATTGTATTTATACACGTTTTTCATGTATATCCCTGCACACTATCAACTATAAAAAAGTACACATGGTAACAATTCCTATTCTCTTCAGACTTGTTCTTACCACCAGTTCTTCAGTTCTGCCCCTATTCTTATTCCTCTTCCCTGCAGAACCCTCACTACCCTCTAATGAGCAAAGAGTCTGAGCAGAGGAGATGTCTCCAGAGCTCACACTGAAATGTTCTCTGTAATTAGGGCATTAATTTGGGTGCCACTCCTTCAGCCAACAGCCAGTTTTCATGATGTTTGTGGTGAACTTACATTTTCAAGAAGGATATGTTTCTGTCATTTTGATCAAAAGGGTCTGACAAATTCACGAATGTCTGGGCAGAGAGAGGTGTGCAAGTGGGAGATGTTTGGATGGGCAGATAAAAGGAGAGTGTGATCCTACAAAACTCACAGAATGACAGAATGGTTTGGGTTGGAAGGGTCCTTAAAGACCATCTAGTTCCCACCCCCGTGCCATGGGCAGGGACACCTTCCACTATCCCAGGTTGCTCCAAGCCCCATCCAACCTGGCCTTGAACACTTCCAGGGATGGGGCAGCCACAGCTTCTCTGGGCAACCTGTGCCAGGGCCTCACCACCCTCACAGGGAAGAATTTCTTCTCAATATCTGCCGTTTGTCAGTTTGGGACCATTCTCTCTTGTTCTATCATTCCAGGCCCATGTAAAAAGTCCCTCTCCAGCTCTCTTGGAGCCCCTTTAGGTACTGTAAGGGGCTCTAAGGTATTCCCAGAGCCTTTTCTTCTCCAGCCTGAACAACTCCAACTCTCAGCCTGTCTCCAGAGCAAAGGTTCTCCAGCCCTCATCTCTTTGTCAAATCCATAAAACACCAAGAGTTCATGAGATTCATAATATTAACAAAAAAAAAAAAAAAAAAATTAGAAGGGGAAAGTTGAGAAAAGCTTAACAAAGTTTCATTCTGATAATACAGAAATATTTTGATATTTTAACCTACAAAGCCCATTTAAAACCAAACTATTACATTCCAATGGGCAAATTTCACCTGATTAAAATATTTCATCAGTAACAATGTCTAGATTTATAATAAAATCCAAAAAGAATACAACACATAATATTTGATATTTTCATATATATATTTTTATGCTGGCAAGGCTTTCAGATTTTCAAGTATTCACTCAGTAGTCATATTTTTTGTATATACTTGTTACATACATAAACAGAAACATACTCTTTTCTTAATGTTTGTTTTTCTCCAACACAGACACAAACATGTATAAAAATGTATACACATAAAAAAATCACACACATGTTTATTATGTAGAAACCTGCATGGACATGAATCTCCAGTCATTTCATAGCATTCCTGACACTTGACTCCTTCCTTGAATTATGAGATTCTTCAGAAGACAGAAATAAATAACTGGTCTCTTTTAAGAACAAAGGCTGAAGTGAATATATTTAAAAGCTGCACTGTGTTTTGATGTTATTATAGCAATCAAAGTCAGAAAATCACAGTAACCGAGGAATAAAGAATGACTTCAAAGACTAAACTGTCTAACGATGATATGACAACTGCAGCAGTTCATCTGTATTTATGCAATTTATATTATATACACATATATATTTATATTATAAACAAAGTGTATAATTTATGGTTATGTGGTTAAAAATCAGAAAAAAAACCCCATCAGGATATAAACATTAACCTACTTTTGGTGTTATGCTACAGAAAAGGTATGTGCATGTGTGTATACAGAAATTTATATGCAATCATAAACCTTTAGGTCTGTAATATCTGTGTGGTTTTGAAAATTCATCTTTGCTTGTAACTTCTCTTATTCTTCTGCATTTTTATAGTGATGGGTCATTTCTTAGCCTTTCAATCTGCTTCTGCAGGCCCTGGAAGTCCAGTCTGAATTTCACTCAAACATTGGCAGGGTCTTTGAGGTTGGTGCTTACCTGGGAGACCAGGAGTTCTGGGATCTTTAGCAGCTGGTTGCCATTTTCCCCTTCTTTGAGGGATAAACTACCAGTTCTTCTGGATAAGAATGTCACTTCAAACATACTTTTTTATCTGCAGCCATGAAGCCTGACATTGGTGGTAGCTCCATCCAATCCTAATATTACTGCTACTGAAAGCTTTACTTTGGATAATGAACGAATTCTTTTTGTCTTAATTGTGAACATTTATGATCTATCCATGAATTTATGACAACATAAAGAAAATTTTCAAAACCTGGAAAGCAATCAGTTTAAAGGTCCTGTCATTAAAAGTGTTCCCTGGTTATCAATATTGTCTTTTTTCTGAATTGTGCCATTTCCTGCAGCCAGTTTCATTCTTGGGTGCTAAGTCATGGAAAATTTGCAGGTTACAGTGACCCCAAAGGCAGAAGTTGTATAATACATTGGCTTCAGCAGCAAAGCCAGGTGGTGGATCTGTGTTCTCCTAGTGCATATCTGCATTATACAGCAATCACTCACTCCACTGTTCTTATCCAGATGCTTGTGAGACTGCTCAGCAAACCTGCCAATATCCATCTGATAAAATTAGGATATCAAATTTAACTAATTTAAAGGTTAGGGCAGACAAAGTGGAGGAATTAATTGCTGGTCATGGATTAAAAAGTGTTGTATACCAAAGAGGCAAAATAATGTTTCTCAATACATCTGTGTCCTTCAGACTGAGATTTGGACAACAAGAAAACCTGCCTTTCTGTCAGAAATTCCACATGGAGAGGTTAAAAGTTATAAGAATTATGTGAGGGAATTCTCCCAGCAAACTGTACAAAAGTGAGGATGGCAGAGTTGTGCTTTTTCCCAAGATGACATGTGACAGTGCAAGACTTTGGCACAGGGAAAGGCAGCCTCAAAATTGCCCCTGTCTCAAAAATTATTTTGATTGCTGGTGTGTCACTCCAGGTATATTGCTAATTTATTTTCCTGTTAATTGGGAGCCAAACACTGACAGCTTTTCACTAATAGTTCAATCATTGTTTTATTAAATTAATAGTAATTATGTACTTTCCAGCTTCCTGATGACTGTTAGACCCAGATATCTATGACAGGTCATTAGTTGCAGAGAAGAATGGCCAGGCACTAATATTAAGCAATGAGATTTCTTATACGTACACTGCAGAGGTTAGAATTAATAATCATGATAAATTGAATCTCATGAATAATTCATAGAGGAAAAAAATCCAAAGCAATTTGCTATGGTTACCAGAAGAGATGTATTTTTAAAAAACAAGGGCCAAACTACCCCTTGCTTCACCTGGGTGTAATAATCAGGAATAGAGCTATTTGCTATGACAGGCAGAGACAGAGGCTTGGAAAAAGTGAAGGCTGAAAGAAATTTGGGATAAGAGTAAGCAGCGTAATTGTTACATGCCTGCCATGTACCAGAGCAGGAAATAAATAAATAACATAGACCAATGTGATTTTGGGAGGCACTAAATCAAAGAGCCAGAGGAGATTAGAATGCTGCTATGAAGTACTCATGAGAACACACCTGAGATACCTGCTTGAGGCCTGCACTCCTCGAAAACAAATAGAAATAAGAAGGTATTACGAGGCGCTGGAGGAAAAGCAGTTACTTGGAGGCCACGTAATTATGAAACAATTTAGAAGATGGGGACATATTTGAAGAGAAACACACAACTTTTCTTGAATAAAATTATTTTGGGAGGATGATGTGCTTATGGTTTTGGAGAGTTTTTTGAGTTTATCAATACTGTCTGCACTTGTGTGCATGTGGGTTGCACATTGCCTCAGATGCTTCCACAGGAAGATGAGCCCTTAGGGAAAAGAAGAAATAGCAGCGTGGCACCATGTCTGTGCAAAGAGGCTGAGATTCTATTCCTAAATTTTATTGATGACTTCCTGAGCATCTCTCTGTTCTATTTTTCATCTGTGTCAAATGAGTACAGTCATAGTTGTCTCTCTGCAGCGTCCTGGCAGCTGGGAACTAAATACATCGACTGGACCTGTGAACCTCATCAGTGGAGGCCAACCTGTTGCTCAGGCATGATTTGTCTGCATCTCTGGCAGTTGACCATTCCTGGGCTCACAGGGGCACAAAGGCTGCCAACTTCCATGTCCTTCCCACGTGGAAGAGGCTGATCAAGCAACAACCACTGAAAGCCCCTTTGGGCGCCTGGATGCTCAGCCCAGCCCTGTTCTGCAAGGGAGTTGTGGGATTTTAGGGAAATCATCATCATCTCCTGCTTGTGCGCTCTGTCTTCCCACCTTACTGAGATCTCCTGACTCTGAGATGTGCAAAACTGTTGGGAGAAGGCTTATAAGTGCAAAACATGAGCAAAATAGGTATATACAGTATCTGAGGGCCAACAGAAGAAAGAATATTTAAGAGGGTGAGCAAAAACAGATGACTAGGAAATAAAAAACTTAACGTGGATGAGGAATTTCATCAAAAGTTCTTGGCCTAATAAAAAAATTATGCATTTTGAATTGGGGCGGGGGGGAAAGCTTTTAAAAACATTTTGTCGGGGACTCTGGTATTAAGAACTAAAATCTCACTCTGATTTTGAGAAGAGCTCAGAAGTCAAACAGCTGTGCTCTTGTACTGGTGTTGAAATGAAGCACGGGATGCCAAGCAGGAGGCCTGAGCATTTCCCTTTCATGGGTAAGCAAACCAACATTATTCAGTACTTCAGGGGCAGGCAAAACCAGTCTACATCTCTTCTTTCCCAGTGAAACCATCTACAACACTTCCCCACTCAGCAACATTTTGGAACAACACCTGCGTGGGTCACAGAAGCATTTTCTAAACACTGCTGTCACCAAACCTTCACAATTCATTTGTGTATTAAGCTCCTAATTTTGCGTGCTAGCATGAGGTTTCCTAGAGTTCACCTAGTGTAATTGTTACCTAAGGCTGGGAGATTCTGCTCTGCTTTCTAGGTTATTTAGCTGCAGATAATTTATGAGATTGCTGAGGAGGTTGAAAAATTGTTTCACCTCTCAGTTGTTCATGCTTGCACTGGTTTTACAACAGACGGGAGAGAATTTTGCAGTTCTGAATGTTTGATTCATGCCAGTCGACTGCCTCCTATCACTCAGTGGAGAAAAAAGCCCAGAGGCTGGAGAGGAGTTCCAGAGATTTTTAGAGGGTTGGAGCTGCTTTGAAAGGTGTGTGTATATATATATATATATATATATATATGTATATTTAAAGCACAAAAGTGATTATTTCAGTGCTTTTTCCTACATACAGGAGTTAGCATTAGTGAAGCTGCACAGGGTATCACAGATCTACACAAACCTACAGTAAGTGAACTAAACAAAAATAGTGTTTCTGGGAGGTAACTCTATAAGACAAACTGACATTGGTTCCTAGAATTGTCTGTGACTTCTTAGCTCATTTCTTCTCTTGGTATATACCATTTTAATTGTATAGAAACACCAAGATGGCCCATGAATAAGACTGCAGAGAAGTATGTATACTGTTATTAGCAAGTTTTTGGGGGATAAGGACATCATAAAGCCCACAATCTGGGCTTTAGTCCTTCCTGTGATGAATAATTTCTGACACTGGTGAACTCACTTAGGATCAGACATATTTTGGCCCAGATTTTTGTGTCTTTGTCTCAAATATATCCTCACTGTTCTTAAACACCTGACTAACTAAAGGTTTTTAAGTCATAGCTGTAAGTGACTAACTTCATAGAAGTGGGAGATCTGCCCTCAGCCCCTGTGGCAATGATGAAAGATAGTGAGGCCTTCACTTGCCTGTGTTGTGTTGGTCCCCCTCTCTCCCCTCCCTCTCCCTTTCCATGTCTGTCTCTGACGGGCAATGTAGTTTTTCCAAAGGTAAGAACACCAGGTGGGTATTGCAGGGGGAAGTGTCTGGGTCTCACATAATTAATGCATTACAGAGATTGGGAGCTGAGATGTTTTTGATTGACTTTGGTAGACACCATCCCACGCACAATGGTATAAAATCCTACTGAAGACTGGGCCAACTGGGCAAACTGGTCTTCCCAGGTTGCAATCAGCCTCTGGGTGGATCCCCCCCAGCAGGGACACCTGCAGGGTACATGCAGCCCAAAGACAGGGAACACTTTTTGGAAGGTCAATCATTAAGATCTGGTCAGATATGCAGGAAAAAATCCTAAAGGAATTGTTGCTTTGCAGTTGTGAATTTTGCAGGGCCAAAGACTGTAAACCTGTAAGTTTCTATCCAAACTTCTTATGTTATAATCCTCTAGTCATAAACTGTCAACCAAATCTGAGACAAACTGGACTAAGCTGCAACCAGACCTCTCTAAACAGTTTGGAAAAGGGGGGGGGAGGGGGGTGTCTCACTGAAGCTCGTGAGTCTACATGGTCACCTCATGGAGACAATGACCTGATGATACTGAAACCATTGTAATAGATGATGGAATTGTTATTAACCATTGTAATAGATGATGGAGTTGTTATTTATCATAGAATCATAGAATCAGACGGGTTGGAAAGGACCTCTGAGATCATCAAGTCCAACCCTTGATCCAACACCACCGCGGTTCCCAGACTATGGCTCTCAGTGCCACGTCCAGCCTCATCTTGAAAACCTCCGGGGATGGAGAATCCACCACTTCCCTGGGCAGCCCATTCCAATGGCTGATTACTCTCTCTGTAAAGAATTTCTTTCTGATATCTAACCTAAACCTCCCCTGGCACAGCTTAAGGCCGAGCCCTCTTGTCTTCCTGATGGTTGCCTGGGAGAAGAGACCAACCCCCACCTGGCTACAACCTCCTCTCAGGGAGTTGTAGAGAGCGATGAGGTCTCCCCTGAGCCTCCTCTTCTCCAGGCTAAACAACCCCAGCTCCCTCAGCCTCTCCTCACAGGACTTGTGCTGAAGTCCCTTCATCAGCCTGGTTGCTCTCCTCTGGACCTGCTCCAGCCCCTCAATATCCCTCCTGAACTGAGGGGCCCAGAACTGGACACAGCACTCCAGGTGTGGCCTCATCAGCGCTGAGTACAGGGGCAGAATCACTTCCCTGTTCCTGCTGCCACACTGTTCCTGATCCAGGCCAGGATGCCATTGGCCTTCTTGGCCACCTGAGCACACTGCTGGCTCATTTAGATACTGCACTGGCAATATTTAGACACTGTGTTAGCAATAAATCTAATCATAATCATCCACATCATCACTGTGCCCTAATTCCTGCACCCGGCCAAGAACATTCTCTCAACTACTGTGCTACAGCCCAACATTGCCACCAGCACATTGTTGTACCATGCCTTTGTGTCACTTCTGGCACTTGTCTGAGCCCTCATTCCATGTGAACGTGACGCTTATGGTCAGGGTTTGAAGTTTTAGGAAGGGTTCTTCAATTTTTGTTAGGCTTTATTGTCTAAGCGTTGCCTTCTAGAGGTGATTCCTGGGGTGAAGGAGGGGTGAGGAGATGCAATGCAAGGGGAGCATTTAGCCAGGGGCAGGAGATAAAGGAAATAGAAGATGCAATGGGCACGACTGGTATAACTGACTCACCCACAATATGAGAACTCTGAATTGCCTGATTTAGGATCTTTGCCTACAGAATTCCCTTTCTTTTTGTATCAAGATATCAACGCCTTCAGAAGTGGTGATTTGGATTTCAGATGGGCAAGATTTTTTCCTCACTGACTTCAAGGCAGCTTAACAGTTTAGGAACCATAGAATGACAGAATGGTTTGGGTTGTAAGGGACCTTAAAGATCATCTCATTCCAACCCCCTGCCATGAGTCAGGACACCTTCCACTAGACCTTGAACCCTTCCAGAGATGGAGCAGCCACAGCTTCTCTGGGCAGCCTGTGTCAGGGCTTCACCACCCTCATAGGGAACAATTCCTTCCCAATGTGTAATCTAAATCTACACTGCTTCAGCTTAAAGTCATTTCCCCTTGTCCTATAAAGGATGGATGGTTAAATTCTGGGAAACTAAAAGTGAGACGCAACCTAAACTGGGCACTTTAGCTGAAAGCCTGACGTGGGATGTGGGCCCTTGCACCAATGGAAAGTCACAAGGAGAGTGGAAGCTCCTGAGAAAAAGGCATTTTGTCTGCTTCCAGAGGGTTTTGTGAAAGCAGTTACATTATGACTAGACAGTAAAATCTATTTTTGGAGTGAGACTTGTATCGGTATCCTAAGTGATTATACACTAAACTACTGATAAGATGAAAATTCAACTTCAACCTTCAGGAAGAAAAACACACAAAAAAACAAATTTAATTGCCTCTGAGGAGCTTTTCAGGTAATGCAGACAGTGGAACACACTTGGAAGGCACTGGGTTTGATATAACTAGGATTTCTAGTCTCTTGGTGGCATCAGACCCCAGGGAATGTTGTGCCAACAGACATATATAAGGGACTTCTGGCATCTCTAGAGCAAGGACAAAACTGAACAGGGCTCATGTAAATCCCAGAAACATCAGAATTGAATTCAAGAGATTACAGAGGCATTTGGGTGCTCGAATCCATTTTTAGAATGAACCTTTAGCCTTTCTGTGCCAGAATTCACTATCTGGAAAAAGAGCTGTAAGTGTCCTCCCATGTTAAAAAAGAGCTGAACAGCACAATGACAGTAAAATCCAGATCCTTCTGTAATAAGGAGTGTGAGAGGAATAAAAAGCCTTTATATCTATCTATTTATCTGTCTAATAACTGTACTTCCATAAGTGTTCAGAATTTGCAGTTTCTTTACGATACCTGAAAATCCCCTGTCTGCTGGGATCTTGTAAAAAACTGTCTCCTTAATGTCTCTGTATCCTATTTCCTCATTTGTAAAATGGAGACTGTAAAACTTATTTTCTCTGGCTGAACTGATCTGACAGAAAACACTTCAGGGCAGGGACCATCTTTTACCACAGAAGAGCGTCATACAGGAAAGGTAATAAAAAAGTATCCATCCAAATTGTTTTTAATAGAAAACTGTGTTTTCAACAGAGGATATGGGCATGCAAATCAATTACAAGATATTGTAAAGGAGATAACGTAAAACTTGCCCAACATCCCCTTGAGGCTCAGCTCTATGGTTACTTGATGTAAGGTAAGTTAACTTAGGTATTGTCATTTCTGCTACTCAGTTTCTCTGTTGCATTTAATGAGGATGTAAAAACCCTCCCTTTGGTACCATGGCAAGGCTCTATTCATGCCTGCGAAACACCTTGAGCTCCTCTAACGCTGCCTGAAAAACTTGGTTGTTGTGACATGCAAACAATAAAAAGTTGGGGAGTAGGAATCTCCATCTCTCCCTTTTGAGCACATTTGACTTGGAAGCTCTATAACTTTCAAACAAGATTAGCATTATCAATAAATCAGCGGGTTCACAGATGAGAAACACGACAGAACGCCGTGTTGCCGAGGCATATAGAATGACAATAGGTGCCTCAGCAGCAGCTATAACAGTGCTGCAACAGATTGTGCCCTAAAGCAGAAAATATCCTGCACACAAGAGGTTATTCAGGTATAGAAAAAAAAAAATGAATTAAAAGTTTAGTTCTCATTGTGAACGTTTTCAGGGTAAAGAGATGAAGAGAGCCGGAGCGGGAAGGGTGGGACTGGGGGAAGGGGAAAAGGACCGGGGAGAAATTGCCAGAAAGCTCTCAAGTATTAAGGCAGCTCAACCAGCTGTCGGGTAGCAAAGCAGAACAAAGCAGGACACATTTTGGGAGAAAAGTATCTCTATTTGGAACCACGAAGGCATCCATGGGTTCAGTGCTCTCACACACCACAGAGTCCTGATGACACGTATCTCGTCCTGCGAGTCCCACACTCAATTTTCTGACAGCTCACTCTCCTTTTCTCACACATCCTCGCTGTGTCCCAGGGCATACCTGGTTCTCTGGCTTGCTCCATCTAAAATCAAAATCATCTCTGTGCCAGGAATGCTCTGAAAGGCTGGTCTGCCACCAGTTTTGCTCATCCTTTACTGCATGGAGTGATACAGGAGGGAAAGCAGAGAATAAACAAGAAGAAAATTAAAACCTCAGAAACCCTCATCTAATTGTTCATACATCACACTAGCAGCTCTCAAACAGGCCACTGAAAAGTTTCAGAAGTTGGACAGACTCTTGAGAAACATTTAAACAAGGGGCATTGACATTTGTCAACCAAAGGTGGTGACATTTAAGTTCAAAGTAGGAGCTGGTACCAGTGAATGGCCAGGGCTGGAAATGGCATCCAGGGTTGCAGGAGGCTCTGAAGGGTGAAGGTGGGCAATGAACTGTGAACAGTGGGATGTCATGGATTCATTTAGTTTGGAAAAGAGGTCTAAGATCATCGAGTCCAACCATTAACCCAGCACTGCCAAGTCCACTGCTAAACCATGTCCCCAAATGCCATGTCAAAATGACTTTTAAATTCCCCCAGGGTTGGTGACTGAACCGATTCCCAGTCCCTTCTACTTCAGCTTCCCAATTCTCTTTGATTTAAAGGTAATTGTGATGCAGTGAGATAATAATTGATACCTGTATGTTCAAAGAAGCTCTTCCTTTCCATTTCCAGAAGTCTGCACTGGGTTCAGAGATGGATCATGAATAATTTCTACACTAAGGACCATTTTCTTTCTATGTTTTAATGAAACCCAGACAACATACTTTGCCAGCCTTGTTAAACAGAATTAACAGCAATCGCAGAAGGGTGAATGTCCTTAAAATACATTGTTACTATGTTCTAGCACATTGATCTTTTTTCCAAGAGAGGAAATAGAACTGTCTCCAGGTAGCTCCATGACACAGGATGTCCAAAACTTTGTTTTACCCCAGATTTCCTGTGTGACCTAAAGGTACCTCCTGAGAGCCAGATATAAACAAGGAAGAAGGGGCTTCTTTGTGTTGCCTAAAAGTTGTGGTGCCACCACGCATGAGTTACTGGACCACACGAGCTCAGCCTCAATGAATCAGGGCCCCATTCCTGGGGTTTTCCTTGTTTTGGAAAAAGTTTCCTCACATGGATTGTTCCTAGGATTGTTCTTTTGCTTCCTCCTTCTGTTACACCAGTGGTTACAATGTTCAAGATGACCATCAGTTTTGCAGACTATCATAAGGTTTAGATTGCAGCTTTTCTTCAGGGTATTTAGCACCAAAATGGGGCAGTAAGAGATTGATGCTTCAGTCTAAGCCTGGAATAAGGGAAGATGGTTCAAACTACCTCGTCTGCTAAAATGATTCCAGTGTAATACAGTGGCACAGGCAGACTGTGGGTCCCTCCTGTGTTTGTAGTTGTCTGTCATGAGCCAAGTCCCAGCCTGCTGCTCCAGCCAGGCGGCATCACTGCTCAGGGATGAGTTTCTGTTGTGAAAGGGGATGATACAGATCCGGGTATCACTGGCACAGCAATAATCGCCTCCACTACACTGCTGTATTAATTCTTCGAGTGGCATCACAGACAAAAAGAGCAAAGCTAACACAGATAACTCCTCTGGGACACTGGACCCTCAGGGCAGATGAGAAATTGCCCTCATCTCTCTCTGGCATCCTACGTTGCCTGCTCTCCACAGCTCTGCGCTGTTCCAAGCCATTTTCTCGTCACATGTCATGGCAGGAAGAGCAGCTGAAGATGATGGAGGGAGCTGAATGTGCTGGGAGAGAGAAGCAACCCTGATATGAGGTTTGTAGCTTGGTTCTATTTGTAGCCTTTCTTGACTGGTGCCTGGAACAGAAAGAGGATCCCAAAATGCTTTTGGCCACATCGGCCTTCAGAATCACAATTCCTGCACTGCTCATGTGGTCAATCAATCTAATCTTTTTCAAAGCCAGAGCACACAGTGAGCAGCTTCCCTCTAGACTACTATTGCAACTACATTCATTTGGAACCAAGTTTTGGATTAAACACTTAATAAACTTGAAAAAAACCTCTTTTTCTTCATCCCTCCAGCTCGCCTGAGTAGGGACCACAGCTAGAGACCCTTTGTCTTACTCTGTTCCCTTGACTCAGCGTCTGCAGGTTAAAGACCTTTGCACAGTCCAGTGAAGACAAGAGATCTGCTGCAGACATTCACGGCTTTTAGATTAGACTGAAGATCCTGAATCAGTCTTCATAAAACAAACTGCACTATGTTGCATATCCACCTTTTAAATGAGGAGAATCTCCAGCTTGATTACATAGGAAAAGCCACGGGGAGGCAGAAGTTGTAGGTCAGTATTTGCAGGCAGGGATGCAAGTAGGTACTTTTTTTATACCGGGAAATGGCTACAAGAGAAATCCCTTGTTTTGCTTCATCAACACGGTGACTTTATGCGCATTTGGTTACTATTCCTTTTAATGATGGAAATATTTTCTGGAGAAAAAGGGTTTTATCCATTATAACACTTTCCTACTAACAAGGATCAAAAGTTCCTACTTAAAGTTACAATTATGTGTCTAGAGGAATAACATGTAAATTTTGATCCAAGACATTCCGAACAGTTTAAATGAAAATGACTGTGAGAAAATAAATTATTAGGTCAGCATTAACAGTTAAAGCTGTAGCATTTCATTGAGTATTCTACAGAGGTCATGGCTGGAGGCTAAAAGGGTGAAGCCCATCTGGAAATTGTCCCTACTAAAAATAATTTTGGTATTAGAATGAAAGCTGGATATAGATTTGACTGAGTTATCAGCTTTAAAATTAGCAGAGGTGGTCGGATTGTGAACTTGCCTTGTTTTCCTCTAGTTATTTGCATAAAAATCCTACTTGCTCCAGCCTGCTTATTTCACCTTTTCATAGATTTGAAATAGGGGCTCATAAACCCCTGGCTATATGCAAGTGTATCACAAGATTTTAATTTATCTTGGATTTTAATTCATTCAATTCTTCCCACTGTAAATAATTTACATGTTGGATCAGTTCCAATTTCATTTAATGCTTTAAAAATAGATTATTTTTTTAAATAGCAGTTTCTTTCTGGGAAGAACAATTTTTCTGTTTGTTTACTTGTTTGTGGAGGAAACTGATTCCTAAGCAATCACTTGATTTCCCCAGTTGGAAATCAGGGAAAATATCTGTATTATAAATTAATGATATTACATGGAAACATAAGGGTTACTTTAGCTCAAAACACCAATCCATGTCAAAAGCTAAGGACAAGCACATACAAAATAATATAGAATGGAGGCTCTGCATATTTTTTCCTCTCTTGGAGCAGAACCTGGCCCTTGAAATTGCCCTATAGATTGGTTTAAAAGCAAAACACAAACCACTGAAAAGATGAGTTGATTAGGACCTGCAAGAAGACAACTGGGTAGACTTCTAGAGGAAAATGGAGATTATATCATTTAAAACCAGATCTTCTTTTTTTAGGCCAAATTATGCTCCTTTTAGAAAGATTAATTATTTTTTTCTGGCATTATTAGTCCTGCAGGAACTTACTGAGTTTACTGCTTTAAGGATGTTTTTTTCTTTCCTTTTTTTTTTTTTTTTCCCCACAGAAAAGTTATAACTTAATCAAATCAAAACACATTTTCATTGGGTCCTTTAGAATGGTTTCTTCAATGTACTTTCCATGCCAAATTCTGCCTCTGGCCACTTCCCTCTAGAACTGTTTAATTAAGCATTTCAGGGTTGGAGGTTTTGGGTGGATTTTTAATTACATGAAAAAGTTTTTAATTTTTTTTCCCTGGTTCTACTATACACCAAGTCAGCAGCATAATTTTAATCAAGCTCTCCAGAAATCAGGCACAAAGCAAAGCCAAGTTCAGTTTACATCAACAGAGATTTATTTATCTCTCCAGGAGGGAAACTGTGCTTAGTTATGAGGTTCTGCAAAATAAATTACTGAGCAGTGATCCAGGTTATCCATTTGTGTCATCTGGCAGCTCTCTCTTAGCAGGATGAAGTTGTGCCAATTTACAGTAATTAGTGAATGAGGCAGCACAACATTGCATTAAGATCTGTTACACGGTTCTTCCAAGGTGCAGTAAAAACATGTCCCACAAAATAGATATTTCCCATTTGATATTTTCACCAGCTACCAGTGCTCTGAATTTCAAACTAGACCGGCAAGGAGTAACTTGGGCTGTTGTTTGTTATGTATTCATTTTCACTTCCCTAAGTTTAGACTTAAATATTAATGAAGGGAAGATTAAAAAAAAAATAAAAGCAAATCCCATAAAACCCCTCCAGCCATGCTGGGGGAATCCATCATTTTCTAGCTAGTGGCAATACAAATAATGTAATGTCTTTTTCCTCCTCATTTTTAAGGGTAGTTAGAGATACCTGAACTACCTGGAAAATAAGTAAATAAAAACAATGGAATATCCAGCTGCTTGTGTATTCCTGGCACAGGGATGGAGCACATTTCTTCCTGATTAGAACAACAAGAGTTGTCTGTCAGCTCTGCCAAGCTCCAGCTCCAATGCTCAGCACTGAAAACATTCCCTTTTGATGCTTCTTTGGCCATAACTCAATCTTTCTAGTAGCAACAATAGTTGCATAAAGGACTGTTTTTCAGTTTGCTGCTGAAATAACAAGCCTGAGGAAAAGTATTAGGCTGTGCTGAATTAAAAATGAAATTTTATTGTCAGATTTGCAATGAGGATCTAACCCACGTCTATTTTGTTTAGCTGGCTTTGTTTTTAGCTTTCTTTTAGATTTAGGGTTTTTTTGTACGTTGATGTTTTCAATCAAATATTGTCTCAATTTTTATTTTGAAAACGCTGTAACACCTTTCTACTTTTACAAAATGAAGCATATCATTAACAAGCCCAGTGAATGATCTACTTACCATTTATCTTAATCTGGGGGGCTGCAGGTGGCCTTTTTTTTTCACCTGTGTGTTTAACTCTGTAAAAAAAAATGCATACAGAACTGAAATTAAATTTGAAGACCTGATTTAGGCTTCATGAGCAAAGTAATAATTTTCACTGACTATGCTTGTTTACAACCTCAGCAGATGAATGTGGGACTCAGGGCTGTTACTCGGCAGGTTTTAAAAGCAGTCATCAGAAAGTGTCAGAGGGCCTGATTTTATCTGCAATAAATCAATATCTGTAGCATGCTGGGGTCTAGTGGATGGTGTCCTTATCCATGGCAGGGGACTGGAACAAGATGGCCCCTTCCCTAAGGGATTAGAAGTTTCCTTCCTACCCAAACCATCTGTGATTCTATGACTGTGTGAGCTAATAACAGAGGTTGCTGAATAAATCCCATGGTTTACAGGAAACAGAGAGAAGCACTTCTATGGAAGACTTATCTCACTCTAAATATCTCTTTTCGAATACTGGTTTGGGTATCTTAAAATTTGATATGTTTTTACTGCCTGTGTCCAGCAAAAAAGAGAGGATTTAAGAACTTATACTAGGCTGGAGAGAGGGGGGGAACAAAAGGAAGGATTAATCATAGAATCATTAAGGTTGGAAAAGACCTCCAAGATGATCAAGTCCAACCTTTGACCAAACACCACCTTGTCAATTAAACCATATCACAAAGTGCCACGTCTGCTCGGTTTTTGAATACTTCCAGGGATGGTGACTCCACCATTTCCCTGGGTAGCCTGATCCAATGTTTAACCACTCTCTCACCGAACAATTTTTTCCTAATATCCAGCCTGAACCTCCCCTGGTGTAAAGTGAGGCCATTTCACCTTATCCTGCCGATGAATATCTGAAGCCCAGTGACGGCCTGACTTACTTCTGAGGGGAAGGAGGTAAAGGCAAAACCAGGTCCAAAAGTTCTGGATCAGCCATGGGGTGTGTTTCAATTAGCCATTTGGTGCTGTTCTGGTGTTAATTCATCTCGCCTCTTGGGTTAGATCGAGCTGCAGCCACACTGAGTCCTTTCAGGCAGCAAGAGATGAGCCAAATGCCGCAGCTGACACTTGATTTATTCTCACAGCCAACGCCTTTCTTATCTGAGGGTATCTGTTAGGCACTCAGGTACACCAGAAGGAAGTGTCCCCGTGGAAGTCTCCTCCTGGTCGAAAATAGTGTGTTCACAAGTGCTGGGATGAAATACTCCAGAAATACTTGTCCCTCTCCACTGACTCTGGAGAGAGGTTGTACAGATCTATTTTAGACACAGAGCACGGAATAAAATGACCTCCATCACTCTGCCTTCCTCACCCTAACTGGAGTTTGAGGTGCCCTGACACAAGAAAAAAGAAAAGAAGAATTTAATATGCAAAGGAAATAATCTAAGGACACAAGCATGTAATAAATTCATAAATTTGCTTCACAGACCATTTTAGAAATGCTGAGAGCTCTTACTGGTTTTAAAGAGCAAAGAGACTCATGTTCTGGTTTTCTTGAACATTTCTGTTTTATTTCCTATTTCACATCATTTAAAAATAAACACAACTTATAAATAAACATACAGACACTACTGTGGTTTAGGGTAAACACAATCCCTGATAAAATCTGGGAAGAATGTGAAAGGTTTTACTGGATTACAGAAAATGTCTTTAACAGTGCCAAGTTTTCAAGAAAAGTTTCATTTTTAAGAAAAGTCAACCCCTGATGCAGAAAAACATGCAGCAGCCAGGTCTATTCATAAATAAAGTTAATGAATAATTGATTTCTGAGTTTAGTGTTCAAATATAAAAAAAAAGAAAAGGTTGTTTAGGGAAAAACCTCAGCTGACAAAATTTAAAGTTTTCTGATGGAACTTTCAACTGTACACAACCTTTAGTTACTATTCTGTAATAAATTGACATTAAATGAAAAAAAATGCATTATTTAACATTTTTGGAATTTCTGAAATACTTTTGTGATGTTGAAATCACACACACATACAAAGATACATTTTTTCACTAAGTAAAATATTTTCAGAGAGAGGCTCACTTGGTCTTTCCCACACCTCATAACTTCAACAACTTGGTTGTTTAGTTATGTTGGCACCACTTTCCACATGAGAACCATCCTCTGCCTTCCTAAGGCAACAATTTAAGGGCGAGTTTCATTAGCAGAGGACAAGATGAGTATATCCATAACGTGGATCAAATGTGGACTTCAGACAGGTGAGGTAAACCTGTTGTCTATAATCCCTTGGTACTTAATGAGATAATTTATTTCTTCCTAAGGTAGGTCTCCAAGACAGAGATATCTTCTGGAAGTCTGGAATTCTTCTGGAATCTTTGTTTCCAATAACCTGAAAGAGAATGATCACAGCCAGCTTAATTTAAGGACTATCTTTAGGCAGCTTGGTTGAAGTGACATGAATCCCACTTTTGGCATGGCCCATATACAGAAAATAAAAAGCTGTCTTAAATACTGCAATGAACTCTTAATTTTCAGGCCCTTTTGTATAGAATCATAGAATCATGGAATCATTTAGGTTGGAAGAGACCCTTAGGATCATCAAGGCCAACCGTTAACCCAGCACTGCCAAGCCCACCACTAAACCACATCCCCAAGCGCCACATCAACACATCTTTTAAATCCCTCCAGGGATGGTGACTTTAGCACTGCCCTGGGCAGCCTGTGCCAGTGCTGGGCAAAGCTTTTGGTGAAGAAATTTTCCTTAATTTCCAACCTAAGCCTCCCCTGGTACAGCTGGAAGCTGTTTCCTCTTGTCCTAAATAATCCTTTCACACTTCTTTCGTTATTTTTATTTTTGCTCATGCCACCTTAGTGATTTTATCTAGTTTATTTGTGCAACTTAAATAGTAGTTCTTTATTAAGTAATTGAGATCTATTTCAGGTTCATTTAAGAGTTTCCAAATAGTAAGAAAGAGGGAGGGAACAGAAAACATTAGTACAATAGGGAAAACCTATGTGAGGCAGAAGAGAAAATAATTGGTTGCCATACTTTGTTTAATCAATACAGTGATAAAATGGATAATGCCTGAGTGTAAGAGGGCACAGGCAAGATTAAACACTTAATTGTGGTGATTCTGACTTCCATTACCAGGGTTAAATTCAGGGTAAGAAATTTTCAACCTGAAAACCCTAGTAGGGGAAATCTTTACCTTTTTGGGAAATAAAGGCCAAAGATCAAGGATTAACATCAAGATTATCCTGTTCCTCTTCCACAACTGTGCACTATCAGCTCCCTGGGTCACACTACACTGGAAATTTTAATCAGTTGGGTTAAGAACACTTATTTTCAAAGTAGCACATGAGAATACACCCAGAATTGTACCTAATGTTTTTGGGTTTTTTCCCTATAACTAATTAGAACCTTTTGCTTTAGTGACTCCATTTGTAAAACCACAGATTAATATTGCCACTGAAGGGCGGATTTGGAGACAGTGTTTGATGTTAAAAGCCTTTTTGCCATCTTAACACCTTGTTCACTGCCTTAGACAGGGAAAGGAAAGAATCACTAGTGCATTGAAATCCAAGGAACACCATCTGATGTCCTTTCCCAAATTCATCAGTCCCATCAGGGTGAATCTATTTACATGAGTGTTTATTCTTGTATATCTTCACCTGTATGTCTATTAATCTTCCTTCTTTTTTCCTTTTTTTTTATTTTTTTCCAGTTTTGCCAGCCTTCTCAACAAATGCCAGCTTGCAGCTCCTGGGCCTCAGATACCCTCTGTGTATTTTCAAAATACTGGTGATAATTGCTTTAAATATTCTGCTTATGTAGACAACTCTATGACTTTTACATTAAAATAAATGTATTAGATATGCATATATATATTTATATATACACACGTATATATATTTATATATATTTACACTTAGTACCTACCTTGCTTAATTCCTATGAGAAAATATAAATCGATAATAACTTTCTTCCATTCTTTTGACTCTAGGAATGATGCCCAGTGATGGACAGAAAGAGACTGTGATTTAGTGGTATTTTTGCTTATTTCCTCCAGCTGTTAAAATAACTGACCATCTGCAATTCATGTTTTTCCAGTGATGTGTCTCCATGGACAGTACGTGCTCATACAGGTGGAATTCAGCTGTGCCATTCCACATGACACTTTACCTCTTGAAAGGTGTGACTCTTTGTGGGGGAAGGATTGAAGAATCAGTCGTCAAACCACAGTGTGATATTTTAATTCCATCTTGGACACAAAATGAAGGCTTTTCCAGCTCACTGCTGGAGCTAAGAAAATCATAAGCTGGCAGATGTGTTTGGTTTCTGAGTCTGGGAGCGCCATGTGAAGTTCACACATACTGGTCTGTGGGTTAAGAGTTCTGCATATACAAAGGGTTCTGCATATACAAAGTGTTCTGCATATACAAAGTCCCTGACACTGTCACAGAATCATAAGAATTGTGCTCACATAATATCCTGAATTGGAAGGGATCACAAGGATCATGGAGTGCAACTCCTTTCCCTGCACAAGACAACCCCAAGAATGCCATCATGTGTCTGAGGGCCTTGTCCAAATGCCTCCTGAACTCTTTCAGGCTTGGTGCTGTGACTTTTCTGGGGAGTCTGTTCCATTACCCAACCCTCTCCTGGTTGAAGAACCTCTTCCTAATATCCAGCTTAAACCTCTCCATGCTGTGATGAGAAGGGACCTTCCCTGGGTCTCCAGGACTGTCCACCTGCCAAGTGTCCACAGAACCACCGTGTCTACTAAACAACCTCATGCGCTCAACGTAAGAGTTTGTACTCTACGGACATCAGGCAGAGAAAACACTTTGGGCAGATGGGATTTAGGTTCAACAACCCATCCAATGGCCATGTTTTCCCCAAGGTGTGAAGGAGGAGGAAAGAGGGAGCAGGGAAGTGTGGAGGAAGAAAGAGACAGTACAGAAATGGGTAAAACAGGGCTGCCAGATCAGTAAAGTCTACTGCTTTCAGGTCATTATGAGTTACTGCCTCCTACCCTGTAGCTAAAGGGATACAGGGAAAGGATCATAACTCTCTCTGCCAGTTGCTTCCTTGGGCTGATCCCAGAGAAGGATAATGACATGCCACCCCTGACTCAGGACTCAGCCTTAGGGCACAATGTAGCCCTCAGACACCAGCAGTGGAAAAGGCCCATTAGGTCCATTTAGCCAATTCCCCAGACATTGCAGGGGTCTTCCCTTCCTGCTACGTCCAGCCTCGCTAGCCTTGGGCATGAAGCTGTCACAGAGCTCACAGCTTTGCCACTTCACAGGCTCACATGTTGCTGGGACTTCTGACACTGGGCTTCAGCAGTTTCTCAGATGTATAATAGATGATGTTTATGTGGCTGGAAGGTCCCCACGACCCTCAGTGTGTCAGCGTGGGCACCAGCACAGGCTTTAATGTTTGGGTTCAGCTGACACCACAGCACATGTAGCAGGTGAGAATCTAAACAGGGACTGTGAACAGAAGAGTCGTCTGGTGGAACCCATGCATGGGAGTGGCACAAAAGCAGTTTTACGGGGTAAAATTGACCACAGTCTGTTGTGGATGTGTGGCTGTGCTGCACAAGAGCTGAAGGAGGCATTTAGCCTTTGCAATGCTCCTCTGAGGGCTTCTTCCCCATGCAATGACATAAAGAGCAGAGAAGCTAAGGTTTTTGTTGACTCAGGCCTTCAAATTCCACCTACCACTTTGTCACAGGAGGCTCTTTGCCCTCAGAACAGTGTGGTAGCAGATTTGGATCAGGAACAGCCTCCATGGATTTTTGCTTATTTTTCTGGAGCTACAACAGCATCTGTTTACAATCCTTGCACATCTCCATAAAGCTTCCCTTGCTTTCCCCTATTTATTATTCCACTCCTCTGTCCAGAAATTAAGGGAAGTAGGGAGACATGTTTCTCATTCCTCTTGTTCCCTTGCTTCTTGTTTCTTTGCTGGAGGCGTAGCATAAGCAAACAAATCACTTTACTTCTCTTACCTGACTGGATTCAAAGTGCAAGTAGCCCCTTCAGGAGCCTCTGAACATGCATGATAGTTGAATTCACACTCCTGCTTGTAAAGCAAAAAGTTAAAAGAAATAAAGGCTAAGAATAAGAAAGTGTTTATGTCTGTGTGTCTGTGTGTGTGTATGTGTGTGTTAAAGAAAAATAAACTAAATTAAACAGGAAAAATATAAAACTAAAAAAAAAGAAAAAAAGACAGATCTGCAGAGAAAACAGCAAACACGTGTGTGTTTTCTTAGGTATTTAATGATGGAAACAAAATACCTCCCAGGGCTGAAAAAAGTGGCTGTTTTCCTCAATTTTTTTAAATCATTCTCCTCTTTAGGATTTAAGACTCTAGATTTCTGCCATAAGAAATTTAAGATGTCAGACTCTTTAACCCTTCTCATAATTCAGGCAGTCAATGGTGCAGTATTAAGACTTATATCTGAATTTAAAGGGATTAAAGCACTCTTTCAATGGAGGATAGAGATGAACCTGGACAGTCAGCATAGTGAGAAGTCAAACTGCTGGATGAGCAAACCTAGGTGCAGAGGATCCCATTCCTCAGTCCTGCCTCTCTCGCTTTTTGGGGAGAGTGAGTCTCTCCCTACAAGAACCTGAGAATGAGCTGATTCCTACCTCACTTCCACAGCATTAAAATGGAAATAGTATCTTCCCTTAACTTGGAGGATCAGGAAGAGGATAAATCAGGTAATTTCAAAAGGTTGTGCCTGCATAAGTGCGAGCACCACAGCTAAATAAGCGTCTTTAAAGTCACCATCAGGAAGCTTACAACAAAAATTGTCAAGCCTTTGCAAAATTTCATTGAATGCTCTTTCCCCTCACTGCTCTAAATTTGCCAGCTCCCTACTTTGGGATACTTCTGCCTGCTGATCTGTGCCTGTCCTCACACCCTGTGCTGTGGTTTGTACAGGCTCCAAACCCCAAGTGGCCAGCAGTGGTTAAAGACAACCTGTCCTGGAAGCCACAAAGTCTCTTCGCTGGAAATAACATCTTCCTTTCCCAGAATCCCACTTCTCCATGAGGCAGGAGCTACAGACCTCACCATGGGCCTGCCTGTTTTCACAGGCTTCTCACAGGACTTCGGAGTCCTACATGCCTTGCCTTTCCTTACCTTGGAAATTTTCCTTCAGTTTTCCGTGCCCTTTCTAGGCTCTGTAGGACAGTTAATTAGGTCCACTTGGATGGCCTCATTTGTGGGCCACCAATGAGCTGTGCCTGACTCAGTGTTACAGAGAATGAGAAAGCACTCAGTGTGAATAAGCAGCTGGGACAGAGACTGCCAGCTGGTGGCCATACCTTGAAGGAGGCCCTGAGGAGATATATTTAATACAATTGCTGTATGCCCCAATTTGCCTGAGATGATTACAAAATATAACATTATCCCAGGTCCCAATAAAAACATTTTTAGAACTATATTATAGTCATAAAATCATCTAGGTTGGAAATCACCTCGAAGATCATCAAGTCCAACTGTCAATCTAACACCACTAAACCATGCCCCCAAGTGCCACATCTACACGTGTTTTAAATCCCTTCATGGGTGGTGACACCCACCACTGCCCTGGGCACCCTGCCCCAATGCTTGACAACCCTTCCAGTGAAGGAATTTTTCCTTATGTCCGATCTAAACCTCCCCTGGTGAAACTTGAGTCCATTTCCTCTCGTCCTGTCCCTTATTAATGGATTTTGTTCTGGGACACAGGACTTGCATTATTTCACTTCCTTGAATTCTGTCCCTGCCAACGTAGTGTTCCCAATACCC
The DNA here is from genome assembly GCA_013399855.1 of Oxyruncus cristatus. Lineage (NCBI taxonomy): Eukaryota > Metazoa > Chordata > Aves > Passeriformes > Cotingidae > Oxyruncus > Oxyruncus cristatus. Next base: position 924,986 of record VXAY01003862.1, on the reverse strand, counting down.
TGGATGATGCACAGGATACAGGAGCCTATGCTTTGAGTTGTGTAACCCCGTGGTGAGCACTGAGAGTGGTGTTATTCTCCACTGTATGATCTGGAGATGGACACCCATCTTCAGCCCTGGCACTTTGCACCTTCTGTGACCAGACACATCAATAACTTTCCTCTTCACATTGTGTGACCTGATAAACCATCCACCATGTAAGAAATCCTGAGATGTCTCCTTGTCATGCAAGAGCACTGGAATAAATATCTGGGTCACTGAGTCAACTGGATTTATCATCCCATCTTTATTCCATCACCATTTGCAATCAGTTGTCACTACTTAGATTTATCAACAATTTTCTAAATAAGTCTTTTCCACTCTGTTTTTTTTTTATTATTATTATTTATGACTCTAAATATTATCAGGAGCTGGGCACACCCATTCTGGGCTACATTAATACCGGGTTTTGTAATATAAATCCAGTTACTCAATGGGAGAGAAAAGAAGCATCGAGACTTCTGAATATCTCCTGACTGATCTTCAAGATTTGGTGACTACTTCCGTATTAAAAAGCAGCAGTCAGAGATATTCCCCAATGCTGGAACTCATCTTTCTCTACCACCATGTCGTTTAAAAAGCCCCCACATGTTATAGGTTCTGCAACAATAGGGCTTGTCCTAAACAATCCCTGGCATGGTCTGGATATAGCACAGAGACCACTCCCAATAGTTAAGTTAGAGACAGATATTTTAACTTAGGGGATGAAAGTGTAGTGTGTAGGTGAAGATCATTCCCTGTTACTTCACCTCAATGTCTTGCAGCCACACTTAATCTACTTGCACAGACATAGTCCATGTCTCTCCCTTAGAACTCACCTTTCTCTTCTTTTTTTTATTTCCATGTGGTCTAAATTATCCTCTCCAAGGACAAGTGTCATCTCCTCTCCCTTTTTATAGCGGTAAAATCAAAATGCCTCATAGGCCATGTGTGGTACTGGAAAGGTTTATCATGAGGGAGCAATCCAAGGTCTTCAGAAGAGGTTTTACCATATTCTCCTCACAGCTCTAAGTAAAGCAGTGCTTGTGGTGGTTCTCTCTCTCCACGCCACGTTGCTTAATCACATTACTCACTGCTTTCATTTGCTCTAATTCTCCTTCAGTTGGAAGCTTTTTTTTTTTTTTTTGCTCTGAGTAGAACATTTGCAATCTGCCTTTTTACTGTGCATGCAAAAAGTAGCATGTTTTTAACTTCTGAGAACTCATTCAAGGAGACAGCATCATTTTTGTACATGGTGTTCTCCGAGAGTGCCACGCATCCTGCATGCTTGGTTGGTAGCAGCTTAATGCTGTCACGGTCCTCCAGGGGCTTGTCCCATGTGGTTATAATTAACTTTTAATGTCTGCCTTCAGGGCAAAACACTTAAGGGGTTAACCAGTTTTCTCCAACAGAATGAATAGTTAAATGGTGACATACGTTTATCAATATATTCCACAAAGCGGAGGAAAATATCTACATATTTTTTCGTCTCCTATTTGTCTAATTCAGAGCCACTTGCCAACTTAAGAGTGGAGATTATCTCTTCAAGTCTTATAATTTAAATGTGCTTGCTACATGCTTAACACAATCTAACTCAGTAGCTGAGTCAGTGTGAGGCTTTGTTGGACCCGATCTCTCTGGTATTTAACCATTGCAAGCACTTGCAGTCTTTCTTTCTCCCGTAAGTACATGTTGCATCATGCTGAGACTGAAGAGAGTGACTTACTACAAGGACATGTATGACTTTGCAACTAAACCAGACCGACTTTACTCATAATGTTGCCAGAGAGATGGGGAAAGTTATTATATAAGAGTTTAATTTCTTCCTCAGCTGGCTCTGCCTTGTCAGAGTGGGATTCCATTCCTAAACACTGTAGTACAGCGTCACCTGAGACACTCTGGAGCATCCAAGGCACTCACTCATTGCTTAAAATGACACTACGTATCTATACTTGGGGAACTCAATTCCACCCTAGATTTCAATGTTCATGAATGACACAAAGAGCAGGATTCAGCTGCTAAAACACTGATGTCTAGTGCCAGTTTGGGCACTATGGGCTGTCCTGCCAGTCCAGAAAGGCTCAGTGTAAAGGCTCCTGTAAATTCTTTAATACCCCAAAAACATCTCCAATGATACCAGTTCATTGCTTTCAGGAAACTAAATTATTTTTTCTGAATGGAAACCATACAGTCTGGTAGCTTTCTGTGGGTACCTGACTGAGCTGCAAATGAACTCTTACATATGGAGGCCACAGTCCAGCACAAAAAATGTCTGGCTCTGAAGAAAGAAGCTTAGTGGGAGAGTTATCTGACTTCTTATTCAGTAGTCAGCATGTTCGCAGCGAGCTCTCAGCACTGCATGGTGTGGACATGCCTTCCAGGTCTGTTCTGAGGCTGGGGAAAGCTGCTGGAAGAAAGACCAGAGCTCTGAAAGCATGTTGAGTGAGCCCACAAAGGGGACTGAGCTTATCAACAGGCAGAAAAGTTGACCAAAAAAGTACATATTTGCCCTGCTTTGCTTCTCTGTGCTCGGCTGTGATTTTTTTTCGTTGATGTACCATCCAAAAATCTTGAGAGAGTCTTAAGGGCACATAATATGGCATAAGATTGTTTCCTCTTAGAGGTAATGGAAGATTAAGTCTGCATCTTGAAGGTCTTTCAATTAATTCATTGTGTTCTTAAAGAAGTTACAGTAGATTTGATTGCTTTAATAACAGACACTACAACTGGGGAAATCTTGCATAAAATATTTATATTCTGTCAGGATTTATCTCCAGGTTCTCCAAGGTATTCTAATACCAGATATAGAAACTTGGGAACATTGCATCCTCAACCACCCCTTCCCCTTGTGTGTCACTGGTTTGGACCATGACGTGTTTCAGGACTCGAATTCATCATCTCTGGTGAGTACAACAAACTGCTGGCCTGTCACCACGCTCTTCACCAGGAACTGCAGCAGTGAAAGGCCAACCTTCCAGCTGTGAAACCTCACAGCCTCACTGCTCAGCAGCAGCTGAAGCTGATGATAAATCAGCACAGAATCGCAGAATGGTTTGGGTTAGAAGGGACTGTAAAGACCATTGGATTCCAACTCCTGCAATTGGCAGGGATGCCTTCTACTACAGCAGGTTGATCAGGACCCCATCCAGCCTGGACTTGAACACGTCCAGGGATGGGGCAACCACAACCTCACAGTAAAGAATTTCCTCTTCGTATCCAATCTAAACCTACTCTCTTTCAATTTAAAGCCATTCCCCCATGTCCTGTGGTCTCCGTGTTCTGCTAAGCCAAAAGTGTGGGCACATTTGCCCTCTCTGCCATGGGAACAGAAACCTGGCACAGAGAAATTAAGAGGATCTCCAGGTTGACAACAGCTCAAGCAACACAGCTGAAGTCCCCAAGAACTGTATAAGACCTTTAGATAAAATTAAATGAATGACATGGCTTAGTCACTTTCCATCCATTTTTCTTAAATAACAAATTTCAGGACGATGATCATCCATCCTTTAGAGATGGATGGAGCTGAGACACGAAGAAATAAACTGTCTGCCCTTACATTGCTTGGCAAATTAGTAACACAAGTAAAGCAGGAGCCAAGATCTCATGAGTGATAGTCTTTCAGCTGACCACACTTTCAAGTCTGTACAATGTTGTAAAGCAACATTCGCTGGCTCCAGGCTGTTAATTCTCTGCATTGTCAGCCCATTCTATTGAGACACGACTGAGCAACATTAACTTTTATACACAGTCATTCCCCTATTGTTGACTTGATCTGATCTCAGTGGAGAGCTGCTGTCAGTATTCTTCACAGAAAATGGGCTGCGTTAAACACCTCCGACTGGTGTTCCAGCAAAAGCTTGCAGTCTTCTGTCAAACAAAACTGCCTTGGCAAAAGGGAAAAAGTGAAAAGACTCTGATATGTAGCTTTTTAGGGATTTCAGACAGTACTTAATACACTTGTCTGTCTATTGTCCACGACTCCAGAATACAACTTTGATTTTCAGCTTACAAAATCCGATTTATTATCCAATTCCTCTGCATGTCAGAGAACCACAAACCATATCACAATGTTGTTTTCAGTGGTTTTAAGGCTCACATATTTATTTACGAGCAAGGAGTCAACCTTAAACAGCAGACTTCATCGACATTAGGAGACATCTGGGGTAGCTCTGTGGCAATCACTGCAATGACACATGATATTCACAGTTACACAGTACAGCTCTTAGTGATCTCCAGTTAAATCATCCACTTTTAAAGGACACCTCAAAATTATGAAATAAAAAAAGAATAAACACCTTTACCACCTCCCTCTCCCCTTGGTACTACAAGAAACTAGACCCAGCTATGTCAGCCCAAACCATATGTTCTCCTAAGTCAGTCTCCTTTTCCAAAAGCATTGGACTAGGTGGACACTCTAAGAATGAGGGCCCTGTCCCCATCCAGAAATACCATAATTATCTTTCTTCTGACTCAGTTATGCTCTTTTATGATTTTGGAGCCATGAAAAATTTTCCATGCCATCATGTAATTCTTCAAGCTCTTCCAGAATACTAAAAAAGTTAATGTTTTATGAAAATCATATGTAAAGGTATTGGAAGTTTTCTATACTGCTGATACTAAATTACATTAATTAGAACTAGCATACTTTTATGAATGTAGACTTGCCTGCTGTGTAGATATAACTGAAATTGAATTTAAACTTTTTTTCCTAAAGGATCTACTTGGAGCTGGAGAGAAGTAATGGGATCTTTTTTTTTTTTTCATTTGATTTTTTCCAAATCACCACAAAACTCAAATCTTCAGTTTTGCATCTAGTCAATTAGCACTCTTCCAAACATTTCACAAGTGGAGTGTAAGGCAGAAACAGTCCAAAAGAGAATTTGTGTTAGAAATTCTGATTTATGTTGGGTGTAGGGAGGAGTGTAGCTAAGTTTCACAGCATGAATATGACCAGACTTCACCATCAGCTGCAGAGCAAGAGAATGAACTTGGTACTTCTGTGAATGATGAATATGATCACAGGTGGGCTAAAGCAGTCAAATATGGCACACTACATAGAATCATGGAATCCTAGAATGGTTTGGGCTGAAGGCACCTTAAGGATCATCTTGTTCCAAGCCCCCAGCCAGGGGCAGGGACACTTTCCGCTATCCCAGATTGCTCCAAGCCCCGTCCAGCCTGGCCTTGGACACTTCCAAGGACGGGGCAGCCACAGCTTCTCTGGGCAACCTGTGCCAGGGCCTCACCACCCTTACAGGGAAGAATTTATTCCTGTCATCGAACCTAAATCTACCCTACATCATCAATACCTCTAGCCGAGCTGATCACCTACATTTCCTTTCAGAGCAGTGGAGACAAAACTGCGATTCCTCGGCCTTTCCTATCCCTCAAATTATGCTTTTCTTTATTTCCAATTAGAGACAACTCTTAAATCCCTGCAACCGCTAGTTACAACTAAAACCTGATTCTTCTAAATTCCAGCATTCATCTTGCCCAATATGAGCTCTGTGGGAGTTGAGCATTTAGTCAACTAACCACATACATGTTGATTTTCAGTGGAAAAAGAAGCCTTTCCACAGGATTTTGAAAAGCCATTGCAAGACCAGTGTGATGAACGGCCCCCTTGCAATCTTGAAGGTCTTTTCCAACCTTTATGATCCTATTATTCTCTCTCTTGCAAGTAGAAAAACCACAGCCAGCTGCTTGGATCAGACTCCTTGGTTACATTTAGTTGAGATGAATTTTTCCTCTCTGCGATATCCACACAGCACCTCTGAAGATTGCACAGTCAGGTAAGGTGTGTTTACAAGTCAGATTACTGGGTTGGAATATGCAGTGATTTATAACAAATTTAAATAAAAACTGACAAAAGCTTTACTCCCCCCCCAACACAAAAAAAAATGAGAAAAATTTTATCTTGTGCATTATTATGCTCACTTTTTACTGTCTCTCTTTACCTATGTTATGACTTGCCTGAATATGGGTTGATCTGAGGTGAAGAAAACTTTTTTTTATACATTTTCATGGACTTTGAGTGGGGCCATAAAAGAAATGTATTTGAAATAGGTCTATAATTTTAGTCCTGTCTTCAGCTTCCCTAAATTATCATACTTCTCCAGAAATCAAGAGAATTCTGTGTTTCATATACTTGAAGATTTATTTTATTTTTTTTCCATTTTAGGGAATTTGGGAACTTTTCCCTTTTTAATTTTATTTTTTTTTTGTTTCAGTTCAATCTTTTCACCAGTGTGAACATCTGAGCTTAATAAAATATACACATGAGAAACAGACACATCAGTGAACGCTATGATGTTAAACTATAATGGTTTCAAGAAATACTCTATTTTTAGTTTCAAAATTGTTTATCTTCTTTTCCCCCCTCTGCAAACGTGGTCTTAACTAATAGTTATTGTGCACACTGTATCAACTCTTTTCTTTGGGGAATACCCAGGGAAAAAGAAAAAAAAAAAAAGCAGAGTTTAAAAGATGTTTCAACTTTTAGTAATTAAGCTCTGGTGAGCGTTGCAAGAATATTTAATGCTCTGCTGCTCTATCTGAAGAGGATCTGGAGACTTACAAGGAATTACAAGAACATGATTTACAAAACATAAAGCTCACATTGTCAAAGCATCCTCTGAAATCCTTTCAGATGAGAAAGGAGTCTTTTTTCTAGTGTTTCATTAGAAACAGGCAGCGGGGAGAGTCTCAGAGCATTGAGGCATTTTTGTTTAGTTCTGTTTTGTTTTTCACTCCCATACTTAGGAGTAACTTGTTGGCTTTTTTCCACCTCGTGCTCACTCTGGCAGACGAGCATTAGAGAGAATTTGGAGATGGAAGGCCTTTCTGTCTGCAGCCAGCAGGGTCAATTCAGTGTGGCAGCTGCGAGCGGGTGACATAGACTTATATTGACACAACCCACTTTTTGCTGCAGAATCACAAAGCGAAAGCACCCGGGGCTCTTCTGCCTTTTTCAATAAGATACGAATTTTTGTCTTCCTTGTATTAAGCAGAGATCTGTCATCTTGACTTGTACACTAAATGGTCCATTCTGACTGCCTTGTTTGTGTCCAATCCCAGCCAGGATCTAGAAACATGTGTTAACATTCGGCATGTTTGGGGGCGAGCGGGAAGGGCCTGAGGCTAGACTCCCTGATGTCTGCTGGAGGGTAGTCAATAATCATTAGCCCTTCAAGTGGTAGATGCCCAACATAAACTGTATTAATTTATTTAAAAAATCTTTACTTTAAGCCACAGGGAAAGGCATTTTAGAGAGCATGGCTCCCCTGAACTAACAGAGCGGTAATAAAGATGTAGTGCCACGGATGTGAAATTCTGGCTTATTGGGGAGGGGGGGCTGTGGTTTTTCAGCACTGTGTCATCAGCCAGAGCAATGGGAAACTATTAAAAGTCATTAGCCCGTGCCTGTCTGTCACTTAAGTTTATCCCTGCAGTGATAAAGAAGTGTGATCCGCCCCAAGACTTTTCTGGTTGCCAACATCCCAGCACTGGCCACAGAGACAAACCTGTGGCCGTGGGGAGAGTTCTATTGTTCATTACAGTCAAGGCGAGGTAAATGAAGCTGGGCTCCTTAATTTTATTTTTGATGGAGCTCAAAGAAACCAAGTTTGTGCTAATTAAATATTCAGAGAAACTGTGAAGCTTCTCATCTAACTGTGACTGTTTATGTGTGGATAGGTGTCAGTGGCAGGCCAAACATTGCTGTCATTTATATTTCCACCCATCTTGGCGTGAGTGGAGTGGAATGGTGTTGATGGAGAGACTTTTTTAGCATAGTTATTTCTATTTCTATGTTTTCCTACTGCACATATGTATCAGATATATTAAAGTGCTAGAAAGAAAATTCCAACAGAAGGGAGTGAATCTGTAAGATAGCATTCAGTGCATGTAACATTTCAAGTCCAAAAGAGTCTTGCCCCTTGCAGACAATGTAACAAATAGGTATGTACAGAGGGTAATTCAATACAACCTGAAATAAATGGAATGAGGTATCTACTGATGTCCTTTGGCTATGGAAAGATCTGCGATTTCTAGCAGAGGTCAGTTATCCCACTTTCCTATAGCTGAAGTCCTGTGAGAAGAGTCCTAGTGGGAAAACTGAAGGACTCCTATGCTGGGAGGAATTTTTTAGGTCCAAAATTAATACAGTTTTATCATAAGCAAAATCAACTTATAACTGGTATCAATTGTTTCCAAGAAAAAGCGCTCCAGCAATGGGAACTATGGATTCTTCTCTTTATATTTAAACACTGTTAGCATTTATTACTTTTACACTGTTAACATTTAACCAGTGAAATACCTAAAAGGAATTAAGAGGTATTCCCCTAAGATGCTGACATGGCCAACAGCCCAGCTGAAGTGCACCTACACCAATGCACACAGCATGGGCAATGAACAGGAGGAGATGCAAAGAATAAGAACGGCTTCTACAGGTGTGTCAGTCAGAAAAGGAAGGTAAAATAAAACAGTCCCCCCTCTCCAGTGAGCAAGGCTGTCAAACTGGTAACAATGGACGAGGAGAATGCTGAGGTACTCAACAACTCTTTTGCCTCAGTTTTCACTACAGTCTCTCTTCCTACCCCTCTCAAGTGGGTGGACTGCAAGAAGGGAACTAGAGGGGCAAAGACCCTCCCACTGTAAGAGATCAGATTTGTCTGACTGATGTAGTTGTCAAGCCACTCTCCATCATATTTGAAAAGTCATGGCAGTCAGGTGAAGTGCCCAGTGACTGGAAAAAGGGAAACACTGCATCCACCTGTAAAAAAGATAGAAAGGAGGGTCCTGGCAACTACCAACTGATCTGCCTCACCTCTGTGCCTGGGAAGATCTGGAACAGATCTTCCTGGAAGCTACGTTAAGGAATATGCAGGACAGGGAGGTTGTTTGAGACAGTCAGAAGGGCTTCACCACGGGCAAGACCTGCTGGGCCAACCTACTGGCCTTGTATGGTGGAGTGACTACATCAGGGGTCAAGGGAAGAGCTGTGAACACCATCTGTCTGAACTTCTCTAAGGCCTTTGACATGGTCTCCCACAACATCCTTCTCTCTAAATCGAATTGGATGGGTTGACTGTTCAGTGGATAAGGAATTGGCTGGATCGTGGCATCCAGAGGGTAGAGGTCAATGGCTCAGTGTCCAGATGGAAATCAGTGACAAGTGGTGTTTTCTCAGGAGTCCGTACTGGGACCAGAACTGCCAGAGAGGTGGTGAGTGCCCCAGCCCTGGAAGCGTTCAGTGTCAAGTTAGATGGACTTATGAGAAAGCTGATCTAACTGAAGATATCCCTGCTCATTGCAGGGTGTTAGACTAGATGACCTTCAAGTTTCCCTCCTAACCCAACAATTCCATGGTTCTATGATCATGATATTTCCTAGCAATATTTAGACCTTTAAACTTGGAGTTGTCAAAACCAGTAATCTCTTCAAATTTTCTTGGAATTGTTTGTATGGCATCTGCAACACGAATTCATCATTTTTAAGGCTGTGTTGCAACAATTTATTTATTTCAACAAGCCTGCCTGTAAGTGTGTCTCACTGAAGCCACAGGGATTATGCACATGCCCAGGTTATTTGCTGATCTGGGGCATTAATCTTTAATATTATTGCTTTGGCTGTCCAGCTGGATGAACTGCCTGCAATTAGTTACCCTAAAATAACTGCATATGCACTGACAGATTCAATATCCTCTCTAATTAATTGGAAAGATAGGTCCTAGTTTGAGAGCTACCAAGGAGCCACTGGCAAAATGACCTAAGAAAGGAAGGCAAGGCTTATTTGACTTCATGATATCCTCTCTTTAATGCCATAGTTCTTCTGAACAAATCTGGTGTTTAACAAGACCTGGTGTGTAGTGTAGCAGTGTTTCCTGGATGGCAGAGGGGCATTGACACATGTAGACCTGTGCACATCCAGAACTGACAAACCTCGTTTAGCTTGTGCTTGCATCGGAAGGACCAACTTTTAATTTGTCCTAAATATTTCCCACCTTTCCATCTGATGGTTTAATGTACAAGCTACGCAGACAAGTTATTGTTAAATGACCCATATTAATTCTTAAAAAAATATTAAAGCCTTTGCCGTGGCCTAATTAAAAAAACCTTCCTTCATCTGTCCTGTGTCAGAGTCTATTGTGACAGTGCCTTGAGCAAATGATTTGGAAGAAATGCTCATTTTCCTGTAGGATTTTCCACCTAAATAGCCAGTTTTTCAGACTGTGAGACAAGGCATGGCCTCTGCTGGAATCTGAAACGGAATTTAAGTGGTGAAAGATAAAACCACTTCTCACTGTAACTCTGTAGATAAGTGGAGAAGGCACCAGCTATGGCTCACAGGACACAGGGCTGTGCTGGTTGCTCATACCTGGTGCTTTAAACCTCACTGACAAACATCTCTCTTCTCAGTCCTCAGAACTGCAAATGAAGACACATCACTGGATGTGTGTCTGCTGTTCTAACTTTCAAGTATTGAAATTTCAATGTCCATTCCATGTTCATCATTAAGGAGACCTCCACAGTCAAACAGAGAAGTTACATATTGTTAGGAGGTGACACTCCATATCCTATAAAGGTCTTTCATACAAATAAGAGAGATCCAGAAAATATAATAATCATTTTAGAATTAAATTTTATGTCTCTATTTTTTTCTCTCTTTTTTTTTTGTTTTGTTTTGGTTTTGGTTTTTTTGTTTAGTTGTTGTTTAGGGGGGGGGGGTTTAAGAAATAGGTTAATATGAGTCTGATTTTTAAAAATATCAACAGTTTAATTCCTTTCATTAAATAAACCTGTATTGTTATTATTTTGACCTAATGTTTCTCCCTCCTGGTCACAGAAAAAAAAAAACAAAACTGTTCTTTCGCAGATTTATGACTGCAGCTGATCATGATTCTGTAGCATTCTCTCGCTCTCTCTTATTTTTTTATTGATCCAGTATCTTGCTAAATATTTACTGTTACATTTCAAATTCACCCGGTTGTCTGATCATGCTTTGTTTTGTCTGAATGCCTCAATCTCCCTCTTTCCTCACAAAGACCAATTCTTAGACTATGTCAGATGCAACATCGATTTTCTCCAGGTTTTTTTTTTGTTGGGTTTGTTCTATACTGGGCTGCTGGAATTCTTTCAGGAAAATCCAATTATACTGAAGATTATTCCACCATGTGTTCCCCCCTCCCCTTTTTCTTGTCCTTTTTTACAACCAACTGTGCATTTTACCTATTTCCAAATTCCATCTCACTCGGGAGGAAAGCAAACTCTTTACAGAGACACTTCTAGAGCAGAAATACCTTCTTGCTCATGTACTTTAAGATAGGGAGAATTGCCTCTGGAAGTTTCTTTTTCCAGGGACTGTAGATAAAACCTAGAGAACTCTAGAATTTTTCTGGTTTTTAGGTGAGGTGAATCTCATCTACATTTACTTCTTTTATCTGCTCTGCTGACAGTGGTCCATAAGAATAGCTGGAAAAGAAAGGCACAAATGTCCTTGGAAGCTGCACCTTTGGAGAATTTTTAAAATGCGCTTCAACTACAAGCGACTTTGGATTTCTTTTCATGCATGATTTAGATATTTTTTATATGTGGCTTTCTATTTATTCTCAATTCTATTTATTTCCTTCAAGTGATTAGGATTTGTATTTTGTGCATTTCCAGGGTGAAAGCAAAACTGGACAAATGCTAATTTCCTCAGCAGAGTGCAGCTCAGAGGTCTCAGCCAGAAAGAAGCAAGAGCTCTGCAAATCATCAGGTATTGCCAAGGTTTAAATAAACTGATTTGCTGCATCCCTTCAGTTTCCTGCCCAGAGAATCCCTCCTTGCTTTTCTATCTATCTCCTTCTCTGAACCCCTGGAGCAGGCAGATTCTGCCTTAAAGCTATTGGGATTAATTATAACCAACTAATACAAACTTTCTATGTACCCACACTGCTTCACAAAGGTTTAGAGCACACCTGAAACAATCCCCAAATGTGAGCACATTTATTATTTAGGCAGCCTTCCTCAGATTATAATTTTAGTTCTTCTACTCACTGTAAAAATGTCTGCAAAAAGAAGGGGTTGGGGGGTAAGCAGACGGGAGAAACACCCCAGAAGAAAAGTCCCACTGGCTCTACGGCAGACAGAAAAAAAAAATCCAATAGTGTTTATTTTAAAATTTTTGGACACAACAGTTTCTTATTTTTCTCAGTTTCATGGTGAGTTTTTAAAAATAAAATATCTTAAACTCCTGAACTTGTTAATTCAGTGTGTTAAGTTTTATCAGAACAACGGTTTAGGAGAAAAAGGGAGCTTTTCCTTATGGAAGGCCTTCTTTTTTCCTATAGAAAACAACAACAACAACAAAAAAACCCTTGTCCTACCTTGTTCCTCTCCTTTCCTAATCAACTAATTTTCCATTTGACATTTTCTGGCTCTCTACCAGTTCCTATTTCTCAACCACATCTCCCAGGGTTGTTGTTATCTGCAACAACTGAAGGCATCCAACAGGACCTGGGCTGCTGAGAGATGTGGGGTGGGACTTGTTTCACTAAGAGTCATCTGGTGCCTGCCATCCCTTTAAAGATAAAAGAGAGAAATAAGCATTTCCAAGGAGTAATTTATCAGTCCCGGAGCCTCAAACAGATCAAATGTATTGTTCAATTAAAGTCAGCTTCTCTGCTGAGGATCAAGAGAGGTGAGAGTAGCTAACTTACATCTATAGGTCCATTTAGATGGCTAAACACAGGTGCTGGCTGGTGCCCAACTTCTCTCTGTGCTAAAGGAGGACATGAGAAGGTGGGGGAGCTCATGAAATCGTAGAACCATTAAGGCTGGAAAGCCCTCTAAGGTCATCAAGGCCAACCATTAACCCAGCACTGCCAAGTCCACCACTAAACCATGTCCCTAAGCACCACAGCTATACATTTTTTGAAACTCCTTCATGACAAATTTAAGATTCTAATACTGTATTTATACCTGTATCCACATGGCTGTGCCTTGAAAACATGGATTTTTTTTTTATCCGATGCCTTGGTCGCATCTAATTTATTCAAAAAGAAGCAGAAAATATTGCACTTCTTTTATTTTGATTAGTGTAGATCAGAAAATCTGATTACTTGATAATATAAGACGGACAAAGTAGCGTCAGAGGCCATAATTCACCTCCTTTTATGCCTCGAGTTTCTCTCCTAGAGCAAGAGTTGAGTGTGAATTCAAACAGTATCTTTTTCCAGCCAAAGTGTAGTTGCACCCACAATATCCCATGCTCTTTATACTCACATGCCCACAGCTTTTCCATCCTCCTTCTTAAGTCCCTTTCCCTTGGACTTAAACAACTTAATAAGCCCGTGTTTCCAGCTGATTCTGCACTGCAATAAAGGCTCTACATTCCTTCTAGTTGCTTTCTACTGTAAATGCATTCTTCCTCTTTATCTGTGCTATCTATTCATTAAATATGTATTTTTCTACTGGAGTTTTTAATCACCACGGGGATCTATTCCATTTCCATGTGAATGATTTGTTCTTTTTTTTTTGTGCAAAGAGGAAAACACACTTTTAGTGTAGAGAGTACACTACATGTACGACTGATTACATCTTTCCCCTGCTTCCCCCTCTTTGCACATAAATGTACTCACGTCACACATTTCAGCTGCTGAAAGGACAAAAAAGTTCAAAATGGCTTGGAGAAGACATGCTGAACAGATGCTTTTCCAGTATCTCAACCCTTGCTTCCCTCTCTGCCATGGATTAAAATATTAATCATAGCAAGCTCTTTAAATCTCAGTGTCTGCATTTAAAAGGAAGTGAATTTAGCATACAAGAAGATAAGACAGTAGCTGTTGGGGCACAAGTTGTGCATTTGTTATCTGGAGCCTGGGATAGAGGAGAGCATCCATATGGTCCTGCCAGTGTACACGTGCCTTGGGTGCTCCTAACCCACCTCTTTTTGGGTCGGTTTGTCCCATGCTTAGGGACACCACTATACTCTCAAATGGTTAAATAGCAAGCTGGGCCACTTAGATAAAGATTGGGGCAAGTCTTGTTTGAGCTTAGCCATATAAAGAGAATGAGAGGAAATTGCCTTTTGTTGTGCCAGGGGAGATTTTGATCAGATATTCGGAAAAATTACTTCACTGAAAGGGTGGTCAGGCATTGGAACAGGCACTGGGATACCAGGGACTAGGAACCAGTGAAGTGGCAGATTCACCATCCCTGGAATTGTTCCAAAGCCATGTGGATGTGGCACTAGGGGACATGGTGCTGGGTTAAGATTTGGCCTTGGTGATCTTAGATGTCTTTTCCAACCTTAATGATTCCATGATTCTATATTTCTGCTGTAGGGTCCTTTGGTAGAATTTGGTTGGATATTAGGAAAACTTTCTTCTCTGAGAGAGTGGTTAAGCTTTGGAACAGTCTCCCCCAGGAAGTGGTGGAGTCACCATTCCTGGAATTGTTCCAAAAAAAAAAGTAGACATGGCACTTCATGATATGGTTTAATGGGCAGAGTGGTATTTGGTTGAAGGTTGGACTTGATGGTCTTGCAGAGTTTTTCCAACCTTAATGATTCCATAATACTAAATTAGAGTGGGATAAGTCTCTCCAAAGGGTGATAGCCTTTGTCCTGAGGTGGACTGAATGATCCTTGGGAGGTGCTTTTGCCTCTCAATTGACTAAGACCTCAACCAGACAATTGGTTAACTTCATTTCTCTATAGCTGCAATTAAATGGGATGAATCTGACCTTTGTGTTTTCCTTTACCCCAAGGTTCAGTGACCCTCACTAAGGGCAATAAGCCTTCGCAGCAGTTGACAGACCAGTGTTTATGCTGGAGTAAATCCTTCCTAGCCTGAAGCTCCAGTCACCTCAGAGTTCTTGGTTATCTATTCTCATGGCCTAAAATCAAAAAAAGGACTGTCCTTTTTGGAATCAACAAACATGTCACAGTAGAGTCTATGAAAAATAAAACCTCTGCCTCCTCAGAGACTTGGGGAAGTTTAAAATGTTTCCTGATGTGGTTTGATTGTGGGTTACAGCTTTCCTATGGGCCTGATCCAACAGTTAGTTATGCTCCGTGGCTCTGAGGCTTTCCTAAACAAATAACTTACTGTGGGAGAGGCTGCATGGAGATAAATGAGACACGATCTTGGTGGCATTTAGTCATTGGATAAAACTCATACTCCAGGGGAGGGGTGTGAGGAAGAAGAAATTGTTCCTTTAGGTACTTAAAGGCTTTTTTCTTTAATCTCTGCCTGAATGAAAATAAAAAGAGCAATGTCCTGCCGCTGCCTCAGCTCCCTCCTCTTGTTTGCATCAGCACTGGAGACGTGGTGTGACATCAATTTTACTAAATTTTAGCCTTTAGACCTAAGCTTGGCAACCAGTTTCTGTTTGAGCAGAGAAATTTCCAAAGGGTTAACCATCCCACTCCAAGCTTCCTCTTAGTTCTGCACTTTACAGAAACTCACTTGAAAACTGGGAACGTTTGGATTTTGGAACAAATTCAGCCCCTAAGCTGCATGCAGTTTTCTAAGAGTGGGAAGAGTCGAATACCAGGACAAACTCAGGGGATGTAATTAATTTACTTCTTAAAATCAAATTAGATTTTTTCCCTTGAAAAAAATAAAAAAAAAAGTTTAGAAATTAATTCTTATTCCAGGATAAATTTCATTGCTCAAGCTAACTGAAGATGAGATGGTTTTGGTAGCCTCTTTTGGACACTCCATGATGTTGCTTATGACAGTAAAGTTTTGCTCCTCATTCTCTCTCATGATGAGCTGTGGAGAGCACAAGAAACTCACATTGCTACCAAAACACTCAAAACATTTCATTAGTGTGGTCAACACCACAAAAGTTTGTGTTTGTTCTGATTTGCAGTAGCTGTATTGACTGAAAAACTCAATTTATTTTTATTAAGGGACATTAATCAAAAGAATTCTTCTAGCTTTTATTCTGTAAAAGTCATTATGTACTGGCCTTAATTAGTAATTAAGATAATATAGCTACCCCTGGTAATTTAGCACTGACAGATTTGTTGCTGGATAAAAAGAACTGGGAGGATGAAGTTACTCAAAGTTACATCTGAAAAAAAAAAAAAAAAGTCCTAATTTACTGATTGCTTGATTTTGTTTTTATTTAACATTTGTTTAAGGGCTTGATTTAACCTTTTTCTATCTGGCATTATTTAACCTTTCACTTTTATGAACAATTAAAGGCAAATGAAAATAAGCCCTTCCAAAAACAGAAGAATCTGCCCAGGCCAAAGGGAACATCATCATTTTGCAAAAGGGAAAAAAAAAAAAAATATTTACCTTTAGGCTACTTAAACACTCAATTTACCAAATTACCCCTGTTTAGTGTAATGGAATAAATGGCATGGATAGAGGATTGCTGTTGGCAGGAGATCATTAGAGCTAAAAAGGTAATGGGCCCTGAACAATGCCCCGAGGAGCCCTGGGTACTGCAAGCTGAAGCTGAATGACCATCTATCAGAAGTTAGAGGAGAGAACAGACACACAGGAAAAGGAATCCGAAAGCTGAGCTTAAAATTTTTTGGGTTTGCAGTGGAGATTTCATCCACGGCTTTCAGATTACCATGATGTTTTGCTGACTATTTAAGCCGAGCGTGAACTCTGAGTAGCTGCAGTAGTGTGGGATTTAGTGTTACAGGATGGCAGTACACCCAGGAAAATGTATTTAAATGGAATACTTTTCTTCAGCTGTAGATGTTTAGAGGTGAGCTAGTAGTCCTGGGTTGTCTGCAGTCAATGGGAAGAAACAAGCACATCCATAGTGCAACTGAGCCCATGTAGATACCTAAAATAGGCCAGATGATCACCCACCATCACCACCAAGTGCCTATTTTGTCACTGACCTGAAAGTTTAGTGACTAAATCCTATTTATTATGGAGTGGGAGATCTGAAAAAAAAAACCTTTAGACAATGTAGGTCTTAGGAACTCAATGTTGTGTGGATCTTGTCTTGGAATTACAGTTATAGACTGGGACTATGAATAAAGTCTGAATTGGCTGGGTGGGATTGATGATGGGACTGCCAAAAGAGGACTCCACCTTTCCTGCAGGACCTCCCTGACACACCCCATCTTCTACAGCAGAGAATCACAGAATCACAGAACCGTAGAAGATCCTGAGTTGGAAGGGCTCCACAAAGATCATTGAACTCCAACTCCTGGCCCTGCACAGGACAAACCCAAGAATCCCACCACGTCCCTGAGAGCATTGTCCAAACATTCCTTGAGCTCTGTCAGCCTTGGTGCTGTGACCACTTCCCTGGGGAGGTTGTTCCAGTGCCCAACCACACCCTGAGTGAAGAACCTTTTTCTAATATCCAATCTTAACCTTCCCTCACAGAGCTTCATATGGAGTATTACATATACAGAGGTTCAATTTCATTAAAGAATTCATTGTATTTTAAGCAAAAATATATACAATTTAATTAATTGTTTCATTTGATGTAAAATATAATTTCAGGTAAAAAATAGTAAGAAGTCTAATTCACAACACTGGTGTAGAAGTAGACCATCCTTTTCTACTGAACAAGCAAGAAGCACTTCAGATGTGAAAATTCACTGAAGTTCCTCTCTTTCACACACAGCAGTTTGATATTTTATAAGGGAGTGTCTTCATCATCAGTGTGGAACAGACCCTGGGGTAAAATGCTTTCGGTCCTTCCTGGTGGTGCTATTTCTCTTGGCATAAATAACGAAACATGCACTGGAGCATCGATTGAAATGCAGCTGCCCCACCTGCCAAGTGATTGTCCAAACACTGTGACAGAGAGTCCTGGATATTTAAATATTTTTAAACAAAGTGTAATCACTTTATAGGGCTTATAAAAAAAAAAGGGAAAACAACTTTTTAGAGTCATGGGAATGGTTTTAAATTGTTTTTAAACAGCTTTTACAGGGAAAAGGTTTACAGTAAAGGAGAAGAGATTTAGATTAGAGGTTAGGAGAAAATTCTTTCCCCAGAGATTAGTGAGACACTGACTCAGGTTGCCCAGAGAGGCTGGGTAATAATAATATTCCAGGTATACTTCTTGTCCCAGATATCACCATTCTTTTCTTAATATTTACTCTCTGTACTATAAGATAAATCTACTTCTAGGTGAATTAATTTTATTCCTTTTGCACACACTCAGAATTAAACTCTAGATTTTAAACTCATGTGTAGATTTTGGGTGAAAGAGGAATTTTCTTTAGTTAACTTTTCTTTGTGCTCTGGAAAATTGCCCTCATTTTGCACTATTGTCCAAAAATATTTCTCATTGTCAGAGAGGTATGGGACAAATCCTTCGATTTCTGTTTCCTGGGATCCTGATATGGCTTTGGATGTTTTATTTTTCCCCCCTTACGTTTGCCATAAGGGGCCAGAGCATCTTCATAGAATCACAGAATCACAGAATATAGTGAGATGGAAGGGACCCACAAGGGATCATCGAGTCCAAGCCCAGCACAGACAAACCCAAGAGTCACACCATGAGCCTGAGAGTATTGTCCAAATGCTGCCTGAACTCTGTCAGCCTTGGTGCTGTGATCACTGCCCTGGGGAGCCTGTTCAGTGCCCGACCACCCTCTGGGTGAAGAACCTTTTTTTAATATCCAACCTAAACCTCCCCTGACACAACTTCAGGCCATTCCCTTGGATTCTGTCACTGGTCACCACAGAGAAGAGATCAGTGTCTACCTCCACAGGGAATTTTGTGATTTGTGATATGTTCTGTGGAGTTTGAGGGCATGGAATCGCATTTTTTCCCAACTCTATGTTCCTACAATCATCTAAGGGACGCAGTTTGCAGCTGGCTGAGTTCAAAGATCACCCTGCTAAATACCTCAGCAAAGGGTCATGCAAAAATGGAGCAAACACCACAAGGTACAAAATTCCTGGCTCCATCACTATGTCCATCCTCAGCTGACAGAAAGGAAGATGGGCCAGGAGTGTTGAAGGGAGGGAGAGAGTCAGTCCAAGGCCAGAAATGGGGCACTGTCAGAGCTCATTAATGTCACACCAACCACAAGGAGCAATACGTTATTTAGACAAGCCCTGGGGCCATCCTAATTGACAGCGTTGAGCTCAAAGCCACCCTTACTCCCTGTCCAGTGGTGTTCAGCATCTTTATAAAATTTATCTCTCTTGATATAACCCTGTGAGGAAGGGACTGGCTGCCCCATTTTAAAAACAGGTATAGAAATAGCAAACCATTTGACTTATGACATCCAGGACATTTATATCCAAGCCACAACCGAACCCAGATTCCTCAGGCTGCAGTGTTTACACCCAAGACCATATTCTCCATATATCAGACATGTTTTAGAAATATTAAACAAATTAATATTACATGGGTTAGCAACAGATTAACGGAATGATAAAAAAAAATCAAAAAGCAATCCTGGAGTCTTCACATTCACATTGAGCCTACTTTAAAAAATGCTTTGATGATCATCTCTGAACATAAAAAGAATCCAGCTTGCATCCTAAACACAGACATGCAAAATCTACGCCCCTTTCTCTCTTTCTTGCTTAACATTAGTAGGTTCTGTTTCTTAAACAGAAATTACTGATTTCATATTCCAACTAAGTTGTCTTCTTTCTAGAGATGTCCCAGATTTCAGATGGAGGGAGCAACAAAAATGATAAAATATTAGTCAGGAGGGGGAAAAAGACTCATACTACCTCACAAAAGGGTCACAGCTAGTTGACATGTAGGACATACACCACTCATTGCCCCTTCAAATGGAATCTAAACACTCCCAAAGACACAGTTTAAACTTTAAAAACATTCATTGTTGCATGTTGTTTTTCATAACCTGTTTTAAAACACACAGTGATGTACCTCAGAGGGGGTTTTATCTAAAAGAAAAAGCAAAATCTCATCTAGTCTTTTCCCAGCAGTAGCCCACAATGTCCTCATTGAATGTTGATCCAGCCAAAAAGGACAGTTTAGTAAGAGAAAATCTGAGTTTGTGGATATCAAAAGTGATAGAAGACAAGATCCTAACCTAAAAACATTCAAATCTGCAGTCAGTAAGTCATGAAGAATTAAAACAAAGACACTTCTATAGTTTAAGATTATGTAAATCAGTTTACATGTTTTGATGGATTTTAAAAGTGGAGTGGTGAAGACAGTCAATGTTAGAAACCAAAGCATGGAAAGAAAAAGAATAATTAAGATCTGAGTTTATTTTGGGCTTCCTTAAGGTTAAAAATGCAAGGCTTCTTTAAATACAGGTAAAATATATTTGGCAATCTGTAAAGGAGATCACAGTGATGCTACATGTGATGAAGTAGGTACAGACAACAAACAGTGTCTGATGGAAAATACAGAAAAAATTATAAAAGTCACTTTTGATGTGAAATCATCATAAACTGGCACAAAGGCTGGCCCTGAAAGTAACGAAATAAAATAAATAATGAGCCTTTTGTAAAGCAAATGTGCTGTACAAATACGAGCATGAATAGTATTCCTGTGGTATAAAAAGGAATGGATTTAAGGAAGGTGAACTGAGGAAATAAAGACCAGATGCACATATTTTTACACATGGTCTAAGTGACTGCACGGTGAGAAAGCAAATTAGATTGGTCTGTAAATGGATTTCCATCCATTTATCTCTCTACCTGTTTTATTTCACAGCTTCTGTTATTACAAATAAAGGAAACATTTGTCCCATCTCTGAAGAACTTCAGAGTCATTGAGATCTTTCCACCCCACACTGAGAAAAACCCTATCTTTTTATATTATGATTTGAGAGATCTGACCAAAGCATTAAGCAGACATTAAATATTTTTGATTTTAGCTTTTTCACATTTCTTTTTCTACATTTCACAGCAAATATCTACTTTTCACCGAAAAAAACTTTAAGTCTTCCTTTTATACATGTTAGAATGGACCACTGTGACATTTCAGAACTGTCTTTCAAAAATTAGGAACAGGAAATTAATCAAAATCAAGCCTTTATTATAAACCAGAATTAATTTGATGACCTACATGTGTTTAAAAATTTTAATTGGAAGAAAATACCTTTTCAAACCCCCCAAGCATCTTTTACAGTATTTGAGCTAAGAATGATATCTGGGGTCCTGAAATGCCTCTCAGCATCCCTGTCTTTCTCATGGCTTGTTGAGAAAAATCTCAAGACTGAAATCCCACCACCTATAAATGCATGGTGACTTTTCCTTTACAGCAACCAGTTTGGGAAAATGTCTCATTTTAGGGTAACATTAATGAAACCGAGCAAAAAACTATCTTAAAACTGTTGTCAGTCAGGAGGATAAAGTATGTCCCTGGTGAGGTCCCACACCAGCACACTGGAAACCTGTTCAAAATCTTTCCACGTCCAAGGATATGGTGTAATGTTCCATCCCTAAGGGGAAGGGAGCACCCAAGATTTCCAGATGCTCACGGTTGGAAATGAATTACAAAAATCAGAGGGTACAAAAAACAAATTTAGAGAATTTTATTAGTGAATTATACACTTGGAAGGGAAATCAGTTATTCCCTGAACTTCTACCAAAAGTACACAGGGGTGTGGTTTTGGATAAGGTGTGGGGTGAAAGGGAAGAGAGAGGGAAATTGGAGAGAGGGAGAGAGATACAGAGGAAAAAAGGGAAAAAGAAAGAAAGATCACTAGTTCTGGCTCTAGCATTGATCCAGCTGACACGGTGTCCAGGTCCTGGGGACACCCCCTGGCCCCCTTTCTAGATGTGTTCCCCACCCTGGCGGCAAGTTTCCTGCTTTTTGTGCAAATTAGTTATTATGTTCAGTTCGTTCTTCTAGACCTTTGTGGAAATGGGTCAGAGGGCTTTGGGGGCCTTTGACCCTGCTGGGTCAGCCTTTGGTTAATATTCTATGCTCCCTTTTTGACCTCATCCCTGTGCTTGTGCTGTTATGTTTTGTGCTTATCTCCAGGAGCCAGAGCAAGGACATTTGTCCCAGAAAGTGCTGTCCTACCTCATATGGCCCCTTCTCCAGCCACATCCTGTTCTTCCTCACAACATGTTATTCCCAACAATCGCTGGCTGGCTCCATGGATATTCGGTTATTGGTGTTTGAGACACACATTAACCCTCTTATCTTCTAGGCTTCTACATATGGATCTAAATCAAGTGTCAGACTTGATCTCAGCAATGCCTTTATCACAGAATCAGAGAATCACAGAACCATTAAGATTGGAAAGTACCTCTAGGATCATCCAACCACAGTGGGTAAGAGATAAGTGGGAATACTGTGGGGCAGTCAAGCCCAAGGGAGAAGAAAAGCATCTTGGGTTTATGATGTCTCCTTTTGTCACTCTGAAAGACTTGCTTTATGGCAGTTGCAGAGAGAATTTAGCTCTTCTGATTTTTAGCTCAGCATCATGACCACGGTTTCACTGCTGCTATGTGATAACAAAGTCCCTGAAACTACATAGCAGCTGTTGAACTTTCCCCTGAAGGTGCAATTGTCTTTCAGGTAGTTAAGGTAATTACTTTGTCTTTTAATGGTATTTTCTTTGGTTTGGTTCCTTGATCTACCATCACTCGCAGATGGAAGAAGTTACTATAATGAACTATAACAAATACTGAATACTCTTCTGTGGATATTAATTTGAAAATTGCTCTTCAGGTTATTCTTGCTCACTGTACCAACAAGACAAAGCTAAAAAATGGACAAGAGGCTAGGCTGTGCAAGATGCTGAACTTTGAATTCCAACCTCGAGGAGATTAAAAACTTGATCACCACCTGCTACAACTCATATTGCCACTCCTTGGAGACTGGAAAACAAGGCAGAGTTTTGATCTGTGTATATCACCCACTTCTGAAATAGCTGGAGTTGTGGGCTGTGTTGACAACCATAGCTCTCCCGATGAACCTTTATCTTGAACACCTACAGATGGAACGAAACGCCCCTTCAGAGGCCCAGGGAAGGAAAAAACCCACACTCTGCATTGACAGACAGGTGGTCGTATGGGGATACAGACCTCGGTTTAAACAGCATCAGCGCTGTGGGTTCACTTTTGGGAAGGCTGGGTAGCCAAAATGCCCCATCTACCCTCTGGCACAGAAGCCACCCCGTGTTCAAGAGGTGTTTGTGGTTCCATTTTCTGCTGCTCAGTGCAGCTCTTTGTGAGCTCGCTACCGTTTAGTAAGAGATAACAGATTAAGCCAAGTGCAGGGATAATGAAATATAAATTAGTAGGTTTGCCAGCCTTTATCCACAGCACTGTCAGAGTGTATTATCTGGTATATCTAGTTCAGAGCAGTCAGTTAAATTTCCCCTTATCAGAAACTGAGTGTGAAGTGTGGTAATGTTGCTAAGTGCAGAACAAAAATCTCTCTTTTTTTGCATCCCATGACTGCTCCAGGCAACATTCTTGGAAACCTCTGAGTAGGAAGGAAAAGAAGACCCTGAGATATATACACTGTGACAAGCCAGGAGGCTAAGCTCCACCGGTAAACCGTCCTGTGAGCGGCAGTCGCCTGTGGCTGTGACATTACCACACTTTGCTCAGCTTCAGAAAGGGAAATTTAACTGACGACTGCTATGAACTGAAGCCACAGCCTAAACCAGATAATACACCCTGACAATACTGTCAGGCAAAAAAGGCTGTGTTCCCATTGATTTCATCGCATTGGAGACATATTACCCAGGGCTGTGTATGTTTGAGGGTATATGTGAACACTGTGGGAATATCAAAGGGAAAGACACACTGATTTGGGCAGAAACAGGCCTCGCAGAGATAAATCCCCAAAGTGCACTGACTGAAATATATATTATTTGGAGAAGCGGGCATGGTAAAGATATTGATTGTAATTATAACTTAATCCTCAATCTACATCTGATATACCCTGCTGGGTTTGTTTAAAGGAGTGCAAAGCAGGGAAAATCAGGTTCCTTGCATCTCTGGATTGTTTCTGGAGGACTGGAGGTCCACTTTGTTGGCATTTCCAGCAGGATACAAACATCAATGACAGACAGAACTCGAAGGGTTCAGAGCTTGGGTCCAGCTCAGAGAAGATCCATGTTTCTCTAATCTCTTGGGTGCTGGGCTACAGTTCCTGAATAAACATATTTTGTGAACAAATGACAAAGGAAAATATCTAGTGTCACAATATATATTCTAAAATAATTAAGAAGTGTTTTGAAACAAAAAGGGCTCTCATACTTTAGAACATAGGCTAGCCCAGAATGAGACCTACAACTAATTATTTGGCTTGCAACAAAACCTCCCTTAAGTTGGAAAGAAAAGACTGTGTTTAACTCCCTTGTTTAGACTAGCATTTGTTAGCCTTTATGTAGTGTTTGTCCCCTTGGAAACTGTAGACCTCAATACAAAGCACTACTTCTTAAATTTACATTACTTCGATGACGTCCACATTTTGTTTGGCTTAAGAAACAAGAGAAAATTTCTCATAATGCCTTTCTCTCTACTTCTTGCTCTGACCAAAGCTTTGGAGTACAAGTGCAGAAGAAAAGCTAAGGTATGTGGTTAAAAATCTCAAATAAAGTGTTCTGTCATAAAAGTATCAATAGCTTCCAGGTGATCAAGACTTACTATTTCATGGAACCTCGATCTACCGGTCTGTTGGTCTGATGGAGTCAAATTTTCCTCCAGGATTTGGTTAGGAACTTCTAGGTGGCAGGGTAAGAAGCTTTCTTTGTTTACAGCGATAAGCACATTCATATCCCATCCTTCTGCAATGAAATGTATTGTAAAATTAGAGTGTGCCTATTGTGAACAACTGAGTTCCTCGTTGGACTATCAGAAGAAGGTGACCAAGTCTCATGGCTTTTAATTGCTGCTTAGCAGTGTCAGGTATCTTTTGGAAAAGGTAGGGAAGGGGGTAAGGATATTGATAAAACAAATTATTATTTATTGCACCTTTTATAACGGAAGTGTTTATCAAAATAGTAAAGCAGGAAATAACAGACCCAGTCTTCATGTAAAAGATATATTTGGAATATTTGCAATTAACTTACTCTTCATTTCACTGCTGTGCTCTCCAGCTGCATATACTGTCTTTTTTTTCATTCTTAAGAATTCAACAGCTTCAACCCCGGCCAGCACTCTGCAAAAGCCATAAATTAGGACCCAAGATGAACTGATGTTTCATTTGAAACATTTCATGCTGGTTTGCAGCTTCCAAATTAGCATGAAACAGCACCAGAGGAAACAGAGGGATTCTCCTGCATTGTACAAAGAGCCATGTGAACTTTTGAAATGCCTGAGATCTCATTACTGACAACATTTTGACCTCAGAGTTTTCATGTGCTGACCTGGAGGCTGCCTTTGGAAGTAGAAATGCAGATTCCCCATTCAGCATGACTGCATGGGCTTATCAAACCAGATGAATTTTTTTTTCAAATGCAAAGCAACAGTATGTGGCTTCCAAAAATGAGGAAAAGTAATTAAAAATTACAGATATGAGAGCAGGATGAATGAACGATCAGGCAGGAAAAAGGCAGACAGAATGCAGTCCTTTCTGGGGTGCTTTTGGTAAGCTTTTATGTTTTGTTGCTAAGCCTGTGGAATCCTATCCAGAGATCTGGGATTAAAAGCTCTACACAGGCTTAAGGTACCAAACAGAAAGCAGGGAAAGAGCAAGAGCTACTCGTCTTCTGAAGCTCCCTCTTGTTCCTCCTGTGACCCAGTTTTATTGGGAAGGCTACTCAGCAGCAAAAAGAAGAAAAAATATCTGAGATAAGGTAATAGAACAAATACTAAAGAAACATTTTCTGTTTAGTTGGAAAAGAAACCATGCAAAACATTCTAGCCCCACAGAAGCCAAAAAGGGTAACTGCTAATGCCAGCAGATCCAGACCTTCACCCAAACACAAAAACTTTTCAAAATTTGGAGAAATTACTTTCAAAGAGATTCTCATTCAAAACTTGGGGAAGAGCACTGAATTCTTGTTTTATGGGTTGCAGAAAAGAGGACCTAAGGGGTGCCCACGGCAGGGGGGTGGAACTAAATGATCTTTAAGGTCCCTTCCAAGGAAAACTGTTCTATGATTCTATGAATTACTAAGTAACATTCAACATTTCTCAGGGTCCAGAGAATTACATTTCTTTCAAAAGAAAGTCTGGAGACTTTTTTTACTGAGTCCCACTATTTAAGGGCAGAGAAGGCACCAGCTAAAAATCTGGCCTACTGGTCACATTTTTCACCCAATCTCTCTCCATTCAGTTGAAATTTCATGGAATAAATACAGGAATTCTGCAAAGGCTGAATGAGTGTAGAAACCCTCAGATAAAGGGAGCAGCAAATAACTTTTTTTGCAGAGCAAGGATGGAATCACCGTCAGCCCAGCAACAGGTCACTTTAGACTCGGGATTCAATGGAGAATTTTCTCTGCTTTTCACTACGTATAAGACTTGTGAGCTCAACACTTATCACTGATCCCCTTGTTCCTTTGTGGGATTGTTGTATTCTAGTGCAATAAAATAATGCTGCAAGCAATTTCTTCTCTCAGTGTCATTTTCATTCCAGATTGCTCCACACTGGAAATTAGCTGGATGGTGTTGTTTAAACTGTTTTTAAAATACATAGTGTAAAAACCTCACCTCCAGACTCCGCAAGACTTCCCTAACCGACTGCGACTGAATGGAAAATTCTGCTGCTCTGATTAAACTTATATGTAGAGGTGAATAAAATATAGAAGAGGTCTTGAGCATCATCTTTTATTTAGCGTCTTGTCCGATAAGTATGATCATACTTTTAAGGATCACAGTATATTTTTAGACACCTTGTAAAGCACTCAAACTCTTGCTTAGAGTACTAAGAGTGTATGGTTTAATAAGCCAGTTGACAGAACATTAGTGACATCAAAGCAATGGAAAAAACTCTGTTTGCTTGCTCTTCCTTTCATCTGACTTTAAAATACAGTGCAATCGACAGGATTAGGAGAGCAAAACACACATACACATGCAAACCAAGTGCATTTGATGAATTCTGTGTGATGAACTGTTTGAAAATAATGATTATTTTCAGGAAACCAAGATATCCTTCTCCTTCTAAATGCACATCAGAATTTATGCAAGCCCACTGTTTCAATCTGTTGTACTTTGCAGTTTATGAAGGGGTTTCTTGGGGATACCAGATTGATGCCATCTGGGTATTGTGTAGACAGGAAAAGTACATGATGCTTCTCCTCCTTTCTGCTGTTAACCCTCAGTTTGTCAGGTTTGCTCTTGAAGACAGAGAATATTCACGTTTCTATGTCTAATGTCAGGCCATAGCCCCAGGAGAGGTGGTGCGTGGTTATATCCACCAGGTCACATCTGACATAGACACCACACATGGAACACAACTTGAAATGTCTGCAGAGCTGGTCTCCTGCAGTTCTCAGCAAAGCCAACACAGAGAAAGGGGCATTTTTAGCAAATAATTCATCCGTCCTTCTTAGATATTTATTTCAAATTATTTGCACTGATTCCTAAAAGTGGTTTTTTTCCCCCCTTCATTTTTTCCCTTCTCCTTTCTTTCTGCCAGGAGTTACAGCATGTGATTGCAGGTATCTGCACTGTACACAATGAAAGGTAGATTACATAGATTTGTTTGCATTTCTACATATGACCCTTGAACTCTCAAAACTTTCCACAGATCTGATTGTCCCCAGAACCATCTTGAGTCAGATGACACGATAATACTGTTTTGGTTAGACTTTTCCCTCATCAGAGAAGGTCCCAAGATAATTGCAAGCAACAGCAAGGCCCAAACCATACCTGGGTATACAGATATTGAAAAGCCATCCTCTTTGCATACTACCACCTCCAACTGGCTGTCTAAAATGACGGATTAGAGGAAGGTTTGCTCTCAGAACGTCAGTAGAAATAAGAATTTATCAAAAATAGCACCTGTTGGTTAATTTTGTTAGTCACTTCAGCAATAATCCAGTTATACAAAACCTTTCAGAGGCTGCAATCTTGTACCTTCACCCTTTGGTTCTGCAAAGGATGGGGAGAGTAATTTTTTCTTTTACATCATGGAGATTAATGCATTATTTTTTGATAAGAAGGTACAGCACAGGAAGGATACAATATCATCCTCATAAACACCTAAATTCCAGGCACATCTGTTTCCAGATATCAACCGTTTAGTATTACACCTCTCAACAGCAGTAGTGTTTCCAACATTTGACTTCACCTTGGACTGGTTAAAATTCTATTTAAAGTGTTATAATTTGAATTATCTATAAAATATTGCCTGGTCATTAGCACATGTTCAGAGAAGTTGTGGATGCCCCTCCCTGGAGATGTTCAAGGCCAGGTTGGATTGGACTTTGAGCAACCTGGCCTAGTGGAAGGTGTCCCTGCACATGGCAGAGCATTGGAATTACATGGTCTTTAAGGTCCCTTCCAACCCAAACCATTCTATGATTTTTAGGGCTTCATCTGCAGGTCTTGAGGCCTGTTGTTAGTGTGACAACAATGTCTTTGACCAATAGAGCCTTTCCAGTCTACACATTGTGTATCATTTCTGATTTTCCAATGTTTTGCACAAGGTGGTAGAACAGTAGGATTTCCTAATTCACTGATAAGCCAAGTGCTCATATCTGTTACTTTCCATATAAAACACTTAGAATACACTCAGCTGTGAATGAAAAGCCAAAGCTGAACAGCGAATTCTCCTTAAGGCCTGATTTTCCAGGCAGTTTTTTTGCCTATGGAGATGTTTCAGCATTAATTTTGATCATATTCTCTTTCACACCCTCTATCTAAGGTACTAAAAAGGGAATTCACAGGAATTCGTAAGGTGCCATAAGCAATGTTCTCAGAAGTGTAAAAGAAATGAATACGATAATAGCTTTCAAACTAAGTTCTCCTCAATGTGTTTAGTTCACTGGGTGTTAAAGAACATTTAGTAACAGTTTAAACGAGTCAAATGAGGATGCAATCAGAATTCATCAGGTGAGGCACTACCCAAACTGAATGTTATACCCTCTTTGTGTGTGCTCTAAAGGTTCTCTCCTTTCTTGACCTGTTCAGATGAAAGCTGACTGGCTTCTTTAAAGCACATTATTCAGGGACATTTATCAGAGAGCTGAAAAAGATGGGATTGATGCTTTTTCTTTTTTCCTTTTCTTTATTTCTTTTTAAGCCCAGTGTTTAATATCTCGGCCCACTCTGCGATAAAGGGAGCTGTCAGGCTTCTGCTGGAAGTTTCTTGCTTAGCAAGAGCTGCACATTGGGCATGTCCACTCCTGGAAGTAAATTCCATTCCTTCCAGTATTAAGAGGTTTGTGCCACTGAGAAGTGTATTACAGCACATGTTGTACATCCCCTTAGTTCTGGGTGTTCTAGGTGTGCGAGGTCGGGGGCTGTAGGAAATGCCATGAGCTGGTTGCAAAGTTTTCACTTGTTTCATCAGTCATCCTTGATATATATCGTACAGATTAGATTTAGATTAGACACCAGGATGAAATTCTTCCGTGTGAGGGTGGTGAGGCCCTGGCACAGAGAAAGCTGTGGGTGACCCATCAAGGCCAGGCTGGACAAGGCTTGGATCAACCTGGCGTAGCGGAAGGTGTCCCTGCCCATGGCAAAGGTGTTAGAAGTACATGAGCTTTAAGGTCCCATCCAATTCAAACCATTTAATGATTCTATGATTTTATGGTATAAACTCCATATGGAAATTCCCATAGAATTTAATTGGGAGGGGGAAAAAAAAAAAAAAAAGACCTCTTCTCAGAAATTTTTAAGTGCTTGAAATTGAACAATGAATTTTGTTTCCTCCATAGGATTGAATATAATCCTCCACAGGAGATTGATTATTCTCTGAGCTGATCCATATGTTTTCAGCATGACTTCTATTAAATTCCCAGATGGAACATTTCCAGGTGTGGATTTTTGTTTTTTTGTTTCATGTCTACTTATGACTTAAGACTGATGCAGACAGAAACAGCAAGTTTCTGATCAGTCTAATTTAATTGAATATGTTTCACAAACACATTTCATAAACATATCTATTTGAATACGTTGCCCACACACGGGGCATGAAAGGAGACAGAAGGATGGCAAAATGTGGAATAGTTAGCTGGAATTTGTGAGTAGAATGAATGGATGATTCTGCAAGTTCTCTTGTTTCTTTTCTTCCATCACATGGAGACATCACGGCTTCAAGTCACACGCTGGAGATTTCAGCTGGCATGTGTGCTCAGAAAGGGCACTCCTTGGCCAGAGAGTCCTCTGGAGATGACAGAGCTGCCCAGTCTGACCAACGATCTGCAGCCAAGGTTCACAGGACATAGGAGGTCTGAGCACAATGACTTTTGAGTTCCTGTGTCACCACTGTATGAGATACTGAACAAGGTAAGGTGGAGCATGAGTTGAGAAATTGATGTGGGACCCTCTTATTCAAGGAACACATTTCAGGAATGAGATTCAGTACATAAAAATTCATTGAATTGTTTAGGTTGGAAAAGACCTCTAAGGGCATCAAGTCCAATCATTAACCCAGCATTGCCAACTCCACCACTCAACCATGTCCCTCGGTGCCACATCTACACATCTTTTAAATACCTCCAGGGATGGTGACTCCATGGCAGCCTACTCCAGTGCTTGACAACCCTCACTGTTCCTAACATCCAATCTAAACCTCCCCTGGCATGACTTGAGGCCATTTCCTTGTGTCCTATCTCTTGTTATTTGGGAGCAGAGCCCAATCCCCATCTGGCTACAATCTCCTGTCAGGGAGTTGTAGAGAGCAAGAAGGTTCCCCCGGAGCCTCCTTTTCTCCAGGCTGAGCCCCCCCAGCTCCCTCAGTTGCTCCTCATCAGACTTGTTTCCCAGATTCTTTCACAGCTCCATTGCCCTTCTCTGGACACACTTCAGCACCTCAATGTCAAGGAAATTCAAAAATATCTCAACCTGGTGGGATGTATAGAAGCTCATTATCACTCCAAGAAAACTGACAAGCAATAAATAAAACTGTCAGATGAAATTTGTTTTGATTATTTAAGGTAAGCAATAAAATTGAAGTTCAAGAAGGTTCCTGACACGGGTAGGTGGCATTAATTCTTGACACAGGCAGTCTTAGAAGAAACAATTTGAAATATTCATGTAATATACTAGCTACCAAGTCAGTTGTGAAGGGAATACGCCTGCACACTGCAGGGTAAGAAATGATGCAGATCTGCAATGTGTAAAAGCCAGAAAGCACAAGCAATAGGGCAGTAAATATGGGAAGAAATGTGATGCCATCACTTAGGAACACAATCTCAGAACTGACCATTTCAGTTGTCAGTCGCAGTGTTTTGCTGGTTTGGGCAACCACAACACAACAACAATGTGTCAATCGATCAAATTTCATCTTAAAACCTCAGTGTCAATGGGCTTCTGGGACCGTAATTCTTGAGTTACAACTGTTGAAAGTAAACTGAGTAGCTGAAAGGCCCCCTCTGGTTCTAAGATCATCTGGCACAGTCTGGCCTCATTCATGTTACGAAATTCTCTTCCTTCCCCATATAGATTGTCCGTAGACAAACTGTCTATGCATGAACCAGATTAGCTCTGTGAACAGAAATTTCATGGGACAGTCCTGACCCAAGAAGTGCATTCTTCTAAAAATATGCATAACTCCATGTGCTCCTCTCCTGACAGAGACAACTTTGTATTGTTGTAGACCTGATTTCCTGGGTGATCCTCTTTAAGAGCTTAATGATTAAACCATTAATTTAATTCAGTCTTTTACTCAAGAAGAACTATGGTTTTTCTGACTGGCAAGTTATTATGAATAAATTATCAATATCAGCTCCTTTGGTCCCTCATATATGTGTCCAAATAGATACTATGGGGATTTGCAGGGAGTGAAGGTGCCTGAGATCCAAGTCTAAACCAGGAGCCATGTCAGTATAAAAACTTTGTTCAACTTCCACCTCTTTAGCCTTTGAGATTTCATCAGCCTTTTCCACAAGCTTACAGGTATTTATTAAATAAAAGGAACTTAGATCTTAACCTTGATAGGTTTAATTACTGACCTTAATATTTTGGCCGTGAATTTTCCTAAGATATATTGTGGATATCAGTGCAAGATTTAGAAAGAACCAGTGAAGTGTAATACTAAAATATGAGCAGAACAATCCATATTTTTGCTCTTCTGAATTTCAGAGTCATCTGACTAAGCAAATATCAGAGCCACCAATGACACATTTACTCTTCACTCAGGAAGGACAAACAAAAGAAGCCTTAAAGACTTTCCTGGAGTTGTACTTAGCCAGACAGAGAACACATATGACCATATACCAAATACCTTCACATTGTCTGGGTTTGAAAACAACACAAACACCTTTGAATACGTATCAGATAGTTTAGGGATACAGATGGATAAATACTAAGGCATATCTTGGTAATCTTACAGGTCTTCAGGCTTTCTGCATTCCCTTTGCAACCTATTAGTGATCTGTCGACTAATATTAAATAAGCTCCTTTAAGGAATTTTCCCTGGATTGATTTGAATGAGAAACTTTGACATTAGAGTTAAAATAAAATAGAGTTTCTGCTGAAAATTCAGCTTAAGGAAATTGCCCATGTGTTTCTAAACTGCAGGTAGGCTGGGCAGTCTGGTGCCATCATCCCACATGGAGTTGTTGATCCAGGACAAAATAGGCTTAATATGGAGGAGGGAAAAAACCAAAGAGGCCATAGATGGCTACTCAACTGCTGGGCAAATAGTAAAATTTTGGACAGGATTTTAATCACAGAGACCTCTAAATGTCCACAGGTATTTTCCTCTTGGAGGAAAAATGCAGGACATTTCTGGCGTTATCCTGTGGATAGTTGTGTTGGACTCAAATGAAGACAAATCATGTGTTTTGGTAAATTAAAACTGTAGTAATTTGAAATATATAACTGTGCTTTAAAATTTCTATTTTAACAATAATTTAAAAATGCAAGTGAAACTCATCATTTTGAATGCTCTTCTCCCAGTGCTCTGGTTTTCCAAAGAAAAGAATTCTGGTTTTATTGGTTAGGCTTGGATACCAGAACACAGAAGTTAAGGTACTTTTTGGTACTTTCTGGTAACCCACGGAAAATACTAAAATTTTATTCATTTATTTAAATACATATATAGATTTACATACATATATTCAGCCTTTTAACTACCTTGGAGAAGGATAAATGAAGTTTTAATTCCTTACTAGATAGTGACTGACATTTTACTCCCAACTTGTATCAAGTGTGTTTGTGTGAATATGGGGATTCAGATGAAAATACACAACATGAACGGCACAGAATTGCTCCTATTAGATAAATGTCTCCCTCTCTTGCTCCTGCTTCCAGCTGTTTAAATCAAGACTGGAAACTGCACAGTGCCAAATACCTCTGATGAATAAACTGCAGAATTAAAATGAAAAATATTTCCTACAAGCTGAAAGAAGATGTAATTAAACAAAAAGCTTTAAAAAAAAAACACAGAAAGGAAAAATACTTACTTTTGGCAAGTTAATAAGCAATTCTACGCATGCAGTTTTAAAGTCTAAAATTTTTTTAAACCCTGACCAAACAAATATTTATGTTCTTGTTCATCTTCAGTTATTTTGACAGTAAAGACAAAGGTGTGAGTGTTCTTATTTTCTCTAGCAGAGTCATTAGTAATGGGAATACAGCAGATAATTTGTTGAGCTATACCTGATAAGGTATGTTTTAAAATATTGTACTTCAAAAATGTTTTAACAATTCCTTGTTCTGCTCCTGCCTATGTAAGAAGACTGACTTGCTAGCTCAAATTTATGAGAGGATTAATTTGTTTCTGCATATTTTTTTAATTTATTGAAATTGTATAATTGCATAATGACAAATGGTCCCTCTAAAATATTTTTTCTTAATCCCAGTATAGTCTCAAACAAGAGTTAAATCAGTTTTTATAAATAATGTATTTAAAGTGAAATTATCATTCTCAGCTTTTAAATTACCACAGCACAAACAGATGTTTGTTCCAAGTGTTTCTAATTTCTTTCATAGAATGAGATACAATAGTGGAGACATTAGAAAAACTGCTTTTGGGGAGGGTGTGGGGTGTGCGTGTTTTTTTTGTTTTGTTCACTTTCAGAACTGCACTTGATTTTGAGAAGCTGTGATATTTTAGTACCTATCTTCTTTTCTGATGCTGAACTAGATGCCCAGGCAGGAGTGGGAACAAGGAATGCTCTGAAAAACTCCGAGCTCACTTCAGCAGCTCTTGGGACTCAGCAAGATGCACTGTGAGATCCCTTATGGGGTATGGATGACTTGTGTTCCCTTTCCAGGACAAAGCTGTCCTTCCTCCACTATATTCCTTCTCCTTCTTTCTCTCTGTCTTTCCTCACCCCCCTTTCTTTGTCCCTTGTGGAGACTCTCTTTTCCAGTTGTCAGTATGCCGATGTTCTGTGGCTAAGTGATGTTAAACAGAAAATAACCGAGTCCACACCCTACTCTGCACGTATGGACACTGCAGACAGGTATCACAAAGCAGTCTGACTGATTTATTTATATAGGGACTATTGATTTTCTCCTTCTCTCCATGAACCAGAAGGTGGCATCTGATTACTGGCTTGTAAATTTGCATCTCTTCTATCTTCACTGCAGCGGTCAACTTCAGTGAATCCTTTTCTTTATATAGATCTATCCATGTGAACACATAAAATTAATGTCCACCTGTCTATATTCTTTGGTCAAGCACATATATCCTGGTATATATCTATTTATGTCTATGTATCTCAATCATTGTCAACCAGTTTGCTTTATTATAGCAATATTTAACCTTGCCCTCAACCGTTTTGCTTTAAGGATCTGATCTGCGTTTATTGACAGGTTCAGCAACACAATCCAGAACTCGATGTTATTATTCCCATTCTCCAAACTGGAAAATGAAAGCAAAAAGGTCCCCTTCAGAGGCAGACAGAAATGTTGTGACAAAGCATGAGATATTTAAATTTCCTTGCTCTCACTTATGGATCTTCAGCTAAAAGATCAGTCTAACCAGGTACTCTATTTTACAAAATCATGAAATTTGTAAACTCCTCAAGTGTCTGACATTAGTTTCTACAAACACAGACCTTGGTGAGCAGTTAGTGTGCTTTGGCCTCAGTTAATTCTGATGAAGATGAGTAAATGTTCTGTGTCCCCAGCATAGCTGATCCACAAATGAGATGAGTTGTTCCTGTCAACCTTTAAATGTTTGGATCTTTTTAACCAAGCAGGTGATGCTTTTAAACCCAAAAGTTTACAGTAAGTAAAGGACAGTTCTCAAGCATGATTGCTATAATACCAGAGAGGATTTTTGTGAGAGCAAAAGTAAAAATAATTGGCTTTTCTTATGAGAAACAGTGGGCAGAGGTGCAAAGAGAGCTCTCAGGGGAGCCTGTTGGGTTCAGAGTGTAATGATTGTCAAGACCAACATTTTAAATAGTTTTGGAGGAGTTGTATCATGTTAATTGCTAAATGTCAGGATTCAGATGTTTGGAAGTTTCTGGCCTCAATCATCAGCGGTTCTTTGCTGTTGAATCGTCCTTTCCCTGACAGAAAGTGCTGCTATGGATTTTACAGACCACAGACAAGACCTTCTTGCCCAGTGTACAAAAACAAGTTGTGCTCTGGACAGCTGGAAATACTAATACATCACACACACACTCCTGTTTCTCCTTAATTCTGTAAGCAGAGAGCTTGAGCCATGAAAGATGATATAGAAAAATGCATGGAAAGCTGGACAAAGACACAGGGATTTCTGAGCTTCATGGCAAAACCTCCACCTCCAGGGAAGGAGCAGGAATTACTGGTGGAGGTTGTGCATGCGAGTGTTGCAAGGTGACAGGAACATGGTGAAACAGCAGTCAGGACTGTGAGATGGGAACTGACAGGAGTGAGCTGTTCAAAATCAAAAAGAATATAGTTAAGGGTGATGGGATGCTGATTTATTTAATGCAACAGTGAAGAAACAAGAAGGAATAGCTGGGGTGAAAGGGAAGCTGTCTGGGTCAAAGCCACACAGGGGAAGAAAGATGAAAGAGTTATCATTGCAGTAATTCTTGAAGTCCCTTATAGATTGTCAAGAGAAGCCATGTGAATACAAAAAGGGATTTTTGTGATGTTTTCATACATGTATTGTTTTATATAAACAAATATGTGCATATAGTTTTAGACATAAATAATGTATTTTCTATCACAGTGTGGTTATAAATCATACAATCTATACCTTTCCAAGATAAAAATGTTATTATGAACTAAATCATTAAGATGTTCCAGCTCTCAGACGAAAGCTGAAGAACAACAACAACAAAAAATTACCAATTAGATTCAATGACTCCTTTTAGAGCTGGCAGTTTCCTGTTTCAAATTCAACAAGCAAACCTGTGGCAGATCAGGTTTGGCCAAATAACAAGGATGCTCTAGAAAGCAGATCCACTGTGAAGGTTATGTACATCTGAGCAAAGAGGATTCACTGAACCTGGGTGGTGACTCAGGTGAACAATATGTTCCCCTTCTTGCCTTTGTGTTCAACCCATCTTCATAACTTACTCCACTTTTTTTCTTTTGACTTCATATGACTCTTTTTGGCACTGCTTTAATGTCTTTTCTAATTCTCTCACAGTTTGGTTGTACAACTCTGCTTTTATTTTACATCAGGCAACCTTTCACATAGCCAAGCAGCTTTTAATCAATTTATATTTCTGATCTTGTCTCTGATTCTGATGGAAACTTGAGAATGGGGGAGAAATAAATGAAATAAGCCATGAAATATAAGATAAAACTGCTTTTACAGGCAAAGAAAGTTCAGTGGATAGAAAGGTTCCATTAGAAATTCAGGAAAATAGAAGAGGTTTAGTCATCAAAACAGTGCAGAAGAGCTTTCAGATAGAAGAATTAGGAGCAGAAATTGCTCTTAGCTCTCAGGTTATTCTGCTCACCAAAATTATTTTCTGATATCAGGATTTACAGTAATAAAAGAAGTAGTTATTCAGAACAACTTCTCTGTCCTGAATTTTGAAAAAAAAAAAAAAATGAGTAGAAAGAATAAGATTCATCTTACATCACATTAAATGTCAACAGAACAAACACCTGCAGATAAAACCATCCCAGACTTCCTTCACAATCAATGGGGAGAAAAATGGCCACTTGGGGTTTGATGTCATCTCTCCCTTAGAAATTTAATTTTAGAAGAAAGCGACTATTCAAGAAGGGAAGCTCTACAACTGTTTTATATACAGGTGTCCCTGTTTGGTTTTTGTATCCAAAGATACTACATCAAAAACTGCAGAAATGGGTCTGCTTGTGGATTACACCACTGTGCAGGTGAAAGAGGCAAGTGCATTCATGTGTGTGTGCATAGATACGTCTGTGGCTTCCACAAATGGATCCAAAGGGGAAAATTATATATGAACATGTAATTAATTTCTTACATCCCTTCCACCTTCTGCCGCCACAGTGTTATACAAAGCTTTTATTTAGAAAAGGTGGTAATTTTGTTCTAACATGCAGAACACCTGGCTCCCCAGAATACCATTAGGGAGAAGGAATGCTTTTATTGTTTTATGATGGTTGCTATCAAAAAAACAATAAGAAGAGTAAATGTGTTAACTGATATCTAATTGTCTTTCTATGGCTGGTTTGACAGAATAAAACACCAGAACCCTCTGGAAGCAATTACAGGTATTAGTAAAATAGATCTGCTGTGAGCATTTATTGCTGATCATTGCACAGAGCACATCAGCACACAGCACATACGAAAATTACATTATTAACCTGCATAAAGTGCTCTCCCATTTCACCTGGACTTCACTGTCTGCTGTTGTGGCCTGGGAAACAAAACCAGAGAGAAAACGGAAGAACTGCTTCAATCACATAAATGAATAAAGAACAAAAACACTAGACTGTCTTTTCTCAGCAGTTTGCAAACCTTGAGCCAAACTTACCCCTGACATAAGTGAGGAATCTGCGGTCTGAGCTTTCACCTTTGGCCTTGTTATTATATTGTTTGATATTGTTCAGCAGATGGAGCTTATCCACAGTAACAAGGAATAAGCAAATATTCTCATTTTTTTAATGATAATTGCAATCACAAGTCATTTTTAGTGAAGATTAACAGATTTCCTGAATTGTCTGAAACACTGAAATGCACTTACTGGAACAGACATACAAATTCCTGCAGTTCTTAACCAGTCCTTTGCCATTCACCTCTGACAGAGGAGCTTCTCCTTAAGAGATTTTCTCAGAGCAGGTAAGTGTGTGTGTTTGGATGTGCACATGATTGCACAAGCTGAAGAAAGAAGATTTCGATGAAGATTAAAAAAAAAAATCCAGCCTAATTGTGGAAGTTAAGCCTACTCCTTTAAAACATTTCCATACTGTGAGGCTTTTACAGCTGCAAATAGATTAAAGGGGTGTTTAAAGGTATAGCATTAAATGAGTACAAATAACTGTTTTACGTAAGTTGCCTGGGGTACATCAGTAGCCTTCTAAATGATCAAAAGGTATAGCTGGAGGCAAGGTCCAAAACCACCTGCTTATATAAAAGCCTTTTATATGAGGTAGCTGATATCATACATTTACATTGATCTTCCTTTAAACACTGTAATGAAATCGGCATCAAAATTATGTTAAAGTACTGTTATAAATACCTTGAAGAGATGGAGCAGGAGAAGTACAGCTCCATCCTTGGATTGCCCCGTGTGCCACTGCACTGGGATCACGTGTCACACCTGTCCCTGTCTGAGGGTCGGCAGGGCTAAGCCATCTTAAGCCTTTTTAGTCTGATCTTGAGACTGATTCAGCAAACCCTGAGGAAAGCACTTCCCTTTAAGCACATGAGCAGTTCCACCCAGCCCCACCAAGGACTTCAGCCTTTGCCGAACTAGTTTAATCCAGGCTTGAGCGTGAATGATTGTCTGGGTAAGGCCCAGACTGGATGGAGACACTTTGCCATTATTGCTTTGCCGGGCTGGAGGGTTTTCGAGCAGAATTAAGAGCAAAAGTTTATTTAGAAACAACAGACATTTTTTCTTCTAAGGGTGGCACTTGCAAAAATTTCACACCTAATTATACTAAGTATTTCACAGTCCTGCATATCCAGACAGCGGACAAAGCTTCACTTTTCTGAGGAAAGATCACTACCAACATCTGCAGTGTTATTGTTATTCTCTGTACATTGGTCATATTATTTTCTCAAGCTTTACCTTTTGAGTCAGTTCAGCCTATTTCGATAATAGTAATGTGCCTGCTCCTAAGCAGAGGTGGTCCTCTAAACAATAGTATTTATGCAATCAATACCATAAAATACTTCTTAAGAGTATTTTTCTGTTGCTTGTTTACCAAGAGAACTTTTTAAATGGCAACTGAACGAAAGTGCTCATGTTATGGCTTTTCTACTTTAGTAAAACTGCAGTCTTGCCTCATAGTTTGCTTATCTGTGCCTATAAAGCAAGTAACCAGATTTTTTTTTATTACAATATTGCTGAAATATTTCTTACCTATTGAAAGTAAAACACAAAAACCTGAATCCAGACCTGGACCAGATTCATTTTGCTTGCTAAAATATGGCAATGTAACTGATGTTTTATTTCCTCCTTAGAAAATAAAATATTTAGCTCACTTTTAACAGGAGGAAAAAAATAAAAGAAGGAAAAAAAAAAAAACCAAACAGAACCCAAGGAAAGGTCCTAAAAAGAAACCTGCAGACCTGAAAAGACATTGATCAGCTCCTTCTCCCCCATGAACACATGTACAATAGAAAGCTTTTAAAGTGCCCTTATTGTCAGGATATTGACCTTGTTTAAGAAAGAAAATGACATCTTTGTGTTCTGCATTTATTCCCTAACTGGGTAACTTCCATCCAAAAACAGAGGAAAAGAAAGAAAAAAGACACAAATAGAAAGCTTTTTTTTTTTTCAGATTTGTAATACTTAGACTATAGTGCTTATAAAAAGATGGAAGATCCCACAATTACGTGCATTACTTTTACAGAGAAAAGTGTTTACAAAGTCTAGGGAAAAGAAAAAAAACCTTCAGCCAACCTCAGGGTTTAAAAGCCTTTTTCAAGATATCCTTTTTCTCTCCAAGGTGCTGAGCTGGCGTCGATAAAAGACCTCTCTTTGAGAATAAAATGCAAAAAGTCAAAACAGTTTTCCATTTTAGAGGAAGCCTTTCAGTGGTGTTTGCTGCTATTTCAATGAGTTCTTCCCCTCTCTGGGTAGTCGATAGAGGAACATTAACCATATTGTAAAAATGATAAAAAACAACAACAAAAAAAAGTGTCACTTGGGAGTTTGGACCACTGTGGTTCCTTCCAGCCTGACCCATTCAGTGATTCTGTGATTCTATGACATGGAGCTACTCGGAGAGTGAGAAACCAAAGGCAAGACGGGAAGGTGTCAAATGAACATGGTAAATGTGGGAAGATATGAACATGGCTTGGACTTTTATTTCCAAAATAAATAAATTTCCGTAAATCAGAGAGGCTGAGCTGGTGCAGTGTAACACATCCTGCAGGGAAAAAGGCCCAAACAGATCAGTTGGCTAATGAAATTATAAGGGAAAACCATCCAACTCAGGTTCAAGCCTGTTTTGAACATCAGCTCATCTAGTTGGACTGAATTATCATTTCAGGTCCCTTCCAAGTGAACTATTCTATTCCATTGGAATCGAAGTGGCATACACAGGACATCGCATATACAGGACATGGCATATGAAAGGCAAAAAGAAAAACAAAAAGATCAGGCACTGAGATAATTTCATGCTCTCAGATATAATTAATTTAATTTAATAAAGGTACACAAGTATATATCTATCCCCAATGGCCCTTTCCTAGACACCAGCAAGCAGATTATTCCTAAGCATCTTGTAGTTTTTAGGAAATGTCTGCGAGGGATGCAGTTGTTTCTAATTCACCATCAGATTTCTATAAAAATGACTAAGATGAAAATAGAGTGCAAATCATTAAAACTCAGGAGTAAATTAAAAGAGGCTGAATGAAAAGCTTCCTTATAACAAAACACAAAGAACCAGGGAATGCAGTGTTTCCTTGAGATGTGGATGTTGGTGGGCAGACCACTCTGCATAGGCCAGTGAATTTCCAAGTCCTTAATCTGTAGTCACTCCATACTAAGAAGCACACAAACTGGAATAACAACTGTTGGAGATGGTCACAAGAAGAATGTTGAGCCAGCAAATGTCACCTATCATCTTTCTGCCAACGAATGCTGAATTCACCACCTCCCTTTGTGATACAGGATATAGGAGACCAAAGTCAATACCTGTTGTCAACACCTGGAACTAAAAAGACCACCTGCCAGGATTGATTGGCATGACTCGCCTTTAACAAAAGCTGCCTCAAAAAGACTACAGGACAGAGACAGGCAGGCAGAGTTCAGAGGGAACTTAAATAGCACCACATGCTCCCCATGACGGCTTTATCTGAATCCTGCTCAAAGCTTCCTCCCCTTGATTTTTAATTCACAAGTTACTGATGTCTTCAGAAGTGGAAAAAGAAAGGAGGAGAAGAAAGGAAATAGCTCTCCCCCTGCTTTCTCCAAGAATAACACACTGTTTGGCTTTGGTTATGGGTAATTATAGATGTAATTTCAGATTGATGATTTATTCCTATTGTCTGGCCAAACTTTGTTAGCTATTTCACACATACATGGGCTTGGTTTTAGGACTACAGTGTCTAGGAAAATCTGTTGTATTTACAAGTCTGGCAGTCTTGGAGAGGTCGTGTCCCTGACCAGACTTTTTACCCAAACTTGAGGGTACTTCTGCCAAAAGAAACACACCAGGAGACCCTGCCTTTCAACAGGAGATTGGCTGCCAGTTCCCTTGTCCTGTTTTTTGTTGTCTGCACGACAGCAAGGTAACAAGGGAGCTTGGCAGTCTGTATCACCTGCCTCCCACTGAGGTGTGTCCCCGAGTACCACAGTTCCCACCTCCTGACAGAGCTGCATGCCATTGGAAATCTGCTCACCAGAGTCCTTGACACTCATGCCGCAGCCTGCTCAGCCCTGAAATATCATTAAATCCATGTGCATCAAGGACATCATACTCGATTTCCTCCTGGCTGCAACCTGGCATTGCCTGTATTTCTGAAAATTGCTGCTGTGCAGTAGCAGCAGCTATTTTTACATTCTTAGACTTGGTGAAAGTATTGAAGAAAAAGGGATGATGTGTCTGTATTGGGCCTGCTGAAGCTGAAAAGATTGGGAGCTACAGATGAAGTAGAGAGGTTTTGAGAAACATTTGCCTAAGGTCAAGCTGTTTGATAAACAACGTGGAAAGACACGTCTGCAGATGACCATCACACTGTTCACAGGCTGCCAAAAACCATAATGGTGGGGTACTTGAGTCTTTATCCAACTGTGACAAAATAAACAGGGAGGTCCCAGTAAACAAGTCCAGGAAGTAACGAGCAGATATTGGTGCTCTAGAACTTCTTCTTGATTGTGTCATAAGAGCAAACAAGTGGCAGGCATCCTAAGGTGTCTAATGCCCACAGTTTCTTGAGTGGAAAGGGACATGAGAACAGCTGAGAAGGAGATAGAATTGCAGGAAAAGGACAAGGAGATCTCTTTGGGTAGAAGTTGTACTGTGTTTCATTTGTTAAGATTAGAAGAGTTATAAAGGGGTCTGTAAAATGCTGGGCCTGGATTTGTTATTTTAAAATAAGTCATGGGGTGACATCTCATGAAATGTAATAAACAAAAACTGAACAGAAGTATGGTTGAGGAAACACTACTATTAAAGCTATACTTCAGAGAAGATATATCTCAGTTTCATTAAATTACTGAGTCAATGCTTCTTCTTTCCATGTTTATCCTACCAAGATCTTAAAACAGACTTCTACAGAACCTTTCCCGGGGCTCAGAGACGTCAATGAAACATGCAAGACTGCACTCTATTTCTCCTCTTAAATACTGTGCATAGGAAAATGATCACTCTATAAATATGTTGGTTTAGCTGGATTGCAGGTGAGTAGTAAAAAAATCTAAACACACACACACAAAAAGGTAAACAGTGGTTGGAGAGAAATAATTCTGCAATGAACACTGGTGTCCCCTCCAGAGATGCAGACACCTACTAACCATTGTGACATCTATTACCTGTTTTTTATGTTATCTGGAGCATGTCATGGGATCTTACGTGTCCTTGAAATGAAATGAAGGCCTTTCTTCAGAGGGGTGACCTAAGGAAAGGTTCTACTGACACTTACATTTCACGTAATAACTTTCGCTGTGTAATCAGGTGTTTCTGTGGGAAATGTGTGGTAGGGCCTTGGCTTTGCTGAACTGGCCATGCCCACCTACACTCATTTTCCAAAAAAGGCTCAGGTTCAAGGTGAAGATACTCATTCCACTCAGTCACCTGAGAGATTTATATTGGTGAGCTTGCTCAGAATCAAGCCTCATACTAAGATTACAATGAATTCAATTAAAAAAAAATTACAGGGTAAGAATGTTTAGCACAACAGCCCAGTGGTTAGATCAGTCATGTAGAAGGTAGAAGAATCATAGAAACATTGAATGTTCTGGGTTGGAAGAAACCTTAAAGATCATCCAGTTCCAACCCCCTGCCATGGCCAGGGACACCTTCCACTATCCCAGGTTGCTCCAAGCCCCATCCAACCTGGCCTTGAACACTTCCAGGGATGGGGCAGCCAAAGCTTCTCTGGGCAGCCTGTGCTAGTGGATCTTGTCTGTAGGGTTTCCTGGGCTGTGGGGTGGTTATGTGTAGTGGTTTTCATCCTAGGCCTTCCTTGGTAACCAGGTTGTAACCAAGGAACCAAGGCCACGTTCCCAGTATTCCATACGATTTTTACGTAAGCAAGGGTATAAATAAGAAGGGAGAGGAAGCTCTTTCTCTCTTCTCTTCCGACGAGGTTTGGGAACAGTGGGTCTCTGCGTTGGTTCTCGTTTATCTGGAGCTGAGGCCTGCAGCGACCGCTGGCCCACTACACGAGAGTTTGGAGAGTGCCGGCTATGTCAGGCCATCCTGTTTTTCTAAGGGACGTGGTGAGATTAAGTTTTCCTAGTTCTCTGTTTTGCTAGTTCTTGATTGTGTATATCTGGGGGTTTTTTTCCCCTTTTTTCCCTTTTTCCCTTTTCCCCTTCCCTTCCCCTTTTTAGGAACTGATTGGGGTTTGGTTTATACGTACATAGTATTCTAAGTGTATATAGCTGTAATATATGTAAAATAATATAAATATATAGACATAATTTGGTTGTTTCCGGGCTCTTCG
Source organism: Oxyruncus cristatus (assembly GCA_013399855.1). Taxonomy (NCBI): domain Eukaryota; kingdom Metazoa; phylum Chordata; class Aves; order Passeriformes; family Cotingidae; genus Oxyruncus; species Oxyruncus cristatus. The sequence continues at coordinate 880,788 of VXAY01003862.1, read as the reverse complement.
GTTTCTATAGTTTCTTTCCTTGCCCTGGGAGAAGAAGGGAGGGGGGAGGTTTGGAAGGCAGGAGAGAGGTTTGCCCTGTGAGTTCGGACAGTCAGCGGGAAGCCAACACATTATGACAACAGTTTCAACACTCAAACAGAATTCTCTCATAACTCTAATATTTCATAGACAGATCTCTACATGTTTTCTACAGCACCAATGCTCAAGACTGCAAGATCCATGGGGCCATAAGAAAAGAATGTGCAGTTCAGGCATTTAGCTGGAAGTAGGAAGCTACGGTGTCTTCTTTTTGCAATGTTTACAGTTTGTAGAAAATAACTATCTAATGCCAAAGAAACATATTCTTTTCTAATATTTTCCATCTGACTCAGAAATCTTACAGCATAATATGGACATTTAATTCTGCCTCCTCCTGCCTAACTGATTGAAAAAGAAACAAAATAGGAGTGTCTTCAACACTTCAACACCCTAATCCCTGTGCCAAGCACCTTAGTTCATGAGTGAAAAACTAGGGATGAATTTCTTTCCCTGAAGCCTTTGAATCCCAAATCTGTTTGGCTAAAAAAATTTTTTGGGAACAGATATTTTTGTGTTAGGTACTTCTAGAGCCAAATACATGCAGTATGTAAATGGACTGCAATAGTCTGAGGGAAATGGTTTTAATTTTTAATATAACCAGGAGAGGTAACTGAGAGCCATATAAGCTATTATTTATTTGTAAGAGCAATTTCAGTCTCTTTTTCTTGATCTATATGGTTTTTCTGTTCTTTAAAACAATTTGAATTTCCAAGTAAATATATTCAGTGTTTCTGGAATTCTTTTTTATCAAATCCTAAGATTATATTGGCAAGCCAACAGTATCTAGCAACCATTCTTATTATTATTATTCTTTTCTTTACTAACATCCAGACTGAGAAATACATTGAACACCAATGGGTATGTTTTATGGATCTCCACACACAGACACAAAAAGAAACAAAAAAAAAAAAAGAGAAGAAAAAAAAAAGGCATAAGATAGAGCCCCAGCGAAAGCAATGAAAACATTTTCCTTTCAAAGCTTCCCTTTGCTTGCTAGGAAAATATTTATGAAATGCAGTTTAATGCATTTGCTGAAAATTAACACAGAGATGCATTTGCAGCTAATTAACCTATTCTCAAAGAAAGCAATTGGGAAATGCTTGATTAATGTTTAAGGCATAAGTTACACACAAAAAATGTAGGCAAAACTTCATCATGGCACCCAGGAGATCGCTGTGTGACACAATCTAGAGTCTGTGTGTAGCTCACTCTCCACAGGAACTAATTTTGAAGCGCCAGAATGCTGTGAATTGTCTGTAAAACACTGTAGAAGAAGCTCAGCGTAGAACAGAAGGCATGCTTTCCCTAGGAAGAATGCTGATAAAATTTTAATGAAGTAACATGTTGTCATGGGGATTTGTTGCTATTCATTAATTCATTGTGCTTTTCCCCTATAGTTTTGCTGAAGTTGAGTGACAAATTGTCAAGTAGCAGTCTTAGAGGTTTAAAGTTTCTCATTGATAATCTAACTTTACCACAGGTAGTTTTAAAGTATCCACTGTTTATGGAATAAGCCTTCTGAGGTATTACATTCAGACTCATCTGTGTTTACCGTATTCTCTCGACCACCTCACCAGCAGCAACTGAAAAATCCAGCTCCCAGGCATGAGTCCTAACATGTCTGAATATGTCCACACATGTTCATGTTATCAGAACACCCATCTTTTAAAAAAACAGAACAACTTACCTGAAAAATGTGTGCCCTTTCCCACCGAGGGTGGGATGAAGAGACTGGCCTGGAGTCTGGGATTGAGTGTGTTCAGAGAAGGGCAATGGAAGTGGGAAGACTCTGGAGCACAAGTCTGATGAGGGGCAGCTGAGGGACCTGGGGGTGGGGGGCTCAGCCTGGAGAAAAGGAGGCTCGGGGGGACCTTCTCACTCTCTACAACTCCCTGACAGGAGGGTGGAGCCAGGTGGGGGTCAGTCTCTTTTCCCACGTACCAAATGATAGGATGAGAGGAAACAGCCTCAAATTGCAACACGGGAGGTTTAGATTGGATATTAGGAGCCATTTCTTCACTAAAAGGTTACTCAGGCATTAGAATGGGCTGCTTAGGGAAGCGGTGGAGTCACCATCCCTGGAGGTGTTCAGAGAACGTGTGGATATGGCACTTGAGGTCTAGTGGTGAACTTTGCAGTGTTAGGTTAAGAGTTGGCCTCAATAATCTTAGAGGTCTTTTCCACCCTAGATGACTCCATGATTTTGTGATAGTGCTGCTCCCCAAGTCCCTGGTATAAAATAAGTGTATCCTGATTCTGCTGCAGTGTGTTTGCACAGGGCACTTATCGAAATGACTCCCATGGGATTAGAGAGTGTCTGTGGAATCCACATTTACAAGAAGGCAAGTACATCAACCAGTCAAAAATAAAGCTTTCTTGGCTGACATTTCAACAGTAAAAGGGAGCATATTTAAATCATAATATGGTAGGATACATGGAGAAAAAAATTTAGTGGCCTTCATTTGGGAAGGCATATCAACTTATTGATGCCTTCGGCTCTCAGGAGCTGTTATTTCCTTATGCAATGTGTGTTGATGCATCAGAGCATGATTTTTGTCTTAAGCTTTCCAAATATCCACCCCCAGCACAAACTTTTGTAAGTTTGATGGCAATATAATGTTTCTATATCTAGGAAGTTACCCTAAACTACCTTGTCATTAGGCAGACAAGAGCCAGCTGGTTTCAGTTGGATCAGTTGTTTCTCATTTGGGCTATTCCAACAGTTTGGGTTTTTTTCCTGTGCAGGGCAAATACTTTTACGATTTTCAGGAAGAAGATGGTTTAAATTTTGCACAATGAGGTGATATTTACATAACAACACATCGCTAAAATACAGTATTTTCCTGGTCTGGCTTCCAGCTGTTTTCCAAATTTGCTGAGAATGTTGCAATGGAAATAACTAGAGTCTAATGTCAGACGTGATCCTGAAAACTCCTGGTCTCCACATTTTAATTCCCAACTAATATAGCTGAGAATGAAGGTGGTGATTTTAAACAGACATTTTGAGGCATCTCTGTTTACCCCAACTTACTGAAATATCAGCAGTGGATGTGCATATTTCACTCAGTGAGGGAGATATAATAGGCAAAATTATTTGGTGAACAGCATGATCTACATTCAGTTATTCTAGTGTTTGCACACCTGGTTTTGAAACAACATCTGCAACTGGAAGAACTTTTCCTTCAGAGGATCACCATAAAATTCCACCACAAACTGGACATATAAATTCTTCAGTCTACAATAAACAGTCTTAAAACAGTCCCTTAAAACATTAAATTTCATATCAGTTGTGTTTTATCAGAGTTCACCCCGATACTCTCTTGACTGGAGGGGGACCTTTTACAAGGGCCACAATAGAGCAAGGGGCAATGGCTTTAAATTGAAAGAGAGCAGGGTTAGATTGGATATTAGGAAGAAATTCTTCCCTGTGAGGGTGGAGAGGTAGGGTGCTCTAATGAAAGGTGTCCATGCCCACAGCGGGGGGGGGGCTGGAAGGGTTGGAACTAGCCGAGCTTTAAGGTTCCTTCCAACCCAAACCATTCTGTGATTGCCACACTGTTTTCCTGGAAACCAGAAAGCAGTATTTCAGTTTAAAATAAGTTCCCTCAACAGTGATCAGTGTCTGCCAAGGAAATTCACCATCTCACACCCTCCGCTTTTCTGAAGAACTCTCCGGTGGTAAAAAGTTTGAAGCAGTTGCTGCTGGGGCTGCACCACATCTAAACTTAGAAGTAAAGGTGTAAGAAGCTATTATTGGTACCCATTCCATCATCTGGTGTTGCTGTTTGTGCTGTGGCTTACTTGGAAACAGGATAAGTCCAGAGATTGAATTTGTCTCTGTTGCCTTACTTCTTCAGACAATTTTTTTCGCTTTTCAACATTGTTAGAGTAACATGTGGCTTAGGAACAACAGGAAAAAACAGAGTAGAAAAGATGGGGAAAAAAGAGATTATAGGTCTAATTACGAGGACTTGTAGAGCCAAAAATTTGGACTCTGAGTTGGTTTAATCAGTGCAATTTTAGATCAGTGTAACTTTACACCAAGTGAGAATCCAGGGCAGAGCCTGCTTTGTTAGTATTAAGTGGGGAGTTAAGCCAAATTATCCTGTTACACACCAGATCAGAATCAAGCCTCTTGTGATCCTCCACCTAGATTTTCTTTTCTGTCTAACCTTCTGCATCTAAATCCCCTTTTAAACACACTTGCCTTTCATTCCAGGAGAACCTTAGCATAATTTGCACTTTAATTCTACCTTTTGCTAAATGATCTTAATGTCCTTTACAGGCATTAATTGATTAAGGCTCTGCCTGCTCTTAAGAGTGCATGCTTTTATCCTCAGTTTATCCGGGGGGATATTGAAACATATCCAAGTCAAGTAACAAGCTCAAGGTCACAGGAGGGGAGTGAACGGAACTGGGAATCGAACCTCCATGCCTGGATCTGCCTCACTGCAATCGCTGCACTCAGTTCTGCTCATCATCCTGGGTGTTCAGGCGGGTCTGGATCAGGCAAGTTTTAGTGAAGCCTTGCAGTGAGATGTAATTAATTTGTTACGAAGACCTATAAATAAAATAAATGCTGAAATGATCTTCTCTGTTGTCAAAAGCATCCCCATCTCTCGCAATCCCCACTCACTGGCTGCTGACATTATTTCTTGGTTACTGGATGACAGTTCAGTGCCTTGAGTGTTCCTCTCGCTGTAGGGTTAGTAGGATAATTGACAAACCACAGGGACCAGATCCCTGGATTAGGATGACCGGACTGTCAAAACAGCCGTGACAAACTCTCACATCAACTTCTACTGCAAGTCAAGTCTATGAGGGAAAAATGCACCTTGGCAGAGCCAGAAGGGAAGTCTTTAGTTTAAACCTTTTCCCACTGCACAAAAAGCTACAGCAAGGGGGAGGAGAGAGCATGGATCTTTGTGTTTAATTCATAGAAAACTCTGTTCCAGCAAGTCACAATTAATTAGAGTACTTGAGTAAACATTTTGGGGTCCTATTGTGTTTGCTTAATGTGTTTACTGGAATGCATGACAGATGTCACTTCTGTTTCTTATTAGAGACTGACAAATGACTCTGTCTGTGTAGCCCTCAAGAACACACACAAACACAAACAAATCAATTTATTTTTGCAAGGTGAATATTAGCAGCTAAAAGTTGTAGGTATTACTTGAATTAATTACTGGTTACCTAGGAACTCTAGAAATTTAAAGCACTATAGAGATACCATTATTAGTATTACAGAGTAATATCTTCAGGGCTTTTTTTTTTGCATTTAAATTTAAGAAAAGAACACTTGAAACAATAGTGGAATCATTTGCTTTACTTCATGTCACTTTTAACATCTCAGACTTTCAGAAATTCAGTCACACGTCTTTGAAATGACAGCTAGAGTGGCATCTGTTTATAAAGAAAGGGAAGTGTTCTCTGTATGAAAATCTATATTGCAAAATGTTAAAAGAAAATTAAAATGCAAATGCAGAAGAAGGTTATTTACTTCATTCTGAAACTAACACATGGGATCGGGACACCTAGGATTAGAAATATTCAATTGTTTTTAAAATATAAAACTTGAAAATTGTTCTTCATGCATCACTTGGGCTTTGGCATGTGATCAAATGGCTTTAGAATAGTTAATCAGTTTTTGGGGGGTTTTGTTTTATCGTCAGTCACGTTTAGAAAGAAAAGTGAAATTAGAAAAGATTTCACAAACACTGTTTTACTTACTGTCACAGAATGCAAAAGAAGAGCTATAGTACAGAGGAGGACAAATCAAAGATAGAAGGGAACCAATGTAGAAAGAAATGACACTTTCTGCAAGAAAAATAAAATTACAATTTTGGTTTGCATTTTTCAAAATTTTGTGGTGTACTTTGTTTTTTTTTTTTTTTTCTGGTAGGGGAAAAGACTTATTTCCTGAGGCTGATTGTTGTCATTTAGATGTGAAATGCCCTCAGATTTCTGGAGACACATGTTTTGAATAAAAGACTCTTCTATGTTTTTTTAATTATTGTTTTTTACTGGCAGAGTCCAGTCCGGCTATGGGACTCTTTAAAGATGGTTCCTGTTCTATTCTTTGCTAAAGAAGGCACGTGGGCATGTGCATCATCAGGTTTATTCCTGTGGTTACAGAAAAACCTGTAGAGAAGAAATAGCACTGGAATTATTTTTTCCCTCACAGTGCAGATAGTAAATATTAAAAACATTTTTTAAAACTTTCTGATATATGGCCAAATGACTCTTTAGCTGCTGATAGGAGAGAAAACCATCATGAAGGACCCCAGTTATACCACCATCTAGAATCCCTTTCACCAGTCCTGAGCTGAATGAAATTAGCTCCAGGGAAAGTTTGCTGAAGTTCTGTGTTGGAGGAGTAGATTCTCCTTTGCTGAGAGAGCCAAATAAAAAGTTTATTTTTGGCCTTAGGCCAGTCCTGCTCAGTACCTGTGAAACTCGGTATCAGTGGGAGGTTTGAACAAAATCTTTTTTGACCAACCAGCTGGTTCCTTCACTCCCATTGTTCTTCTCCATGTGGTCAAGCAAATTTGGCAGTAGGGGAGAAGAGTCAGCAGTCTGTCATTGTGGTTTTATTATTATGCCGGCTGGGTCTTTGCTTACAGCAGCACAGAGAAGTTTTCATAACATGTCTTGATCACAGAATCAAAGAACAGCTGGGGTTGGAAGAAACCTTAAAGTTTGTCCAGTTCCAACCCCCTGCCATGGCCAGGGACACCTTCCACTATCACAGGTTGCTTCAAGCCCCGTCCAACCTGGCCTTGGACACTTCCAGGGATGTGGCAGCCACAGCTTCTCTGGGCAACCTGTGCCAGGGCCTCACCACCCTCACAGGGAAGAATTTCTTCTTTATATGCCAGAGGGCCTTGAAATTTTCTAAGATGCTCTGTTCTTATCACATTTCAGACATAACTGGAGAGAAGGACAAACAGAAGCATTTTCTTCCTCCAGCAAAATCATGGCTAATTTGGTTACCCAATATCTTAAAAATCCACTGTATCAAAATTTAAAAGTTAAGAATTTTTTTTTTTTAAAAGTCATTCCAAGTGGAAAATCTGGAAGTTTCCTTTTGAACATGATGAATTAGAAATGTATTATTGTTTTTCCAAACACTATTTTTTTTTTCCTTTCTGCACAAAATAAAGCTGTGAAACTGAATTAAATTCCTAAGACCATTTGGTAATACCAACTGCACTTCTCACAACTCCACTGTAGTACGTGATACTCAAAAAAAATATTTACAGCAGGAAACTTGAAACATCAGAAAGCGTGTTCCAAAAGGCTAATTTGAGTTTTGTAGTCAACTTCTATACTCTGATTCAACATTTCTGATTTAAATAAATGTATACGACTGGAAAAATGATAGTGGTGCCAAATTCGTGTGGGATACAAGCACATTTGCCACATAAAAGAATGACACTATTCAATGTGGCAGAAACTGCAGCACTGGAGTTTGAGTAAGTTTTCTGTAAAATGCTACAAGCTTGTTTTGATTAAGTCTTCCCCCAAAATAGTAGGATTGAAAATATTGTTCTAGAAGCAATTTTTTCCCTGTTTTATTTTTTGCAGCAGGGTTCTTCACTACAGAGTTCCTGCTATAACCTCCTGTTAACAACAGAATTATGGCTATCCATGTTGGGCTTCACACAAGAATATCACATATTACTGACCCTTCATGTGTTTTATGCAATTAGCAGCACATTTAGAGGCTTCCCTGGTAGCTGTCACAGAACACCAAGCTGGTGGACTTGTAGATATCCTTATTTCAGGAATGGAACAGCCAGCAGTGCCAAACCACCTCAGCATTAGCTCACTTTCCATGTGTTACACTGGTTCAACAAAGACCTTCTAATGCCTCCAGCATAGGAAGGAGATGACTTTTCTCAACTTTTTGGTAAGGTAAAATGACCAAAACCTCTGAAAGCAGAAGTAAAATCACTGCAGAGAAAACTGGAGTGTAATCACTATAATAATCCTATGAAAAAGGCCTAAGTAAGAATAAATGTTTAATAAGTTAAACAAAAACACACCAGAAGAGACCAAAGCCCCTGAACCATTTGCATGAAAGAAGCCCACACGACCTTAACAAGAAACAGGCCTGAGTGCTTATATGGTATAAATCAGGACAGTATTATTTAATGTTGTGTTTCTGGAAGGAACAAAAGAAAGAAAGAAAGAAGGAAGAAACATTAAGTGTGAAAATTATTTTCCATTTGTAAAAGCAGGCCTGAGTTTTTTGAAATTTATCCTTAGACTGGGATCCCTTTTTCATGGCATGACTTGATTTTGAATCAAGAGAAGGCAATGAAGATAAGTTGGTCAAGAGCATCTGACCCAACTTTTATTTCCCTTCTTGTTCCATCAGAGCTGAATTATATAGAGCTGAATGAGGCTGAAAGTGGCTCATGGTGAGATTTGTAACCCATAAGAAGCCTGTCCATATCCAGTGGCTGACTGAAAGAGGTGTGTAAACATGCAACTACCTACAGCTGAAGGATATTTTAGTTCAGACAGTTTTTATTTGATAGCATTTTGGGATAGATTGAGAAATCAGGAGTGTCTCTATATCTGGTCTTCATTTCATGAGCCCAGATCCATGAGCTTGAGCTGTTAAAATCAGAGATCACATTTTCATTTAATTTTTCAAGTCACTGTCTTAGAAGCAGAATCAGAATTATGCAGAGGGAAAAAACCAATAAATTCACGCACAAATTATATGTGCTTATAAACCAACAATAGATTTTTTTAAATGAACTTAAAAATAAAATTAACTTTAAAAAAACCCCAAAATTAATTCCAGCTCAAGACTGAACCTTGAATGTAGTGGAAGTTTCTGACTGTAGTTCCGGCAATAACATGAACATGTTGAGATCTGTCAAGAAGCCAAACTGGGATGAATTAAGAGGTCTCCAACTGGGTTCCCACCGGCAGCCCAAAAGGTCTTGCCTTCAGCCTGGGTTCTGCAGGCAGCACTTTGGCAGCAGTGCACAGGATCTCATGGACCTTGTCCAGCAGAAGTTAGTAGAATTTCCCACTGGAAGTCAATGACTTTTGAACAGAAGTCATCGTGCTGGATATGCAAACTTCCAGCCCAACAGGAAGTCAGAACAAACACTTACTTTGCTGCAGAAGGTCAGTCAAATTTGCTGCCTACCTGAGGTTTCAAACCATGTGACTTCAAGGTCAGGTGGGACATCTGCCTCAACCTGCTTCTGGTACCTGGTTGCATTTATCTGGTATATCAACCATGCTTTTTCTGGATCATTTGTGATTCTCGCACTCAGTACAGGGCTGATACAGATCAAACGTTGCGTGATACTGAGAGGAGGGTTGTAAATGTGTGGGTGTTTCTCCATGCTTATGTTTGTGCTGCGTCAGTCACGCTCATTCCGATGTTTTCCATCCTTTACTGAGCTTGGTAATAAGTCAGACTAAAAGAGTGGTTAGCTTTTTCATGGAATCACAGATGAACAGGATGGTTTGGGTTAGAAGGGACCTCAAAGACCATTTAGCTCCAACACCCTGCCATAGGCAAGGACACTTTCCACTAGACCAGGTGGCTCAGGGCCCCAGCCAGCCTGTAGTATGCACACGGGGAGGCTGTAATTTCTTCTCCCTCAAAAGAGCTCAACTTGGTCCAAAACATGAGGACTCACTGGATCGACTGGGAAGAAAAGTCCTTACATAGGAGGAAACGTCATGGTACTGGATTTTTCTCCTTCACACCTGAAAATTGTATGCACTCAACAAATTAAGGAATGGAGTCTGGGATGGGCTTGGAGGAAACACAGCCCTACCCAGCCCAAGGGGAAATCCATTTGCACAAAGGCAGGTTGTCAACTTGCTGCATCTTCCACTAGTGACTTCCAACCACTAACACCTAAACTTTACTGTTGAGATTTACTTGTTTGTTATGAGTCAGAGGCACAAAAGTTACACCCATCCAGCAATGGAGAGACAGTGTTTGCTATTAGAGATAGTGCAGTAAATTAAAAAGGCAGCTACTCTTTGGTATAGCGCCCACATGGGCATTTTTCTTCCCCGAAAACGTTCCTTCTCTACTGTTCCTCCTGCTCAGCACATGCTGTGTCTCAGTGCAGGAGTCCACAAACACACAGGTGATCTCACTGCTCTCAGCAGAATTATTTTTAGTCAGAAGAATCATTTGCAGCAGCAAACTCTGAGTGTTGCTTACAAAGAAATCCAGTCCTAATTGAAAGGGTGTGTGAAATTAAAGCTTAAACCAGTAAGTACTACAAGGAGAAAAAAAAGTATCCAGCTCTGTTTGTCCAATTTATGTCTATTTATATCTAACTACACTTCTACACGTTTTTATTTATATGTCACCAAGCAGGTAATAATTAAGACAGATGCAGATGCCTGTAATACAAACGATTTTAGCCTGGTATTGTTTGTGCTGTGTATGCTCAGGAGCTTTAGTTATGTTTTGAACAACCAGTGAGTTAAAATTGCAAATACCTACAGATCTGAGCCTGCCTTGAGCAGCCTTTTTGGTTCTGATTCCTGACCTACTTTAGAGGGTTTATTTATTTTTTTTGCTGAAGGTAGCACCCAGCTTTTCAGAATAAGAAATGCTGAGCTGGAGAAATATTTCTAAACAATAACTTAGTTTGAGAGCAGTCAGTAACTGTAAGCTGTGTGAGTTCTGGGAATGAAGGATTATATCAAACCAAGGTCCAACAATTTTCTTTAGGTAAATATACAGTGACTTCAACTGGATTGTAGGGAGAGAAATGCAGGTAGTGGAGGAGGAAGGAAAGGATGAGATCAGGAGAGGAGGAGCTCAGCCAGGATTACTGCACATTGTCATGTGTGTCCTGACTTGTGTGAGGTCCCACAACCACAGGACTGTTTCCACAACAGCCACTGCAGCAAATCAAAGGATGGATGATGGGGGTACTAGAAGGGAACACATGAAATCCAAATCCATGTCCCAAGACACCGTCAACTGTCTCTGCAGTTTAACCAGTGCTGGGTGATTTTATTACCTTCCCAACATGCATTTTTCTTTCCTATCCTTTTAGCCAAATAAAAATGTCTAATGTTTGTAGATATTGTATATAGCACAAGAGAAATTTATTCTTTGAGTGTACCATAAGGAAAAAAAGAAGAAATTTTTTATATGTGATGCAGTTCTGCCATGGTCTTATGTCCAGAGAAATCGCATTATGTGACATTATGTAGAGCAGCTCCCCATCAATGACTTTCACTTTCACTGAACTTTCTTCCATCACCTGTCATCTCAAAGCAGTGTGTGCACGACTCAGAAGTCAAAATCAATAGAAACAAAGAAAATGTAAGTCCTTTAGGCCCACTTGCTGCTAATTTCAATGGCAATCCAGCATCTGAGGGCTACAGTGACAGCATTTCAGACAGAGCTTCTGCAAAATAAAATGCTGTTGTAGTTACTATATAGTGTTCTGGAGATCAGGCTTTGCATACAACACATTGATGTGAATATGTGTTATTTAATGTAATATTTATCTGATTATATAGGGAAAATAGACCATCTCCAGCAAAAGCAAAATGCCTGAAGTTCTATAAAGGGGGAAAAATCTAGCAGATTTCCAAATAAAAATTCAAATAGGCTTTAACTTTTACAGCTTTGAGTACCAATAGGTAGATTAAAAGTTAGCTTGAAAAAATGCCTGAGGGAGCAAACAGTTGCTTAATGAGGATACATGGAATGAAATTAAAATGCAGCCTTAATAAAGATAAATTCAAAATGTAATGTTAGCAGAGTCATATTATTTAAATCACATTCCCATCTATAAAGTGACTACATTTGGTCTATCTGGAAAAACAGAATGAAGAAAACATACACAAACCCTCTAATGATCTCCCAAATCTCAAAGGTTGACTTCAAAATTATGGAATGAGATTTAGCCCACAGAGAATGTGAATGGTTACATACAGCGCAGAAAACCTCATTTCAACTTAGGGAATCTTCAAAGCTGTCTTCCCAAAAGGGCTGGATGTGCATGTTTGGGCTAGTGAGAAACAGATTAGTTTTGCTAAATATTAATAAGCCTTTCCTATATGGCTTAATACCTGTTACATTCTCATGCTGTTTTCCTGAGCGGTAAGAGTGTCTTATTGATCTGACACAGGTATTTCACTGCTCACAGTGACACTGAACACACAGATGTTAAAAATAAGACCTGCCAGACTCAGAGCTGAGTTGACAGACATAAACTTCATCAGCAGCACGTACTTCATCAGGCACAGCTCTCATTCAGCTCAGCCCTGTGACCCCATCATTTACAATATTGCTCTGAGATGTGCTGACATGTTGTCCATGAGCTTCTGCAGCCTCAATGTCACAGAATCACAGAATATCCTGAGTTGGAAGGGACCAAAAGGATTATCCCTGTCCAACTCCTGGTCCTGCACAGGACCACCCCAAGAATCACACCATGTTGCTGAGAGCATTGTCGAAACACTTCTTGAGTTCTGGCGATTTGGTGCTGTGACCACTGCCCTGAGGAGCCTGGCCTGGTGCCTGACCACCCTCTGGGTGAAGAATCTTTTCTAATACACAACCTAAACCTCCTCTGACACAGCTCCAGCTGTTCCCTTGGGTCCTGTCACTGGTCACCAGAGAGCAGAGATTGGTGCCTGGCCCTCAGCTTCCCCTCACAAGGAAGCTGCAGTCTGCTATGAGGCTGTGTAAGGTGGAAGTTCAGTGCAGAGTGTCACCCTCATTCCTAACAAAAACACGTTTTGTACATCCAAGCCTGCCCCACCCTGACAAATATCCCGTTACGTGATACAGCAAAATGCGTCCAGTGTATACAGAAAGAAAAATGTTGAAGCAAGTCTTCACCCTACATTTGAAGTGACATTTCTTATATAAGGAGCTGGTTGTAAGATCGAGAAAGAGCACTGAGAACAATTTTCTGTACAGTAAAACACTTCTCACAGAGCCGAGACAGACATCAGCACAGCAGCGTGTACCGCTCCCAGTCTGATTAGAATTCTGGTGAACAAGCTTCTACAATTATGATTTGATTTTAATTAGTTTAGATATTAACAGAATAGGCCCCAGCAGCCTTTAAATGTCACTGAGTTTCCCAGAAGGCCAAGGGTGTCTCAGCCATCTTTCTTGCTTTGTCCAAAGGGCCTCCGGGAAACCAAGAAAAAGCCAAGAAATATCAAAGCCTCGAGTACACTGTGGTCACCCACACTAATCAGCATTGGGTCTCTGTGACTTACATTACCAAACCTTTTAAAAGAAGCACATTTTAATAATTTCCTGAAATTACCCACTAAGGGCATATGTAACATTTAGCACATTATTATATACACTGCACTGAGGTTCATCAATCAGTCAAAACAGAGAGCAATGTGCATGTTTTAAGCTGCTTCACAGAAGAGGCTGTTGTTGTTGAGAACTTTTCAAAACACATTGGTGCCAGTCTACTGGGGTGGCAGTTAATTAGGAAGAAGGTGACCGGTGCCACTGTGCACTGGGAAAATATTACCAGGTCGACTCTGAGTGTGAAGCAGCTTTTTTTCTTAGCTGAAGCAGTTGATTTGCTTTTGTGAAGCTCAGAGACTGAATGGTCCTTGAGGAATCTGAAGGCCTTGACTGTTGTTCGAGTCAGTCCTTTAGCTTTGAGAAGAAGAAGAAAGAACTGTAGAGCTGAAAAAGTTAGAGCACAACCCTGTGGAGGGAATTTAGTAGACAAAACACCATTCCAAATATCATTTTTATCATGATGCAATTAAAATTAGTTGCGAGACTTAAAAAAGGGCCCCAGTAGATTATTAATATAAGGTTCCAGAAAACTGAGATTCAGCTCCAAACTTAGAGCTGAAAATGCACTGAGAGAGTACACTGAGGGTCACTCTCATTATTATGGGTTGTTCCATCCTCGAAAGCGTTCAAGGCCAAGCTGGATGGGACTCTGAGCAACCAGATCTAGTAGGTGGCATCCCTGCCTGTGGCAGGAGGGTTGGAACTAAATGATTTTTAAGGTCACTTCCAACCCAAACCATTCTGTGATTCAATGTTTCGATTTTAGCAGATTCTGGCTCATACTGGTTGTCTAAGCAAAGGAATTGTGCCCTTTGAGTTACATTAGAATATTAAAGACTTCTGCTCAGAGATGCCAGGTATGACACAGGAGATGGATCAAACCTACTCCCTTTTGGAGGAGCATCTAAAGGTTAAGCAAGACACTGCACAGCACTGCAAATTACTGGGCTAAAGGAATTTAGTATCTTAATATCCAGTCTTTTCTCCACTACACTGTATGCAACATAATCTTGGAAATACTGTTTGTGGTGTCTCGGACACAAATTCCCCAAGCACTTAATTTTTAGGATAACCACTCAGTCTACATGTTGTTTAAGAGGTTGCAAGTCAGTGGACTGTGAGCTACCTGTCAAATCAAGATTACTGAGACACACTAAATTCTGTAGACAATAACATGCCAAGGAATAAGACATTAATATAATCTCTGGCCATCAAAATGATCAAGTGGGAGCAAGAGCTGACTTGACACGAGTTCAGGACAAAACTAGGAGCAAGCTCCTTACCTGAATTGTTAGCAGGAGCAAAGCTGTTAAGATAACAAACAGAAATGCTTGTGAGGCATCTCCCATGTTGTGATGAGAGAAACTGCATAAATACCATGAGGAAAAAGGGGGAAACATATTCTCTGGGATGGTGAAGCTCTTCCTGTCTAGAGTCTCTCTTTTCCTTGGCCCTGAAGCCAAGGCTGGCAAAGTTCACAAACTTGCACTTGCCTCTGGATCCCTGTGGGGCTCAGTGTGGTGTTCCCTATGATCCCAAAATGTACAGTTACCTTCTGTATGATTTTTCCCATTTTTTCAGGCTAAAGTGTTCATTCACCATCTGAATGGAGTTTTCCTGGCAGGCAACTAAGAAATGCTCCACATATGCAACAGAAAAGCACTCAGCAACCTTTGAGTTTGCAAAACCTCCTATGATTTATTGGAATACTGTGTAAGGATGGAAGTCAAACCTGAATCATTTTGGTCTATGTGCCCCACAAGGCATGGGATATCATGTGCTACCCCAAAACCATGGTTAGGCTGTGTCTGGAAGATTTTGTCATCGGTACAGACCACAGCTGTGACAGAGAACATTCCAGAAGTGAAGCAGGAGGGAGGATAAGCAGTTGGGTATGTGGGATATTCTTTGTCCTGTTTTATGTGACATCAGTGGTAACTATGAAGAGCTGCTGATTGGTTTCAAAGAGCAGCATGCACTCAGGCACTGCTGGTTTGGCAGCCAGCAAACACCTAGGAATTTTTAACCAGGGCAGGAGAGGAACAGCTTTCCGAAATTGCAACACTGTCACTTAGGAGGCAGAGAGTGGAGAAAGGTACATGGGGAATTTTACCTGATTTAACTAACTATCAAACAAACTTCTAATTTCTGAAGGAAAACTTAGGGAAATGTCTTCTCTCTCCCCTATTCAGTCTGAACTTCAGCCAGCAACTCTTTTCCCCTCTTCCTAGTTTCATACCTCCTTTCATTATTTTTTTTTATTGTGTCCCTCAGGGGTGATTCAGCTCCAGGGTGCAATGAAACAGGAGGTCTGTGAGCTGTTTTTTTCTGCCCTGAAGCAGAAAATCCTAATTCACCAATAGAATCACAGAATCATAGAATCATTAAGGTTGGAAAAGATCCCTAAGATCATCAAGTTCAACTATAAACAACCAAAGTGTTCACCAGTAAACCATGTCCTCAAGTGCCATATCCACAGGTTTTTTTAACACTTCCAGGAATGGTGACTCCACTACTTCCCTGAGCTCTGTTCCTTTAGAACCCTTTCTATTAAAAAAAAAAAAAAAAATCTAATATCCAATCTAAACCACCCCAGGTGCAACTTGAGGCCATTTCCTCTCATTCTGTCACTTGTCACCTGGAAGAAGAATACTCCAAGCCTGGTTCTTATAAAGACTTGTATCTTATGAAGTTTAGCTGAGATTGTGCATGAGTGTGTGATTTCACATGTTTATCTGTTTCTCCTTAATGTCCTTTTAACATATTTGTCATTGTCAACATAATTTGAGAGATTGACAACTCTTCCAATGACATCAGATTCCAAGAAATGTCACCAGCTAGCTCAGCAAAGGAGAAAAAACATTTTCTTGTGATTCCATTGAGAGACAGCTGCAGTATGAGCTCAACACTTGATTATTAGAGAAGGGGCACTATGTAATTCAGAAGTGGGAAAATCTCAGTGCTTGCAGTTTAGTAGAGATCAGAAAGCCCAAACTCATCACTTCAAACGTAACAGACCAAGTTGCATCGTTATTTCCACTGTTTTTGAAAGTAGCAGTTGGTGAATATTTTCTGTGGAGGAGCTTCTCCAGGGTCACATTCAGTATCACAGAATCACAGTACCACAGATCATCTTAATCCAACCACCTGCCATGGGCAGGGACACCTTCCACTAGATCAGGTTGCTTCAATTACCATCCAACCTGTCCTTGAACACTTCCAGGGCTGGAGCAGCTACAACTTCTCTGGGCAACATATTCCAGTGCTCCACCACCTCCTGTATGGAATTGTTCTGAGTAAACAGAGAATAGATATTTTTCTTCGGAGTCTATTTCCTCCTGTATTTTAAATGTTTCTATTTTTTTTTTCTATTTTATATAGAAATACTTAGGGTTTAACTGCTATTCTGCCCCAAAACGGATGAATTAGTTATACTGGGTTTATATACCTACACTTGATGGTCTGGACTTCGACCTGATCTTACAGCTCTGCTTTATAGCAGGACAACAGCTCAGATTCTGAAGTACTTGCTTTTGATTTCTGAATAGAAAACTATGCGAGAAGATAATTGCCCTGCACCATGCAAGAAGTTCTTTATTCCAAATCCTCTTTCCTGCTTCCTCATGCTTGCTCAGGGCGTCCTATTTGTTTACACATATAGGCTGGATTCTGGCTGGAGGCACCGCACAGCTGATCAAGGACCGTGCAGGGGGTTTGTATCCTTTTGATTAGCTCAGGCAAGTGTTGCGGGAGAGTTGCCTCTGCCTTCCAGAACTCCCTTTCCTTTGTTCTCCTTTGTGTGTGTTTATGAAGCAACATCCTCTAGACCTTGGGGTTTAGGAGAGCGCTGCTGTCCATCCAGCACCCATACATCCATGTTATAAAACAACTGGAAAACGCAAAGGTGAAGAAGCTTTAGCTCTTCATCAGTTTTCCCCAAGTTATTTCCTCTCTTATTCCTTGGCTACTCAGGGAATAGACAGCCCACAGTCTGAACAGAGCAGCTGAGATGACACCTATGTCCATCCAGGAACAAACTGTCTTCACATGGCACCATTTAGCCAGAGAGATGCCACCAAAATGACGTGATTAGCTGTGTTCTGACTTCTAGTCAGGAATATTTGCTGCTGAAGCTACAGGACTGGTGTGTCATGAGCAACAAGAAATCAGTCTTCAGCACAAGTCTTTCTTCTCTTGTTTCAGTCACTCTCAGCTTTTGTCGAAGTGAAGCTATTTCATAGAGGAAAAGCAACTGAGATATGTTACATTAAAGAGCCTATCATTGACAGTGTTTTATATTTAATTACAGCTTTGATTCCTGTTTGAGAATAGCTATAAGGCATCTATTGTTTACAGTCACCTCTGTCTCATTAACAGCAGGAAAACTTTTTTTTTTTTTATTTTTTTCCACTGGCATTGTTTGTTACTGTGAAACAAACAGTGAGTCAGTTCTGACAATTGCAAATGTCTGATGTATGACAGATACTTATTTTTTAAGGGATCGTTCATATTGTTTATTTTTTTTTACAGGAGAAATCAGATACAGCTTTAACCAGAATTTACTTTACAAATGGAGAAATTATCAAAATTTTCCACCTCCCTTGGCAGAATCTAAAAATACTGTTACCACTCACCCAGACAATATAAAAGCGAGAAAACTTACCCCCCTATATGACAGACACTTTATTTATTAAACAGAGAACACATCAATTATGTATAGTGGTTTTACTTATATCAACTATTTTGTTGCACAGGAAGGTTTATACAAGGGTGGGAGGATCACATGGAAGTGTGAAGATAAAGAAAATAAATTTATTTACTAGAAAAAGTTAAAAGAATATGAGATATTAATTCAGTAGTACATCGTGATACATATAGGTGTGATTAAAAAAAAGATATTAAGGGCTAACATGGTTGTGAGAAATAAATACATTCAAGAGGACAGTGATGCACAGCCACAGAAACGTAACCACAGATAATGAAGCATCTGAAAATGCCCCTGTGAATGTTTTCTACGTAAAATGAGAAATTTATTTTCAGCTTATGAAACGGATACAGTCAACTATAAACATCCATAATTGCAACTGTAAACACATAATTAGAAACTGTAACAATGAGTTAAACGTTAAGAAACCACATCTGCTCCCCAAGTTATTGTTTGCTGCTAGAATTCTCCCCTTCTGCATATGACTAAACAAAAAAGGCCAGGGCTGGCTCTCTGTCTGTAAGACCAGCTGGGAGGAGACAGCTTGCATCCATATGCTTAGACACTGTTCCTGCTGAAAACAGAGTGGCTGCATCCCACCTGCTGCTTGGAAATGGCTCCTATCTTGCATTAAGCCCTGAGCAGGGTGCAGGCACTGTCTGGGTGGGTGCTACTTAACAAGGACCAAACCCATGGCTGGGGGCATTTAGACAGGTCAGGATAATCACAGGATGGTACCCAAGCCCCTTTCCTTGTTCCTCCTGGTGGGAGGGACTGGTAGATAAATGGGGCTCAGGAAATAAGAACCAGATGGAAGGATCAGATCAGGAAGAGCTGTTTATATGTACAGGGAACTGAGGAAGTCACTGTATTAACATGAATCTCAGCTAAGCAACATGCAGAAAAGTCAGAGGAAATGGGGTCACCAGATACCCCAGAGTGAACACCAGAAACCTGAAATACATTTTAGACCACAGACATCATGGAATCATAGAATGGGTTGTGTTGGAAGGGACCTTAAAGCTCACATCGTTTCAAACCCCCTGCCATGGGCAGGGACACTTTCCACTATCCCAGGTTGCTCCAAGCCCAGTCCAACCTGGCCTCAGACACTTCCAGGGATGGAGCAGCCACAGCTTCTCTGGGCAACCTGTACCAGGGCCTCACCACCCTCACAGGGAAGAATTTCTTCTTAATACCTAATCTAAATGTCTCACCTTTCATCTTAAAGCCATTCCCACTTGTCCTATCACTTCTTGCTCTTGCAAAACATCCCTCTCCAGCCTTTCTTTGGGCCTCCTTTAGGTACTGGAGGGGGCTCAAAAGTCCGTCTGGAGCATACAGGGTAAACAGCCACAGCTCACTCAGACTCTTTATAGGAGAGGTGCTCCAGACCTTGATCTTCTTCAATACTCTGTTGTATTCAAATTTTTAGAAATTAGACATGTAATCTTTTCCCCTTTCTCAAGCCAACATGTTGAGAGTTGTTATGTGCTATATATGCCAACATCATGGAATGAGAATTTAGAGGTGAACAGTAGCATCAACCCTTATTCCAGACTATACAACTCAGACAAGTAAACGTTCTCTCCCATGATCTCTGCCACGACACCATCAGTGGTTGGATAATTTTTTTTCCAGCCTGTTCCCCTTTCCTGACCCCCAAAACCAGTGAACTGAAAAATGTCATTCTTTTGTCCTCACCTTTCTTTTCCTATATTGACATTCTTCTCTTCTCAGCCCCACCTTCCAGCACACTGTTCTATGAATAGGTATATTAAGAGTCAAAGAATGTATTTATATAAGTTACAAAGATTCCAGCTCATCCAAAGCAGCAGGCGTGGGAACCTCATAGTGATTTTGCTTCTTTTCTTGTGCAGAAGTAGGAGTTTGACTGACTCACACCTTTATCAGAACTCAGCCATAATGTGCCTCTGTGTTTCCTTAAGGGACCCTCAGCCATCCCTTCCCTTTGGATGTCTATTAAGAGTGTTCTTCCCGGGTCTCTCTCTGTGAAAATTGAATCTGTGGGTTGCATTGCCCTACTTTGCAGCTACAAGAGCAGCATTCCCAGGTACCCACAAATAAAAGGAAAACCAAGAAATGTTAAACTGCTCTTCTCTGTGCCTCAGCTAGACCTTTCCCTGCAAAGGGGCAATGGGAATACTTATTTTTCCAGTGTTACACTGTCAGAAGGAACACTCAGGCAGAATGCAATGCTATTGCTGCTTATAATAGCCTTTATTCACAGATGAGGCTTTTGGGGTTTTCTTCTTCTCTTCTTTTACTCTTTTTTTTTTTCTATTTTTTTTTTTAATTTGTATTTAACGTCTTATTATTCCTTGCTATGGTGCAGTAAAGCCCCACAAAGAATTACAGCCATAATCATCTGAAGCAGTCAAAGTATCCAGATAGTTTGTGCTAAGGAAGGCAGGATAAATCCAGCAGGCTCGAGTTAGCAAAGGGCTCAGTGGATTAGGTTCAAAACTCAGTTCTCAGGGGTTGGAAAGTGAACAAACACCTGGCACTTTCTTTGGAAACTCGAAAAAGAAAAGAAAAAAATGAAAAGAAAATGTAATCTCTTCTCTAAATGTTCCTTTCTCCATAACACAGCTTCTACTTCACAGACTAAGTGGCTTTCTTGAAAACTCACTTAAAGTTGTTCCCCTTTGTATAACTTCACCCCCCACACACATTTGTTTTGCTTTCAAGATGAATGGGAGGAAGGTGACATGGTGAAGGGTCTATAAAGGCCGTGAAGTGCATGGAAGTCTGTCCTCCATCTACTCAGCCACATGGTCATTACTGGTCTTTCATGTCATGGTGGTATCAAAAAAATGAGGAAAAAATTATTTCCAACTTTGATATGTTGAGTTTGAACTCAGAGACTACAGTCTTGCTTTTCAGTAGTGTGAGAATAGAACCAGAAAGTACTACAATAAAATATATTAAACTGATAATTCTGTGGGGGATGAAGAAGGCACTGTCCATCAGTACTGCTCTGGGAAGACCCTGAGAAGGAGCAGGGGCAGGAAGGCTCTACTGACATGTGTTATTCCATCATTTTGAGATTTTTTGGTCTTTCTGCTTAAATTATATTAAATTTTCTGAGGTGATTTTGGAAATATTTCAAACTTTGACAAGGGACATCAACACTTTTCCAGCCGTGTTTTTAGTGTGGGGATGACTGGGTAGTAAAGACAGACACACCAAAAAAGGTTTCTTTCTTTGTGGATAGAAGTAAGTCCTTTCTGACTGAGTATGTCCTTGCTGAAGTGACAAACCTGACCAGGGTAGCAAGAGAATGAAGACATCAGAGTGCTCAGCTGTAGCTGAAGGGTCTGGTGATGCATTAGTCCATGGGCTTTGGCACACCCTTACTGCTCTCCTGGATGGGACCTCTCTGTCGCAAGTTTCATATTGCCCATCAGACCTGTAGAGGAAGCATCACTTTCTATAAAACTTTTAACCCATTTCGAGCATTTCAACGTATTTTCCCATTTATTCCAATAGAAAAACCCAAGCTCTCCTTCGTTATAAGACCCATAAAGAGCATGAGAACAAGTAAACCCAGAAGAAGTGAGATTTCAAAATAAAATAGGCTTGTTTTCCCTAGGAGCAAGCATGAAAAACAAGGATTTCTCCATCCAGACTTAGTGTATTTTCTTTTGCTCTTTGAGGCAGTTCACCATGGGCTTGGGAAAACACATTCCCAGAGCTTCAAATATTCTTTCCCTGATAAGGATCTCCAAGCTCACAGATTTACTGACAGTGCTACCACCAAAGATCCGGAAGATTAACCCAATTCTGAAGTTGGAGACTGCCTATTACAAATCCCTCTCAAAGGATACAGGAGGTATTTGAGACAAAATTTTTGTTAGTGGGAAGAGCAGAGAAACTTAAACGAACAAAGCCAGACAGTAATTCCACCTTTAATTCAACTACTACTTATAAATCTCCTCTGATTAAAGATAATTCCAGCATTTTAAAGATCAAAGTCTTGCTGGCTGCTTGATTGCTTTTTAAATTCTGATTTTATATGCTACTAAACTATACACCATGGAAAAAAAAATAAAGGAGAAATAACATGTGCCATGGTGAGGGATCCTCTTTCATTTAGCAGTTGGAGATGAGAATTGCCTTCAGATTTCTCCTGTTACAAGGACCTACCTCATGTCATCAATGACAGAAGACATAGTTTTCAATCAAGCACTTGCCACAATAAAAATTTTCAAGAGAGGGGTACTGTGAGAGGTATTTGGGGTGCTTTGTATGAGATAATTTAAAGACATCCTTACAAGCCCCTGAAAAGAAGAACCTGTTGAGATGTCACAACTTGAGGCATCTGAAAGCTCCATTTAGATTTGAAGATCTCACCTGTGTCTGTAGCATCCTGACATTTTGAATGTACTCTATTTTGAGGGGGTTTTTTTGAAAAAAATAACAAATTCCAGAACTTTGCCATAGCGGTTTCATTACCCTGCTGCACGATATTGTGAATATTTTCAAGCTTTTCCCTTTTTCTTCATAGCAAAAGTTTTAGGAAGTTTATATAAATTAATAAAATCCTAGGCTCTATGAAGCCAATCTTGCTTTGAACACGCTTTTATTGATCTTTCAGGTAAATCTACTGTGAATGTTATGAGCCAAACCCAGATCACCAACTTCAAACAGAATTGGCGGTACCTGTAGAGAGTTTTCCCTGGCAGACAAGCTTTCACTAAAGCCAGCAGAGCAGAGGTGAGGATAAAAAACTTGCTTAATTAACATTTCAGATGTATTGCAGGTTGAGTGATTTAAGGTAGCTTAAACTATCCCAGCTGTATTGTGGAGGATGTCATTTTTATAGGATAGAGAATTCAGTCATAACTTAATAACAAGATGTGTTAAGATGAGGAGAAGAATTTCACTTACCTGTGCTTCTTTTATTTTTGTTTGCCTCATTAGGAGGCTGCAGCTTCTTTCCCCCCAGTTTCCCGAAGTCAGAACAGCTGGGAAGTTGTAGAAGGTTTTTATAATTTGTTAGGACTATTTTTCATTATTGTGAGAGAGGGAAAGAAAGACTCCTGTCTGCTGGTTTGGCAAACACTGCTAGAATCGTAGAATTCTAGAATTTAGGTTGAAAAGACCTTTAAGGTCATTGAGTCAAACCATTACCCCAGCACTGCCAAGCCCACCACTAAACCATGTCCCCAGGTGTCACACCACACTTTTTGTGAACACTGTTCCCTAAAGTCTTCATCCAAAACCCACTGAAGTCAACTGAAAGTATCTTAATGCCTCTAAAAGCTTTCAGACCAAGACTTGGAAGGACAAACCGGAAAATCAAGTTCTCCAGTGTTTCATTGTTTTGGTTTTTTTTTTTGTTTTGTTTTTTTTTTTTNTGTTTTGTTTTGTTTTGTTTTTGGTTTTTTTTAATTTTTTTTTTTTTATTATTTTCCTTTTTCCTTCCTCTTTGGCTTTGTTTCTAAATGTCAAAGAGGATTCAAAGGGACAGCTTCCGAACCACTGCCTGCAGTGAGAGTTGTAGCTCTTGAATGAGGCTACTGAAAGCTGATTATTAGATGTACATCTATAAGTGCTCTTTTCTTCCATTCAGTTACAGAAGATTAAGGGAAGGACTTTTAGTTTGTTCATCCGAAAAACAAATCAATCTTGTTATGTATCTTATAAACATAGAACCATGGAATCATAGAATTAACTGGGTTGGAAGAGACTCCAAGATCACCAAGTCCAGCCCTTGATCCAACCGCACTGTGATTACTAGATCATGGCACTCAGTGCCACGTCCAGGCATCTTGAAAACCTCCAGGGACGGTGAATCCACCACCTCTCTGGGCAGCCCATTCCAATGGCTGATTACCCTCTCTGTAAAGAATTTCTTTCTGATATCTAACCTAAACCTCCCCTGGCACAGCTTAAGGCCATGCCCTCTTGTCCTACTGCTGGTTGCCCGGGAGAAGAGACCAACCCCCACCTGGCTACAACCTCCTTTCAGGGAGTTGTAGAGAGTGATGAGGTCTCCCCTGAGCCTTCTCTTCTCCAGGCTAAACAACCCCAGCTCCCTCAGCCTCTCCTAACATACAGAGCCACCCCTCCTCCTCTCCTACCCTGCCTATCCTTTCTGAAGAGCTTGTAGCCATCCATGGCAGCACTCCAGTCATGCGAGTCATCCCACCGTGTTTCTGTGATGGCAGCTTCGTCAGAGCTTTCCTGCTGCATGATGGCTTCCAGCTCCTCCTCTTTGTTGCCCATGCTGCGTGCATTAGTGTACATGCACTTCAACTGGGCTACTGTTTTGACTCTTAACTCGGGTTTTTCATCCCTGGGCTTCTCTTTGGAGACCCTGAGTTCAATCCCTTCCCCCTTCAAACCTAGTTTAAAGCCCTCCTGATGAGCCCCGCTAACTTACGGGCTACAGTCCTTTTGCCCTTCCTAGATACATAAAGCCCATCTGATTTAAGAAGACTGGGTACTATGGAGTTATCATGGTCAAAAAAACCAAAATTTTGACAGTGGCACCAATCCTTTAGCCACCTACTGATAAGGTAGGCTTTCCTACTCTTCTCCTCACTCATCTCCTCATTCATTCCAGCAAGTACAGGAACTGAGGCAAATACTACCTGTGTGCCTGTCCCATGAACTGATCTACTCAGTGGCTTGAAATCCTTTTTGATTGCCCTGGCATTTCTTCCATTAATATCATCACTGCCAGCCTGGATTACCAACAGTGGATAGTAATCTGAGGTCCAAATTAGCTCAGGAAGTCTCCTACCAATGTCCCTCACCCTGGCTCCGGAAGGGCAGCAAACCTCCCTGTGGGATGGGTCTGGTCGACATATAGGGCCCTCAGTTCCCCTCAAAAGGGAGTCACCGACTACAACTACCCTTCTTTTTTTTTCTTGCAGCTGTAGTTGTAACCCGTCTGGTAGACAGGGTGCAACCTGCAGACAGATCTTCCTCTTGCCTGACCTCTCCTTAACTTTCTGAGTCTAGGGCCTCGTACCTATTCTTCAAGAGCACCCGGGGAGGTGATGGGGGTCGAGAGGGTGTTCTTTTACCTCTCCAAACAGGGACCTGTTTCCATTCCCCCCCATCCACTCGGTTTGCTCCATCTGCCCGACAGCAGGAGGGGCAGGGCATCACTGTCTCCTGCCGGACTTCCTTGGGGGTCGAAAGGGTGTGACTCCACCAGCCTATTTCCCTTTTACTTTCCCTACTGCTTCTCAGCCTCTCTACCTCTTCCTTGAACTCTGCTACCACGCAGAGCAGATTATGCACCTGCTCGCATCGCACACAGGTGCCTCTCACACTGTCCTGTGCTACCGATGCCAGGCTCAAACAGTCTGGGCAGCTGAAGACCTGAGTGGCTGCATCCTTCTTGGAGGGTTCTGTCTGTGTCAACACACTCCTAGTGGTAACAGTAGCAGCCCTCACTGCCGTGCCACACTCCTGTTCCCCCGCTCCAGGGACGTTTATACAGCCCCCTCTAGCACCAGCTAACGAGCCTGTCCCCACCCCTCTCCCACCTGAGTCGGTTCCCGAGGAGCGGCCGAGCCCAGGCAGGAACCTGTGACAGGACTCACAGTATCTCATCATTCTCTCTGTAAAATATATTACAGTAATCAAGTCCAAATGGACCTCATGGAAGGGTGGGGTTTTTTTACAATTCTGGGCTCAAAACTCCAGAAAATAGAAGGCTTAGTTAGAATGTCGACAGCTGACAGAGATTTGTGGGGTATCACAGTATTACTGGGATTCGTGGAGGTTCACCTGAACGCTCAGCAAATTTTCCAGATCCAATTAAGCTAAGGGACCATTTCCTATGTAATAAAAATGATAAGTGTGCTAACAACTCTTTCACAGCTTGAACTATCATTTAAACTAAGGATGAGTGAGCCAGCTTGGCTATAAAGAAAAATAAATGGCCATCCTTGCCATTTACACTGTACTCACTTCATCCCATGCTGGAAGCACAGATGAGCAATTTCTATCATTGTTCCAACAATTGCATTGGAGCAACCTGAAAATAAGTTATGTTCACGGTGACAGAGTGATATGAAATATCCATAGTGTAAATGAGAATTAAAATACTCTGAAATAAACACAGATCTTGAAGAGGTGCAAGAATTTGTTTAATGACCAGTGTGGTTATCCAAAGTCTAATTTATTTCCCTGCGGTGTGTATGTCTGTGCATATGCACATGTAAACCTACTCATTATTACACAGGAACAACAATGATCATTCAAGAGGAAATTTTCATTACAGTAGAGGAGGAGGCAGTTTTTTGGTTAAAATTATTGCAACCTAGACTTTCAAGAACTTGTGAGGGGAGGAATGGCCCACAAGCACAAGGTTGTTGCAAGATAAGGGTAGCCACACTGTTGATCTATTTTTTTGGGTGAAGTGGGAAATACCATATAGGTAGAAGGACCAAAGTAAAGCGGGAGAAGGTTGGAAGATGGGGTGAACTTCTAGCAAAGAAGAGAGAGAAGAAGTAAAAGGGACATTGCCTTCTGCCTGCATGTGATGTTGAGAAATACAGGTTCCAGAGGGAAAAACAGAATCAAAGTAAAGGGAAACCCTTTTATTATGTTTAGAAATAACTCTGACACTTCTAAAACACATGCATTACCTCCTTCCTCTACCGCAAGAGCAAGGGAGGTCATACACCCTATGACAAACTTACTGAGTTTCTATTTAAGAAACTATTTAAGTTTCTATTTAAGGGCTATTTAAGAGCAGAAGAGGAAATACAAAGAAGGAAAAATTCTGTCCTTGTGTATTTCAGGAAATCCTTGAAATAAAAGGTGGGGAGACCTAGTTAAAAAAGCCACCTCTTTAGTTCAAGGCAACAAACAACCAGGACTCCTGAAAAGATGCCTCTCCTTGTGTGACAGAAACCTTGACAGCAAAAAGGAGATTTCTAGACAAGTTCTGGGAGGGAAGTTAAATGACAGAAGATCCTGGTTTTGTAAAGTCTGACACTCTTAGTTCTGAATGCTGGTAATTATGACAAAGATGCACAGAAATAAAATGATGTTCCTGCAGCTCAACTGTGAACTGTCAGCTGTGTACCAGTAATGAGAAAGATGTGTTTTACCACTGGAATGTCTGTGCGTGATGTGGGGAAGGGTGAAAACCCAAAACTTTTAGTGTTGTTTCCCACTGTGGTATTCCTCAGTGACAGTGTCAAGGAGTCACTGAAAAAGGGAAGTCATCTTGGTTTCACCTGTGCATTAAAGTTTAGGGATGTAGTTGGGGAGTCACTGGGGTATATTCCAGATTAAATATGGAAAATGCTGTGGTTTAAAGCTAAAATAGTGTATCAAATTGAGATTTCATAAAGGTGTCAATCTTCCTTTGACTTATATAATATCTTGTCTTAGAGAACAAATTAGTAGTAATCAAATTTGTCAAAGAATTATGACAGGTAACACTCTGATTTGGAGGATGACGATGATGTTATCTGGAGGATGACAATGATGTTAACTTGATCAAGGAAGTATCATTCACACAGAAATTATAACACCTGGGCTAAAAAATGCTAAATAAACTAAACAAAACTAAACTAACAGAAGTTGTGGAATCCCCATCCCTGGACATGTGCATTGCCAGGCTAGATGGGGCTTTGAGCATCCTGGTCTAGTGGAAGGTATCACTGCCCACAACAGAGGGGTTGGAACTAGATAATCCTTAAGGTCCCTTCCAACCCAAAACATCGTCTAATTCTATCGTTCTATGAAATAAAACATAAGAGATAAAATAAAATAAAATTAAAATAAATAAAATAAAATAAAATAAAATAAAATAAAATAAAATAAAATAAAATAAAAAATTAAAAAATAAAATTAAGAAAACCTGAGCTAACAATCTGGAGACAGAAGAACCAAACAAAATGGAAAGCAAAAAGTCCAGTTTCCCAAGCAAGCACTGTTTTTATTAGGTATCACAAGCCACAGGCTGCTGTAAACAGCATCCCCTTCCTATAAGAGCCATAGTCTAAAAGGCCACGGGTTCAGAATGTTTCCCTTGCCGAAATCACTAACAGGATCAGGGCCCAGTTTCATAACCGTTAGAAAAAGATCTGGTTTTATGGAGACATTGCAAATGTGACAAAAGAAAACATCTCTTGATGCCACTTTTAACAGTAAATGACACTATTATACTTCAAGATAGACACGAGGCCCCAAGTCAACCTTATTTCAGAGATGAATTACTGAGAAGAGTGCTACAAACCTGTCTTACTCTAAACAGAAATTAAGGTGACAGGGTACTCACGGGACTGAGGCAAGTTAAAAGGAACTGTGTTGCAACATAAAGTTAAAGCTGACTCTTTTAATTTCACATTTTTGTGTTACAGAGAAAAAAAGAGAAGAAGAAAAAAAACAACAAAACCCCTGAAATGTTGAACTGAGTATGTTTAAACAAGTATATGTGTGAAAAACCCTCTCCAAACCAGACTAGTGCAAAGACATGATACGCTCGAAAAGGAGATTCAATCATTAGTCCATGCTCTGAGCAGCATGTCAACATCTCAGGAGAAAAAGATGTAAGGCCCCAAATTCACATATTCAGGAGAGAAGCTTTTGAAAAGCAGCCATTTGAAACTGCCAACAAACTGAAGACAAAATGAGATTTGATAGAGGTGACAGAGCCTACAGCATCAGATTAGCTCTTTGTTTGTCACAGCGAGCAAAAGATGCGGCGTTCAGTCTGACAGACTCGCTCGTGACCTTTATTCTGCCAAGCCAAATGAGAGGGAGGACAGTGAATGCCATTTTGCATCCTGGAACTGTTGCTCAGGAAGCTTGTAAACAGTGATTTGAATAGAAAATGAAAAATCTGAGCACTGAGACTTCATACTGAGCTGTCACTTCTCCGCTTCACCATTTGCCGTGTGTTGCGTTTAGACAGAGGTTCAGTTGTCAGCTCTCAGAGAAACGTTCAGATAACAAAAACCCACCATGTCCAGATGACTCTTCAGTGTGATGTTATAGCTGAATAAAACTAAGCATAGCAATCCTCAGTTCTCTTCCCTCCTCACTCTTTCTATCCTACTCTCTCAAACTCCAGTGGAAAGTGTGTTGTTGCAAATTACACCACTCAGTCCATACAGGGATGCCATGGGAATAGGTGAGAGGGAATACTGGGAGGGTGGAAAAGCCCTGTTTCAAGATGGATATCAAATTGTGGATGCCCAATCCCTGTAAGTGTTCAAGGCCAGGCTGGATCAGACTCTGAACTACCTGGTCTAGTAGAAGGTGTCCCTGCCCATGGCAGAGAGGTTGGAAATAGATGATCTTGAAGGTCCCTTCCGACCCAAAAATTCTGTGATTCTGTGATCCCCTGTTATTTGCACCAACCATGGTGACTGATTCTGATCTACATAGTAATTCCCATGAAAAAGTCACATTGTTGTGGAAACATCACTCTCCTTAGCTTGTTCTCCACAAGTCATAGCAACAAGAGGAAATGTAACAGAAAGATTAAGGGACAAAAAATTATGACTAAAAGGAGAAGAAATTGCAGGATGCAGAACATTCTTCCCAGTTCATTCATATTTTTATATCTCAAAATACTTATTGTATACTTCCTATGTTCTCTTATTCAGATTTTTTTATCTATAACATTTATCACTTGAATCATTTCTTTTCTGATATTTCTTTTCTTGTTTGTGTCTGCCTCTCAGTGAGGACAGACCAAGCCAGGTTTAAGCAAGACTTTGCCCTTGGAGTAGCCTCTGAAGTGTTCCTCTGTGTGTTACACGGGGACATATGTTTTTCCATTTGATTCCAAATGATTTAGACAATTCTCAAGATTCTCACATCTTCACCAAAAACTTACAGGCCCAATATGCTTTGCCTTAGATGTTTCTTTTCTTTGTACTGTTAAGAAAAGAAAACTGAAGCTTTTTGATATCAATCAGATGCAAATTCTGTCAACTCTCTGAAAATATTTTGAGCATATTTATTTATATGTAGACACTACTAAGATTTTCAAATGTTTTATGGCCAGTCTATCTTTGTTCTCGTTTAAGATATGAAAACCATATTATTTAAACTTCCTCCAGTGGATATATTTATTTTCACTGAAGTTTTTGGCTGATGTGAGTATGGAAAAAGTGTAGTTGCATTTGTCTGCACTGTAGTACACTATTCACTGCAGATCTAACTGAGCTAATGGTGCCTGTGAGGATGGAGAGAGATAATACTGTGTCCAGTTCTGAGCCCCTCACTTCAAGAAAGACATGGAGGTTCTGGAGCATATCCAGGCAAGGGAAGCAAAGCTGGAGAAGGGTCTAGAGAGTAAGTCATATGAGGAGCAGTTGAGGGATCTGGGAGGGCTCAACCTGGAGAAAAGGAGGCTCAGGGGGGACCTTCTCACTCTCTGCAACTCCCTGACAGGAGGGTGGAGCCAGGGGGGGATCGGGCTCTGCTCCCAGGGAACAAGGGACAGGATGAGAGGAAATGTCTTCAAGCTGTGCCAGGGGAGGCTCAGGTTGGACATGAGGAAAAATTTCTTTGCTGAAAGGTTGGTCAGGCATTGGAAGGGGCCGCTCAGGGAGGTGGTGGAGCCTCCGTCCCTGGAGGTGTTCAAGAAATGACTGGATGTGGCACTCAGTGCTGTGATTTGGTTGATATGGTATTGTTTGGTCAAACGTTGGACTCAGTGATCTTAGAGATCTTTTTCAACCTTAAAAATTCTATGATTCTATGAATACTATAATCCTGATAGTAGAAGAGAAAGCACAGTCTGAAAAATCTACACAGAATTAATATTTGGGTGGTTACCCTGTACAACACTGCTTTGATGCAATGGTACTGCTAGAAGTAAGGAAATGCCTTGGGAATATGAGCTTGTTTTTTGATGACACCGTGATATACATCTTTGGCACACCGTGATATACATCTTCGGCAAACCCTGCCTTAGCTCCCTAAAGTCAATACTTGATTCAAGAATGTCATAGAATTAAATCCTGGATCTGAATATTTATTTTTTATTGTTTTGGCTAAATGACAACCACATAATTGGTCCCTGTCTCAAAATCTGTCACCTGTCTAGGTTCAGACCAATAATCTGGGGAGAAAAGGCTTTATCCTATTAATAACATCTTGATTCATTATTTGACAGAAGAGAAGTTTCTGCCCGGTTGAATATGCACCAGAAAGGCCAATAATGTTCCTGAGACATTCTTTTGATGCCATCAGTCTGGGTGCATCCTTGCTACCCTGGCTCCCTGCCCATGCAGAGACGAACAGAAACTTTGTGGGGTGTTCAACTCCCTCTCATTTCCTAGAATTTGCAGCTGGGATCCACTTCACCAAACAATGCACATTTATTGACAGGTAGTCTGACAGCTTTTTAAGCTGCTTGGCAGCTTGTTTTTAGCAACATGTTGTCATGTTCAGTGTTATCACATTTCTTTTAGATTTGTGTGATACTAAAAGGCCAAACCTCCAAGGCATCAATATGGGGTGCAAAGCAGGACTAGCTCTAAGACACCCAGGAAAATGCACCTTAGGGGTCCATTGATTCTTCTTCTAAAAGTGTATAGCTACTCACTTTCCAACCTTGTCAAGGACAAGCATCTTAACAATTGTTTCCCAAACAGCTGCTTTAAGTTGATTTTTTTTGTTGTTGTTGTTTCTTTTGCCTTAAGCTCGCAGGTGTCTAAGGCAACTAAGCTGAACAGTGTTCACAAAACTCTTCAAACATCTGTGAAATGCAATTCACATCACTTTCCAGGAAACTTAAGAAAGAATAAGGCACCTTTCTTGGGATGTGATGTGTTACTCAAACTCTCGACTGCTCAGGAATACAATTGATCACAGTCAGTGGGGAGTCATTGCAGAGCTCAAGTTCAGCACCTGCAGTAGGTTGTAGCTGCAGCTCTTCTCTGCTGAAGTGAGGGATCCAGAGCATGTCAGTAATCCAAATTTAGACACTTTTAAGAGACAGCAAAATAATTTTGAGGTGCTTAAATGGGTGAGTGGAACTAGTTCTGTTTGATCCTTGCTGGGTTTATATCAGGATCAAGCAATTTGCTAGATAGTGAGAACTAATACCTAGAGTTCCTAAGTTCTTTTATTTCTTCTGTAAATTAAATGTGCTTGTTTTGGAGAGGGATTTACCTGCTTTTACAGGTTACCTTTTAGGGAATAAAATGTAAAGTATAAATTCTATCATATATGAGCTCCAAAACTGATCCTGTAACAGTAAATAAAACTGCCAGGATTGTGCAGTGAAGAAATTCATAATTTTGCTGTATTCTACATGGGCTTTCAGAAATTGTGCCCTCCAATAGCCTCAGCTGTAAGCAGCAAAGACTGTAGCAAATAAATTTGGTCCAGTTCAAAAAGCAAACCCAAAAAGCTGCCTGTATTCCCAGCTTATGTGCCTGTCCTTCAGAGTTATTTCAGCAGCAATAACTGCTCCCACTACATGTTGTGTCCAGGAGAGGAGAAACAACTGGAAGGTCCCAGCAGCAGCTGGCAAGTAACAATAATTGAATTCCAGATGGATCTAAAAAACTAGTGATCCCTCCTGGGAAACTTTGAAAAACATCTTACTTTGCGATGATCCTGTTCACATCACACTCATTTTAAATATTTCTTTTCCTTTGTTCTTGGCACAGAAGGAACAGATGAGCTCCTGAGAAATAATTCCATTTTGAGAGACCAGCCCCCGCTAATAAAGGCAGAGAAAAGAAATAGGACAGGGAGAGTTGCAGTTCTGTTTTGATTTCAGACATCAGCTGTTCATTTGTGCTGTTCACTTGTGCAGTTGCTGTAGCTAAATATGTTTCTGAGGATTTTCTTGGAGCCATAAGTTAAGATATGTTATAAACAACCTTTGCAGCAACTCACTTGGCCCTGTACCCCATCGGAGCAGGGCCAAATTAGATTGTGTAGAATCACAGAACCTCAGAATGGTTTGGGTTGGAAGAGACCTTAAAGTTCCTCTCATTCCAACCCCCCTGCCACGGGCAGGGACACCTCCCACTATCCCAGGTTGCTCCAAGCCCCATCCAACCTGTCCTTGGACACTTCCAGGGATGTGGCAGCCACAGCTTCTCTGAGCAACCTATGCCAGTGTCTCACCAGGTCAGCTCAGATCTTTGGCCAGTGAGGTTTGATTGTCTCCAAGGATGAAGATCTCAGAGCCTCTTTGAGCCCTTTTTCCACTATTTGACCACCTGCATGGCAGAAAAAAGTTCCTAATTCCAAGCTGCGATTTCTCTTGTTGGAACTCATGTCTGTTGACTCTCACCCTATCAACTTGCATGTCCAGAATGTCTGAATTATCTTCTCCAAGCCCTTTGGAGGCAGCAAGAAGATCTCCCCTTGGCCATCTCTTCTTATCATGGAACAAATCTTATTGTCCTTGCACATCATGCCCTTTTTATCCCCTTAACAATCCTCGTGGATCTCTCTTGCTCTCGGTCCAATATATTGATGCCTGTCTTGTATGAGGAGCACCAAGCTGGAAACTGCTCCCCTGTGAGTCCACATCTGGACTATTTTCAATTTTTTCAACCAGTTCTCCTCCCTCAAGCTGATACAACCCCCAGCACATCCCTAAAGGAACATCCTCACGTCAACTAGCAAGGACCAGCCATTCCACAAGCCAGGATGTGGGGGTGACCCCAGCACAGACAGCATCCCTGCTGACAGGGTATAATTCTGAGTACATCGGGTAGAGCTCTGTGCTGGAAATGGGGTACGTGAGCAACCCCTGCAAGGGGAGGAACCAGATCCATGGTCCCTCCAGAGAGCCCAGTCAGGATTCAAATGGGACGAGACAAAACACAGATCTGAGGAGAAAGCTACAGTACAGGTCCAAAGTCCATCCAGGAGGCACAGTCAGAGGCAGGACTGGAGATCTGCAAACCTACAGCTTAGGTTAAGCAGGGACTGAACCACAGGCCTGAGTTTAAACAGGGTCCACGGGGAAAAAGACATGGAGGTCCCAGGTGAGGCTGGTCTGGGCCATTAAGACCCAGACCATCACTGCCCTCATGACCCTGACATTGAGATCTTTCCAAAAAGAAGCCCTGTAACCAATGTATTGCCCATTTCTCCTTTTTTCTCTCCTATCCCCTGAAAAAGCTCCTCTCTGTCTGGAACTAACTCAGTCTTTATGCACTGTGTCCTGCAAACTGGAACTATGCCATGATATGGAAGGATCTTGGAGAATGGTGGGAAGGATGGTTCAAACCCACATCCAAGTGTGGTCTCAGGCTTCTCTTACACAGCCAAACTCATCTGCTGCTGAACAGATAAAATGCTCCTGACATGTTCAAAATACTCTCATTAAGAAAGATAACAATTCTGTGTCATGCCTCAGTTGCCTGAAGGGCTCAAGGAGTGTTTTTTCCTGAGTACACCATTAACCTGATATATTTGGGGTTGGGTGGTTTCTTTTTCTCAGCCTTCCTCGGAGACATCAGTGATGGTGGTGCTCAGTGCTCCAAAGAGGCACAGACAACTTGTGTTCTTTCACAGTCAGAGCACTCACTGGATTTAGGAAAGAAAATTCCACTGAAGTCTGGCAGACTCTGGATTTTGTGGATTCCTTTCACTGCTAGGGAGCAATTAGGGTGCAATTTATCTTCAAAAGTACAGTTGGAAAAGGGCATCCAATTGATTTCCATGCTATGCAACCTTAGGTTTTGGTCACACCTTGGCTTTTCCTTTTCTCTGACAATGACACACACCTGACAAACCCTGAAATTTAAATTCTTTGACTCACTCAAATCTGGGGTATGATATTGGGTAACACTGAGTGCCCAATGATAGACAGAAGGTCAAAATTTAGTAGGATCCCTTGTGGCTTTATAGTCTATGCAATGAAAGCCATTACCTCATTTTGCAATATTGAAAGATGATGGCCTCTGGCATATTAATCCTTCAAATAACTCTGACTTATAGCCCCTTTGGCTATGAAGCCTTACATTTTTCCTCCAATACCATAGAATTGGAAAATGCACTTAGCCTGAAAGTTTCTAGATTAACTATGAAGGAGAAAAAGACTCTACCTGTAGGACTGTAATATCACAGCACTGGAAATTCTCCTGCCAAGCTTGAAAAAAAATTTATGGAAGTGCTATTTTTTAATTAATTTTATTTGAGAAAGCTCAGGAGATACAATTATGGAGTGTCTGAGAGCTTATCAATGCCAAGCCAGTCAGCTAATTAAAATCCATTTTGGGAGGGCCATCTAGTTTTAAAAACAGCTTGTTAATGGCCATCCACAGTTCCAGTGCTGTTTATATCTTAGAAATTAATTTGCTAGCCCCAGAAATGGGTAGAGAAGACAACACATTTAATAATTAGACAGTTAAACTTGGGTGAGGTGTCATGACTGTGTCATCACTCACAGCAAAGCAGGTCTCTTTAAATCATATGCAGATAGGAGCTGTAAAATAATGGTTAATTATTCTAAAGGAGGACTGATAGCAGCTACCTTCCCTTAAGAAATATATTTGACAGCTTTGGGGAAGAAACGTTAACAGTAGATTTTTCTGTCAATTAGAAGAAATTACCGTTCATCTACTTTGGATAGCATGGAATATCCCTGTGTTTAAATGAATTCCTGCTTTATTAAAATAAAATAAATTTTAAAACCTTCATCAAAATTTGGCTGAGACAGAATATCCATCAAAATCCTTGCTCCAAAGCCTAATTCCTCTCACTGTTAAAATACATCAGTCTTTTGCTCAGCCTGAATTTGTCCAGCTTAAATTGTATTTTGTATTTCTTGCATTCAGACTGGTTTGGTGAAGATTCAGCAAAGCTGCTGCGTGACAGAAAATCATGCCCAGCACATGTCAAGGCCTGTCATAATTATGTCATGTTATACCATAATACAATAGTAATTCTATCTTGTTGTATCATTTCTGAAATTATTAACTGCAGCTCTGACTGAACTATTCTATTTTATTTTTTGTAAACACGTGTCTCCTGTTTTAGCTGTAAAGAAACAATCTGACACTTTGACATCTTAAATAAGAACAGAAAGCGTGTTTTCACCACATTAATTGGAGAAAAAGACGATCTCGCTGTTCAGAGAAATGAAACGAGATATTTAAAGTAGCAGCTTCTACATTAACTGTGGATATAATTTGGGATTTGCAGTTAAGCAAAGAGTACACTGAAGTTACAACACTCCTGAGAAGGTGGATTCACACTTCTGATGACTGTATTTTGGAAAGGCTTTGTGTTGTGTTTATATTTTGGGAGTCACAGTGAAAGAAGAGAATTTATTTTGACTCAGAGAAAGAGCTGCTGAGCTCTGATGAAATATGCATTACAGTGTATACTTGATATTCACTCCCATTTTTTTGCTATTGTTGCTGTCAGGTTTTCCTGGAGCAAGGACACATCTAACAGAACCACAAAACAATAGACTGCTTCAGCAGTCAGAGTGCAGGTGCCTTTGAAGAAAAGGCTATGGGTAAGGTCTAGGTAATTTCACAGGATCACCTTTATTTCTCTCTGTTATACCAAGTATAAGGATGGACAGGTCACTCCTGGTAGCAGGTCAGTGTCCCATGACTTGGCCAAGTGTCTTCTGTAGGTGCAGAAAAGGAGAGAATAAAAAACTGATGATTTTTGGATTCTGCAGCTGAGGGTCCATGTGAACAAGGAATCCATCAGTAAGTTTTTCTCCAAGGTCTGTTTTGAGAAGAACACTGAGAGTCAATAAGAATTTCTAAAGTGTGTTTGCACCTTGACTGATGAAGCCTCGTCCACAGATCTGCAGTATGAGCTCTGGAGTACGACCCTCTGTAACTACCAGGGGACTGGAGTGCCCATGGAGATGGCTCACATGGCTGTATGTGTTGACTGCAGCTGCTCGGTCAAGATCCTTGCTGTTGGCACTATGTTCACCAGCTGGGGCATCCGACACATCCCGTAGGATTTTCAAATTCTACCAAAAATTACAGTAACCTACAGTGTAAGAAAGGCGGATCCTGTCCGTGCCAGAGTTGTATCCTCCACCCCTGGTGCACTGACCTCTGTTTTACTTTTGCGGTTGTTTGTCCCGACCCTTTCCTCTTATAATACATTTTGATCAAAGAAGTGGCTTCATTTGGCTGCAATGCAAGTGGTTTGATCACTGAGAATGAGAAACTTGGTTCACTTTTTCTGTCAATGAAAATTCAGTTTGAAGACTTGGTTATGCAGTTTTCTGTAACTCACCAGCACAGAACAACAAACTCCTTGGAGGCTTGAACAATTTGTATATGTGCCTGCTCTGCCATGAAATGCAGTGACTTTTTTTCTGGAAAAAAAAACAAAACAAAACAAAACATAAAAATTTTTCCATTCATATATTGACAAAATTTGCGAACTCTGGTAATTCAGATATTTTATTGGGCCTTACAGACAACACAGCTTGTCCGCATATGTCCTTTTCTTTCATGTCCTTTTCTTTCAATGCCTTGGTACTGTTTTCTCCATGTTTTTGATTCTAACAGAAAACTATACTTTCTTTGAGGTGCAGACTTTATACTCATATGTGTCAGACTTCTTTAATCTTGCCCAGGATTTCAATGAAACCAGAGGTTTCCTGTGTGTTTATTTGTCAAAAAATAGATAGTAGTATCTTATTGCAACAATTATATTTCCATTCTTTTTTACTTTTACATTTTTTATTTTTTGCCTGATGTTTGAATGATCTCCAATAAACTTCCAGAAAATTTCTTTTATAGGAAAAAAATTAGAGCATTTTGACCACAAGTTCTGTGACAAGATAAATAAGGCTGGGCTGGATGGTTCTTTAAGCAATCTGTTCTAGTGGAAGGTGTCCCTCCCCATGACAAGGGGAGGAATGAGATGATCTTTAAGGTCCCTTCCAACCCAAACCATTCTAGGATTCTATGAAGTGTTAGTTTTCCAATTAATTTTTTTTGTCTTCTTTTTGCAGAAGGTGACACCAGCAAGGGTGAGCAAAGATGCTAAAGGTTTTAAAAAGCTTCATTGTTTTAAATTTATTAACCAGATTATTATTTTTTTTTATAACCCGGAAGACAGGGACACCCATACCAACCCATGGGAATCTCTCAAACTACCTGACCAAAAACTGTCTCAAACATTTCTGTTAGACCACGTTTTAGAAAGGCATCCAAGTCTGCATAATGAGATGTGGACAGATGGTGTTAGGATGGGGCAGAGACTTCAGTTCCTGACACCTTAAGGAGTTTCTCCTGATTTTCCAGTGGCTTCTGTGTTATGCAGGCTGCAAAACCTGAAAGACTTCTCCTCTCAGTTTTGGGGAAGAAAAGTGAGGCCATTTCCAATTAATTGTGATCATTGCTGAAACTTTTTAAGGAGCACTGAATGGGCTTGCAACTTTAAAAAAAAAAAAAAAAAAAAAAAAAAAAAAAAAAAAAAAAAGAGGGTGTGGGGAGAGCAGGGAGGGGGTGAAAAAAGCCCTGCTGCCAAATTGTGATTTAAACTGAGATTGGCATCAGCAGACATTTCCACATCAGCCTTTAGCACATCTGGTCCAGACCAAACAAATAGAAGATTTATTCTGTCAGTGAGATCATTTAGCATTCCTTTTTATGCTTCAGAAAGAGCCTGTACCTGTCAGTCACCAAAGCACTCGGCTTTTGGTGGCTGGGCTCTGTTGCTCTTTCTGACTACCCTTGATCTGAGACTTCTAAGAAGGCTTGTGTTCACCCGCTCCACCTGGGAGACCGGTACCCATGCCAAGTTCATTTCCATAGTCTTATAAAAATCTCCTGGAGGATTTCAAACATCTGCTCATAAGTAAAGAAACATTGTCTTGAGATATAACAATAATATAAAGGGCAACTGAACCTTCCTTGCAAATAAAACTGAGCTAATAAATTATTTTGTTTCAACAGTTTTATACAATTCAAACAAAAAACTGAATAGAGCTAAACAGGCACGCAGACATGAAAAATCAGGTGGGAGGGGGTTTCTTCTAATACTTTCAGATACTTTTTTTTTTTCCTTTTGGTCAAGAGGTCTGCTTTGTTGTATTTTGTTTTCTGAGGACTTGATGATAATTATTGAAAGGAAGAGCTGAGGTGAGCAGCTCCAATCGGTAGCACAGGGCCCTAGTGTGGTGAACAAGGGGAGGTTCTGAACTGGAGGAACCTCAGGGGAAGCAGAGAGACTCACCAGGAGCCTGAATCTCACATCACAGCAGCTGATGGACCTGGGTGAGGCAAGGAGCAATGGTGATGAAGCCACACACATCTATAAAAGAAGTCCCTTGGGAGCAATATCAACCAGAGCACAGCAGAACAGTTTGCACAGCAGTTGGCGTGGAAGGGTGCTCAGGAAGGGAGCTGGAGCTCTGTCAGCCCAACCAGGGAGCACTGGTGCCCACCCAGCAGAAGGCTCTGAGCTCTGCACCCAGCAGGACTGACCCAGCTCTCCAGGCAGGGCTTCAGTGGGAACGTGCTGTCACCCCAGTGTCAGGTTGCAAGATGGGACCTGCTCGTACCCAGTGCCAGCCAGCAGAAGGCAGCCCAGCTGTGGGAGTTGTGCCTGGGTGGAGGAACCCTTCCACTTAAAGGCAGAGCTCCAGAGGGAGGTGAGTAGGTGGAGGAGTCCTGCGGACAGGATACAAAGGATCTCTGTGCCCTCTCCACCTGGCTGGACACAGTGACTTAAAGGACAGGGGACAGTGGTGACCGGTCCCTGCCTGGCACAGCAGGCACATCTCCTCTGTGAGTGCCCCATCCACCCAGGTGCCCATGGGCAGCAGGTATGAGGTTCTGCAAGTGGAAACAAGCAATAAAAGAGAACGATGGTTCATTTAACATGGGTGTGTCACTGAGATTAAATCCGATTATACCCTGCATCCAAACCACTTCAATAAAGAATCAAAGATGGGTCATTATCACAGGAGACTCCATGAGTCCTAATTCTCAAAAGGCCCAGTGTGCAGACAGGACTCAGTTTCAGAAAAGCCTGGTGCCTCCCTGGGGCCCAGGTTAAAGAGGTGAGGAGAAAGCTTCCTGCTCTGGTACAGCCCTCGGATTATTATCCATTA
Organism: Oxyruncus cristatus; assembly: GCA_013399855.1. NCBI lineage: Eukaryota > Metazoa > Chordata > Aves > Passeriformes > Cotingidae > Oxyruncus > Oxyruncus cristatus. The sequence goes on along the minus strand of VXAY01003862.1, from coordinate 840,663 downwards.
CTGATTTTTCAGGTTGGCAGCAATACAAGTCACCACAAGAAGTCCAAGGGCAATCAAGAAAGACTTCAGAGACTTGGGATGATTGGTTAAGGGATCAGGAGCACAGATGGTGTGCTGCCCCAAACCTGGTGTCACCAGCAGAATCTGGGGTTTTTAGGTCATAGATCAGTCTACATGACACCAGGCCTGCTGGCATCAGGCAAATACACCTGTGTCAAACGGAGATAAGGATCTTTGCACAGGAAGTAACAAGGCTCACTTAAAGAGCTTTAAGCTAGATTTGAAGGGAGAAAGGAATAAAAGCAGGATAACCACAGGTAAGCCTAGGAGTGACATGCCGGTGGTTGAGGGGTGGCATGCTAGCAAAGGTTCTTCAGTCTCCTATCTCCTTGGGGGTAGGGGACGGAGATCCATGTGGCAGTAAAAGCACAAAGGTTATTAATGCATTAGAAACCATGGAAGAACCTGAGAATGCTCATGTAGGAATTAGGGCTTCTCCCCATGAAAAGGTGGCAGGATCAATCTGCGTCACTGCACACAGCACGGGCAACAAACGTGAGGAGCTGGAAGACATTGTGCAGCAGGAAAACTGTGATGTGTTTGCCAGCACAGAAGCGTGGTGGGATGACTGGCACAGCTGGAGTGCTGCAAGGGCTGGCTATAAACTCTTCAGAAGGGATTGGCAAGGAAGGAGAGGTGGTGGGGTAGCCAGCCCTGTTTGTTGGGGAGAGTTTTGGTCGTCTGGAGCTTAATGTTGGTGACAGTCGGGTTGAGAGTTTATGGGCAAGAGTCAGGGGCAAGGCCAACAAGGCAGAGATCATGGTGGGAGTCTGCTATAGACCACCCAACCAGGATGAAGAGACAGATGAAATTTTTTACAAGCAGTGAGGCAAAGTATCACAACTGCTGGCCCTTGCTCTCGTGGGGGACTTCAGCTTACCATATGTCTGCTGGAAATGCAATACAGCAGAGAGGAAACAGTCCAGGAGGTTCCTGGAGTGTGTGGAAGAGAACTTCCTGACACAGCTGGTGAGCAAACCAACAAGGGAAACAAACTCTGAGCTCACCTCCTCATCAGACAGAAAGTGGAGGCACTTCAGATATGGAACATGTCAGCTATTAAACAGATTTGACAATAAGTTCCAACAGTCTGAACAGGAACTGAAGGCAGCTGAAGGAGCTAAGGGATGTTTAGACATGAAAAATGCAATTACCTGCACTGGAATTTTAGTGTGATTCTGGAGTTAAACTCCCTTATTAACAATGAAGGCTCCAGACAATTTTATTGTAGTTCTATTTCTGTAGGAAGGTGAATGTAAGGGATGGATAGATAATGTAGAAAAGTAATATTCCTTTGACTTTTTTATATTTGAAGATTAATGATTTATGTGTAGTTTATTTTTGTGTCATTAAAAAATTCAGCCTAAAACTTGAGTAATGTATTGCTGTACTAAAAACTGGGTGCCCAAGTGTGTCCAAAGGTGGCAGTCCTTGTATCATAGTCTTCTACTCATGAGCTTGTTCCACTGCATGTAGAGATCACTTGTGGGTTCCTTAGGGAATTCCAACAACCACAATATGAAACCTTGAATTCTTATACAAACACTTGTCTAATAAGCATGTGAAAGCACCAATATTGCTTTATCTACCTGAAGTCCTTTGTAAAGATCATCTGCTAGGAATCACTAACTTGCCCTCATTAACAGACATGGAGATGTTGCTGTTTAATGAGGAATTCCAAGGGATAATGTTCAGTCTCTTAATAGTTTTACTTGCTGTTATGTCATTGCAATAGACAACACTGATATTTTAATTTGAAAGTAATGCCCTCACTCAAAAATGCTTTTGCTGTTCCCTTAGAAAAACAGCTGTTTAAAAGTGTATAAAAAAGGATCAATTTGCAAATGAAGTCTTATGACTAGGACACAGAGGGTGTTGTTATTCAAACAGGCTGACTCCTCTCTAGAAATGCTGATCTCCACAAATTCTCTTACTAAAGAGCAACAAGAAGAAATATGTTCACTTAAGGTTAAGATTCATGACAGGGGCCAAATTCTGAGTGCCCTGATTAGCTGCTGGAAAAGCCAATGTGTTTCTCTCCATTGATTACGGAGAAACATTAAAGAGATTTTCTTCCTAAGCTAAAATCCACACTAGCCTAGATATCTTCCTAAAAGGTGTGGAATAAACATAGTACTGACACTCTGACCCAGGACTGACACTGTCAGGATCTCATATAAACTCAACCCAAGTTATGGTCCTGCTGCAGAGATCAATTTGCTCAGTTCAGTGGCTTGTGTAATGCAAGAGGTCAGAGGAGACAGTCACAATGCTCCCTGCAGCCCTTTCCAGTCTATGTGTGAAGCCATTAAAGCGAAAATTATGGAAACTGAATTCTGCTTTCCATTGTTTTTTTGATGGACAGGGTCCCAGATCTCGCTCCATCACTTTTCTCGTGAAGTGTTATGGAATTGAGTCACATCACTGTATTTGTCTAAGCTGTAGAATCTGGCTAAGAGGAGCAGCAATCTGTTCAGGTGATGAACAATGATGTAATATAACTGATTTCTTTTCCAGCTCAGCCCTCCCAGTCTTAGGCTGCAGCATCAAAGCCACAAAGGAGACAGTTGACCCTCCTGCTGGGTAACCCTTGCAGTCAAGGAAAAGGGAAATGATCAGAGAGGGGGGACGAAGAACAGACCTTGGCAAAAAAAGAGGTTTGTAAAGAAGAAAGAAAGGAGTTGAATGAAAAGTAGAGGGGAAAAAAAAAGGAAGTTTTAATACATGGGGTCATTGCACAAAGTTGTTGTAATTGGCCTAGGAACGAAAATAGTGGAAAAATGGCTTTGGGGGAGCTTAAAGATGATGTTAATCCTCTCCCTGGTTCCAGCAGTGTATTGTCACTACCTGAAAACCACACAAGCATCAACAGTTGTAAAACGTGTGTCTTGAGATTTTGAATTATATCAGTTAAATAAGCACAGAACCAACCTATATATATTTACAGTGCTCAGTCACCCAGTAGCTGAGCTGAGCTTCTTATAGGTCTCCTTGGACATTGTTTTGTAAAGATGATCTTGGAGGTCTTTTCCAATCTTAATCATGCTATGTCTGTGGAACAGACTAGGTTAAACCAGAGTAGAATTAAAGAGGTGGCTAAAGGCTCCTTGTCTGTCACGGGAACAAAATGTTTTGCCTGTATGGCAGTAACTAAGATAGAAAAAGGAAATCCTCTGAAGTTTGCAACCATTTGGATTTTTTTTTTTCATTTTTATTTTCCCCACAGCCAAGAAATTCAACTCTCAAGCAGGGACATATCATGGATTCCTCCCCAGGCTGGCAGAGCCCCATCAGTTTTCAGCAGTGCTTCTTGCCCTTATTTGAAGTAAGGAAAGGAGATATTCTAGGCCAGCCTCGACCCAGGGATCTCAGGAGATGAACCAAATCATTTGAATTGGGGGCCAGTCACCTACCTGCAAGTTCAGCCTCTTATTCCCCTTGTGCACCACTTCTCCTGGACTGACATGGGAAAAACATTGAGAAGAAACGTGCAGCCTGTGGGGAATCAGTTGTTCTTTCTGAAACTCTCTCACATGGAGCCAGTAAGACCAGAACGTGGCTCTATCCCACCAGGCTGCCTCTTCTACAGGGAGGCCTGTTGCAGTACCTTCTTCTTATTTTGCAATACTGACTGGACACAAAGGTTGTAACCCTGTGACACTGGTTCAAGATGCCCCTGGAGGTCAAAATATCCAGGCTATGGACCCAAGATCTAAATCAAAGGAACCTGATCTTCAAAAGCACTGAACTCTGAATAACTTTAAGAAGAGGTCAACTTCTCTGAAAACTAGTTTTCTTTGATTTAAGGGACTAATTATGGATCTAGCTACCCAATATGAAGCATCTATATGAAAAAGTTCAAAACTAGCTAGGGGAATTAACTACTGAGATCACATTAATTTCAGCACCTTTGAAAATATCTGCCCCAGGTTTGAAAAATACATTCGTAACTTGATTTTTTTTCTTTTCCCCCTTTTGCCGCTGATTATTCTTATCTCAACCCCTTTTTTAAAATCCATACAGCATTCTGGAAGCTGTGTTAATTCATACAGTAGCTCTACACATGGTTCTTTGCCATTTCTTTCTTATGGTTTTCACTGTGACATATGATTATTATCCTTATGGCTTTGTTCTCCAATTTTCCTACCTACCATCATTATCCATATAGTAAATTCTGTTGCACTCCACCTTGGCTGCTTTGCTATTTGTTTTCATAAAGGCAAGTCTTTGGTCCTACATTAACAAGAATTGCAGTGTGTTACTTGGCCAGAGAAACACTTCTAATGCTCCCACCACTTATTCTTTCTTTTCATGACAAAATCATGTTCCCTTTCAGTACAAAGATTCTCAAACAAATTTTTCTGATTCAAACTACCACTATTTGCAAAGGTTTGGTTGTGGCCTCAGTAGGCACTCAGATTTTCGTGTGTGGCCCAACCTGTATGTGTGGACGAGCAGGAAAAAGCAGCAGAGACTTGGAAAAAATGCACCACAGGTTAACAAATAATTGACTTACCCATGGATCGCTGCTGCTGATTTCTTCATTATGCTCCAGTTTTTGCTGGGACATGTGTAGCACTCGATAGTCACGTATGACATGCCGTGTTGAAGCTTATTCCCCTCTTGTGGCATTTAATAAGCAAGATTATAACTATCCTGTGCTGTGACTCCTACAGCACAACCTGCTGACAGTCTGCAACAATTTATCAGAGAAGGGTGACATGGAAATCAAACCACAACAATAAAAAATTCCCCTTTCTCAAAAGCTGTGTGATGTTTCATTTATTTTGTACCGTCCAGGAGTGAAATTTCTATAGACTCCTGAAATTTTCTGTGCCTGGGGAGATCCTCGTTATGTAACATTAATACAGGACTCTTCCCATACACAAGAAATACACGACATGGACCAAAACTGACTCAAAAAGAACTATAGTTTCCAAATCGGTTGTTAGTATTCCTTGCAAACCAGCTAACTAGCAAAGTGACCTTGTGACAAAATTTAATATTTTATATTGCAAACAAAGTTGCTGGAAGTAGTAAAAAAACTCCAAAACTAAACGAAAAACACTGATGCATATTTTTTAGAGCTTTTCAAAGACAATTGGAGGAGACCATATACTTCTAAGGAATCTAAAGAATCACCAGGTTTTAGTATTCATTTTTCCTAATTTTCTGCTCTTATTTCTAAAAAGCTTAATTTTTCAAAAATTCCTTTTGTGGTTTTTTTTTTTTTTCCTTTTTCTTCTGTTCAAATTTACAAAATGTGCAGTGAATTAGCACATAGAAATGGCAATCACCTAGGGGACTTGGCTCCTAAATCCTCATTATCTTCAGAAACATGTTCCAGTGGTAGTGAAAGCCTGTCTAATTTCATAAGAATTTGCTTCCGGCCATGATTTTCTGATTTACACCCCAGTGAGAGAACAAGGGACTAAAAAAATAATTTTATTATCTTTTATAACCACAGATACAATTTAAGAAAAATAATTCTCTAGTAGTATATTCCTCATTAGTCCTACTATTAAGACAGCTTTTTTTTCAGTTTTTTTTGAATCTCAGGCACCTGAATTTTGTCAGTTTTGGTAATTTGAACACCATGAATTCCTGCATACAGTCCCTGGAGCTTATATTGAGATATCTTAGCGGTGTAATGCCTGAGACATTTTTGACCCAGGTAAACTACCAAAGTGCTATGCAGTATTTAATCATGGTTTCTGAGTCATTCTTCATTTCCATGAGGAATTTTGAGGGTTTATATTGTATTTCAAAGGCTAAAAGGGTTAAATAGTATGAAGATATTCTGTCATTTGGCCTATGGGGCAGAAAACCACAAATGGCTGTTTAGTTTACCCACAGAGACGTAGTGGTGTTGCCCCCTGAATTCCCATATGAAATTCCTTATTTTTTATATTCTCCTGGTGTCCCAGGCAACAATGGATCTCAGACATGAAGGTTGCACTAAATGCCTCATTGTCATAGGAAAGCTGCAAAAAATACATAGTTTTCTGTCAAAAGAGTATCAGTGCCAGTACACTTCAGTAAAATGAGTGATTACAGGCCATCACCTTTTGCCTACTGCAACAATCATAAAATCACGGAGTTTTTTGGGGTTGAAAAGCCTTTAAGATCATTGAGTCCAACCATTAACCCAGCACTGCCAAGCCCACCACTAAACCATGTCCCCAAGTGCCGCATCCACACGCCATGATCTGAGTCTCAGCCGTATTTTCTGGAAGTCAGGGCTTGTTTGTGAAGTCAAACTCCAAGGAGTAAAACTGACAACCTCTCCATCTGAGCTGCTGTAACTCAAGCCAGACTTGGGTTTACAGCACGAAACTTGACAGTATAAAAAGATTCTAAGGCCTGTAAAAGAGAAGGAGGCTGTGTAACAGAAACATGCATTCATACACACTTACCATATATGCAAACAAAAGCACACTTGCTTCTCCTTCAGCTTTTCCAAAGCCTTCAATTCCTATCTCCAGCTTTTGTTCCAGAACTCTCTGAAGTAACTAAACTATAAATGGAGCTGTGAAAACTCAATAAACTGGGAGAAGTGCCTGAATTTTGCTTATCTACTTTAAGAGGTTTCAAGAAATATATAGATACTCCACAAAAGCACAGTGAAATTGTGTTGACGAAGGTGTCAAAATATGTACATACAGGAAGGGATAGCTTGAGACAAATTTAGACTTAAAATGGTTTGTTTTCCTGAGGTTGGAATCTGCCAGAACGTTCACTTATCTGTCGTAGATCTGTGATGTTGAATACATTTTACAAGAGCAAGAAAGCAATTCAGCAAAGATTGCAGGAGAGACTAAAGTTAAGTGTCATCTACAAATGACTTCTTAGCCATGGGTCATGGGAGAGCTTATCAATATAATAGAAGAAAACATCAGAAACATCAGCAATTTTTAATGTGGGATCAAAGGAGTTTTGCATAAATGCAAGGCAAGGAATTCTTTGAGAAAGAAGAAAAAATGTGTGTGTAAACAGTGCAGCAGGATTCAAAACCTGCCTGTAATGAGGTTGTTGAGTCATGTAGTAAGTGAGTCTAGAGGAGGCCACCAAGATTATTAGAGGGATGGAGCACCTCTGCTATGAGGAAGGGTTGAGAGAATTGGGATTGTTCAGCCTGGAAAAGAGAAGGCTTTGGGGTGACCTAATTGTGGCCTCTAAGTACCTGAAGGGAGCTGACAGTAAAGATGGAGAGAGACTATTTCAAAGGGCCTGGAGTGACAGGACAAGAGGGAATGGCTTCACACTGACAGAGAGTAGGTTTAGGTTAGATATTGGGAAAAAATTCTTTACTGTGAAGGTGGTGAGGCCCTGGCACAGGCTGTCCAGGCAAGCTGTGGCGATCCCATCCCTGGAAGTGTTCAAGGTTAGGTCAGATGGAGCTCTGAGCAACCTGCTCTCATGGAAGACCCCATGGCAGGGAGGTTGGAATGAGATGATCTTTAAGGCCCCTTCCAACCCCAACCATTCTGTATTTCGATGACTCTATGAATAAATGCACAGCTGTACTGGGTCATAGACTACTGCAGGTTGGAAGGGGCCTCGGGAAGTCCCTACTCAAACTTTCTACTCAAAGCAGGGACAGCTGTGCTCAGGGCTTTATCTAGGTGGTTGCTCAAAAGCTCTGAGGAGAGAGACTGCACAACCACTTTGAGCAACCCTTTCCATTGTTTGACTGCCCTCATGGTGAAATTTTCCCTTTAAGTCTTGCCTGAACTTCTTTCAGCTTATGTCCTTTTGCTCTCATCCTCCTGTCATGTACAACTATGAGCAGCCTGGTTCTGGCTCCTTGGACACTGCTCACACTCAGCCAAAGAGCTGTTGTTACTTATCCATTCCTCCAGCTACCAAAATCTCTTCTCCCAGCTAAACAAGCCCATTCCCCTGGCCTCTCTTTATGGGGTAAGTGCTCCAGTGCTGCCCTCCACTGAAGTCACTGCAATTTATCAATGTCTTGCCTATATTGCAGGGACCAGAACTGGACACAGTATTCCAGGTGTGATCTAATAGTAATGGATGATTTAAACAATCATTAAATGATTTGTGTTGGAAGGAACCTTCAAGATCGTCTGGTTCCAACCCCCCTGCCATAGGCAAGGATGCCACACACTAGGTCAAGTTGTCAAGTTGCTTGTGGCCCCATCCAACTTGGCCTTGAACACTTCCAGGAACGTTGCAGTCAGCAAAGAAAAAAGACAATTTCAAACCACTGTCAATATACCTTTGTAAAAAAAGACTCTCCCAAATTTTACTGTAATTACCATTGGAAAATACAAAGAGGGAAAATTGCAAGTGAGAGCTAGAAATCATGATGCTGGTACTATTCCCGGCTCATTCAATGGCCAAGTATGGAAATGTAAGCAAGTTGCTTCCCATCTGTGCCTCGAAGTAAAATGGGCTTGAACAGAAAAGTTTTCAAGCACGAAACATAGAGGAACATATGTTTATCCAGAGCATCTTACACCATGTGAAGCAAATGGATTCCACTTTTTATTACAGCTTGCATAACTCATGTCTACCTGTACATTTAAGGACCAGAGATCTCTGGAAAAAGAAAAAAAAAAAGGTTTGTTCTGAAAGCTAAACTGTGACCTCCCTGGAGCACTGGCTCTGGCCATGTATTTATATGTTTATCTATCTATCTATGTAATCTAGATAGATAGATAGATAGATAGATAGATAGATAGATAGATAGATAGATAGATAGATAGATAGATAGATAGATAGATAGATAGATAGATAGATAGATAGATAGATAGATAGATAGATAGATAGATAGATAGATAGACAGACAGACAGAGAGATAGATAGATATCCTCTTACTTAACACTTTTAAATTAGTAATACTGTCATTTCAGACACAGGGAACTTGGTGCAAAGACTGTAAGAGGATGGTGTAATAGATGTTGCTTGAAAGTATAACTTCTGCTGGAACATTAGTATTGAACTAAACTTGGGAATGCACTACATCAACCCAACTTAGTTCCTTTAAATCACAACCTCTTTTCACACATACAGACAGACACACACGCACACACACACACAAAAGAAAGCTCCAGGTGTATATTTAAAGTCAATCAATTTATTATTACCCCAGGTTCCAAGCCATGTCATTACAGAACTTCATATAAACAGCAAAAATTAATGACTTTTCCTTCTTTTTAGAATTGAAACCTTTTTCAAAAGGCCTGTATTTAGTTACTAGTTTTGAATTTGGATAGAAGATTGCCTATTGCATCAGAAGCATGTCCTTATAACCCCTTTGGGGTTATAAGACCTTCAACAATGTGTTAGTTCACACTGCAGAGACACTTTAGCATTTGGGCTCATGGCCAGGGGGAGCAGAGATAATCCCCTAAGAACAGGACTCAGAAATAGGTATCTACATAGGAGAATGAGTATCTACATAGGAGAATACATATCTACATAGAAGACTTCTTGAAAGTGTTAGTGAGTACCACTCTTTAATACTTGATGGGAAGAAATGAGATCTTTTAGGTGATTTTTTTCCCAATACAACAGGATGAAGGAACACTGTGAGTGAAATCTCTCTCTGCACAGACTTCAAATTATCTCTGTGTGGCTGTGTCAATGTGCATTCTTTGTTCATGTACATTGTAATAATCTTACTCCACAGGATTGCCATTTTAAATATTTCAGTTCTTCCATAAATTAATGAAAACCAGTTCAAACACTCATTGTTCATTCTCACACCATTTTAAAGCTTCCTAAAAAGTTCGGGGAGTCTTGGGGTTTTTTTATGGTGACATCCCGTATGGGTATGCCCATGCAAATTATTCTCCTAACACATGGAATTTTCTCTCTAGCTCTAGGTCTATCCTCATTCTCTCAGCTGTAAGTCTGTAATAACTCCATAAAGGCTCCAAAGCTCACTAAGAATGTGAAATTAATGCAATACCGATCAAAGATTGCATTGTCTACTCATGTTAGACTCCATTTGGACTCAGACCAGTGTGATCCCAGGGGAAGGAGGCAGCTCCTTGTTCTTTCTTTCTCCCTCCTTTCACGCAAACTCCGCCAAAGCTGATCACTTCTTCCTCAGCTGGTTCCCAAGAGCCAAGCGGTCTTTCCCTGTCTTCCCTTGGCTAATGTGAGCTGGTTTTCCCCTTGTATACAGCTGCCCTAATTCTTAGAGCATTTCATCCTTTTCACTTTCTAAATGGAAATGTTAAATTTTTCACAGAGGAGGTGCCCTGGGGGGGAGTTTTGCTCACACCCAAGAATGGATGTCAGTTAATATTTGGACATGATTAATTAACAGTAAACCCTAAGGCAAACTTTGCTATTATGAAAATAAGACAATATTCCAGATTACATGAGCGTCTGCCTATATGACAAAGTTACCCAGATGCTCTGAAATCAACAAAGATTTGTCACAGATATAGAGAGAGTTATTATTTTATGAATTTCATGTTCAGATGAATTACTTTTGTCCCTCTTAGACAATATAGGAACGACCTAGGGAAAAACCATTATTTGAATTACCTCTCAGGCATTTTCAAGCACTGGTATAAAGTTTTCTAATTTTGCAGAAAATTATTTGGAGCTCATATTCTTTTCCTAGTCAGTGGTTAATTGGTATTTTACCATGGAAGTGGAAGGCCAACCTTAACCTGCAGTGTATGTAAATCCTGAATTACATTTGCAGCTCTGTCTTGGGTGGAAAACAACTTCTGTTTTCACAATTAGAGCTGAAAAACACCATGGATCAGCTTGAGAGACAAAAACTATTTTTTTTTTTTTCAGAAGAAACTAAAGTAGGTCATCATGTAGGCAAATTAGAGTCAGACATATTCTAAGAGAGTGCAGATGCTGGGATAACTAAATGAACTCCAGCACTGAAGGGCTGAAAACCCTGGAATAGGGAGGCAGGTAGGGAGATGCACAGCTAGATAAAAAATGAATTGAATGTGTAGTGGCAGATATGGCCAGAATCTTAATTTTATGTCTTTTCCAAAAGTTATAGGGAAATGCATAATAGCCCTTCATTACCACAGAAAATTACACATTTGTTTTGCTTCATAAAATAAGGGTGTCAACATTTTTCTGCTATGGAACATTATGGACTCTCTCCCAAGGCAGTAAATAAATATCTGAAAATGTTCTATCACTGTTATTCAGGTATTTTCTTCTACCTCAAGCCCTAGTCTAGATGTATTTGCAGACACAATAAAATTGCATCTTCCGATTATGAGAAACAAACTTTATGATGAGATCAACTAAAACTTGTGTTTATTTTGTATTAGCTTTTCAAGCAAGAATTTGAGAAAATAAAAAAGTAACTTTTTGTAGAACAGAGAAACTGCTTGGGAACGTCTGAAGCCAGAACAATACAATCAAGTGGCACAGGAAAGCAGGCTTTCAAAATCTGATTTCTCTTCCAAGTTCAGGAAATAAGTTTGTGTTCCCTCATTTATAAATTAATTAATTAATTAATTAATTAAAGCTTTTGGAAGACTTTGCAAATGCACTCAGAACAAAGAACTGCACAGCTGACACCCATAATCCTACACCACTAAATGCAACACGACAAAGGCAAAAAATGAGTTAAACTCTCAAACACACTTAAATTGCAATCCTAATCCTTATCAATCTGTTGACTTAATTATCACCGATTCATAACAGCTTTTTAATTCTGACATGAACATTTGTCCTGTTTTAATTGTGGCATGGTTCCATCTCCAATGATAAATTTGTGCAGTAATGGCTCGTGAGCTTTTATTTTTGCAGATTCTGGGTTCCTCTAATAAGTGAGCAGAGGAAATCTCAACCAGGAAAAGTAATTTTCCTCTGGGAAAGTCTCAGTTGATATAATTTCCCTCCAGTTGCATAATGCTACCACTGAAATGTGCGAAGGTCAGCTCGGGGCAAAAGATAATAGGGGAACATTTTGCTCTACTCCTCTAATGTAACATCTTTCAGGATATAGCCCAGAAGTGTGCTCGGATTCCTGGTCCAAGTAGTGGTAAGTGCCAGTTGTGCACACATAGTAGAGAGGCTTAGGAGGAAAAGCAGAGACTGAATGAATCCTTCACATCATGCACGTCCTTTATAAGCTACATGAAAGAGCAGGACTCGCTGCTACATCCTCGTTTGTGTTCCCCACCATTATAATCAGAGGCGTGAAGTGAAGGGTCTGGAGCACCAGGAGCAGCTGAGGGAGCTGGGGGGGCTCAGCCTGGAGAAAAGGAGGTTCAGGGGGGACCTTCTGTTTCTCTGCAATTCCCTGCCAGGAGCGGGGAGCTGGGGGTTGGGGGAACTGGTCTCTTCTCCCAGGTAACTAGTTATAGGATGAATGGAAACAGCCTCAGGTTGCACCAGGGGAAGTTTAGATTGGATTTTGGGAAAAAAAATTCTTCACTGAAAGGGTGGTCAGGCATTGGAACAGGCTGCCCAGGGAAACAGTGGACTCAGGATCCCTGGAAGAGTTCAAAAGGCATGTGGATGTGGCACGTGGGGACGTGGTTTAGGGGTGAACATGGTTGTGCTGAGTTAACAGTTGGACTCAATGATCTTAGAGGTCTTTTCCAACCTTCATTATTCTATGAGGTGAATCAGGTTCAGTTTAATGTTGTTATTTGAACTTCAGTTACAAAATGGAGAGTAGGGTTAATAATTTTTGTGAGAGACTCCAGGTAAGGGGTCTGCAAGTATGCCAGAGGAAAGGATTAAAAGTCAAAATTATCATCACAAATAGATTTAATTCAAAAAGTCTCAGTATAAAATTCTAGGTTTATACAGTAAAAAAGAGTTGTGCTGGGAGAGAATGGGAGATGTTCAACTACTCAGCACTTCTCCAAAAATACCTGCCTTCTACAGGAACAGTAACTCATCTTTGTCATCCTGTTTCAGAGTTAAACAGGAGGCTGGGAGGTATAAAGATTTCTAAAACAAGTCGAATAATTTCACTGTACTCTGAGGCTTCATCTGGACAATGTGTGTCAATGAAAATAGCAAGTGGGTCTAGAGGGAAGCAAAAGAGATCCCTAGAGAAACAAAAAAATACGAGAATGGGAAAATACTGAAAAGATGAGAAAGAAGCAATTAAATTAAATACAGGACATGTAGCTATTCCCAAAGAGTTTGTGAAGCATTTGGACAGTGCTCTCAGGCACAAGGGGGTGATCCTGTATGTTCCTGGGGCAGGAATTGGATTTGTGGGTCCCTTCCAGCTCAGGATATGCTGTGACTCTCTGATTCTGTGAAAGAGTTCTGAAACCGGTCCAAGAAGTACAAATGCTCACAGAACTCTAAAAAGATTAAAAGAACCAAAAGAAAACAAACAAACAAACAAACAAACAAAAAAAAACCACAGAGACCCTGTGGGCAAAAGAAACCTGATACTCTATCTCATGGGAACTGCAAATCCTAAATTCTCTGACTATCTGGAACTACTGATCCTGAGAAAATCTTCTTCCTACAGGATGGACGAATGCCTTGTAAGACATTTCAGTTCAGGAAGGATATTGAGGTGCTGGAGCAGGTCCAGAGAAGAGCGACGAGGCTGGTGAAGGGACTCAAGCACGAGTTCTGTGAGGAGAGGCTGAGGGAGCTGGGGTTGTTTAGCCTGGAGAAGAGAAGGCTCAGGGGAGACCTCATCGCTCTCTACAACTCCCTGAGAGGAGGAAGTAGCCGGGTGGGCATCGGTCTCTACTCCCAGGCAACCAGCAGTAGGAGAAGAGGGCATGATCTTAAGCTCTGCCAGGGGAGATTTAGGAAGAAATTTTGTTACAGAGAGAGTAATCAGACACAGGAACGGGCTGCCCAGGGAAGTGGTGGATTCACTGTCCCTGGAGGTTTTTAAGGTGAGACTGGATGTGGCACTGAGTGCCGTGGTCTGGTAACCACGGCAAGGTTGGATCAAGGGCTTGACTTGATGATCTCGAAGTCTTTTCCAACCCAATTGATTCTATGATTCTATATCAGGCCTTTTGTTTTCTAACTCAGTGTGAGAATTTATGCTACTCAATTCTTGCAAGTATTTTAGACATCCAGATGCAAATTATTTTTACAACTGAACACGTGGAGTTGACCTTAAAATAGGAATGCAATAACACATTTAATAAGTAATATTTACGTATTCATTGTCTGTGTTCAGAATGTTACTTGTAAAGGAACAAGAAGGAGAAGAATAAAAATGAAGCCAATTAGACAATGCAAAACTTACATCTTGCAATTCATGGATGTAAAAAAATCCACACAAAAAGACCTTAAAGGCCACTAAAGAATGTTCACCATCTGAAATTTGTAAGATTTTCAGCTATTGCATAACACTGCCTCCAGCTATGAACCTCACAAATCACATCAACTCAAAGTTTGTGCTGCAAATCCGTGTCACTTCAGAGAGAGACTAAGAGAGAGAGACAGAAAGAGAAACAGAAAAAGAAAGTGCACCCCATATGGAGTTTATACCAAATTATTTAAAAATATGTTTAAAAGTCTTTGAAAAATCAGTTCCATTCAGTGATGTCAATCATGAACACTGGAAGAACATGATATGAGAGATCTGAAGTTTTCTGGAGGAAAAAAAAATGAGCAGGTAACCAGCAGATACACTGGGGATAGTGGCAGATCCTTATAGAGATGAATTCACAAAACCTGGTAAATAAAA
>VXAY01003862.1:804323-819359 GCA_013399855.1 Oxyruncus cristatus | reverse complement strand
AAACCGATTAAAGAAAAAAAAAAAAAAAAAAAAAAGAAAAAAAAAAGAGAGTGACATGCACTGAAAACAGTAACAAAACAGTTCACCAGCTGTTCACAATCTTAATATGTCTGTGGATGGTGTGAACTAGATAGAAACCCCTTTGTGCAGGCTAATAGTGTGCTAGGAAGCTGCAGCAGGTGAAAAAACAATAATCATCTTCCCATTTTTCAGGAAATGATGATCTGAAACAATAGTTGGCAGCTTAACTCTTGTCAGACTGTTGTTTTACAAAATCCAGCATTTCCTCTACTTTGAATTTGTATTAGCAGAGGATGAATCATTGATGCTGCTGGATCCCCTCATTTTTCATATACAGCAGAATGAATTATTTTAATATATCATGTCATGAGCTTTCTCTATTTTTACCTTTTCCCACTGCAGTTGAATCAAAGTGAATATTTCATAGGG
The DNA here is from genome assembly GCA_013399855.1 of Oxyruncus cristatus. NCBI lineage: Eukaryota > Metazoa > Chordata > Aves > Passeriformes > Cotingidae > Oxyruncus > Oxyruncus cristatus. Next base: position 818,909 of record VXAY01003862.1, on the reverse strand, counting down.
ATTCCTTTTCTGTAGGGTTTGACCATAAATCAGAATTGCTGCAATCTATCTGCAGAGGTGACCTGTTTTCTCGAAGCTAACATGGCAAAAAAAAAAAAAAAAAAAGGAAACAACAGAAAAAAAACAACCTCTAACTAAATAAGCCCTTACCAAAATGTTGTTTTCATTACAATCACACGTTAATGAATATTTGAACAACTGGCATAACTTACCTTTTATTAAATGTTTAAATACATCAAAATGTTGCAGAGAGTTAGCTTTAATATTTTGGACAGGCTTGGGATATAGTCTATCTGCAGCTAAGGAAAAAAGGAAGCAGGAAAGGTGGTGGATAAATTTACATCAACACATGACTGGATATGAATGGTTATATTAAAGTTAAGTGCATTATGAAAGATTTAGAAAACTCTGGTCTTGGCTTTAGGCTTAAAGTAATTAGCAACTTTTGCATATGTGAATCAGAGGAGATTCTGAATCCAACTTTAGGGGCATTAAAGTTTTTAATACAATCCCTCAGCTTGTGTTCAGAGGCAGTGGTGAGGAACATCAGGGATCAGTAAGTACCTGGTATAGATAAAGCAGTACTTGTACCCTGGCACTTCAGTGAATCGATTCCTCTAGGAGTGAATCAGATTTAAATCCCAAATGTGGAAGCTGACCAAGATCTGAACTTATTGGCAGATTCTAATTAGGCCAAAGACATTTGGAAAAAGTATTTTCAAAGAGAGAAAAAATGAGATTAAATGAGAATAAAATTATTGTTCCTTTTTAGGTAGAATTTGGCCAAGTAATAAAGATATGATGGACTGAGTCCAAGAAGAACCGGACTTGATGACCAGTATCAAGTTTTTGGGAGAGCTGATCCAATGGGCAGGAAAAACATCTATGATTTCCAGTTGGTCAGACATATTCTTTCTTTCTTTTGCTCCCCACTGCCTCGAAGTGTGTTATTATTTACTCTCTTAGTGAGAGTCATATATTGTTAAGTATGCATTGTTATCCTCCTTAGGATCACCTATGAAAACTGAATTCAGGAGTTCCTGACTTAAAAAACTTCATGTTTACTTCTTGGTCTAGAAAACTTAGTCACAGTTACCCAAGTTACTAAGATAAACCTTCTGCACAGTTTATCAGAAAACATAAATCCATTCTCTCAACACAGATTGTCTTCTGCAATGAGAAAATGAAAAAATGTTGGCTTTGGACCTGGAGGTGTGTAATCATGATGCTGAAAAACAAAGTGCTTGGATGAAACAGAAACCTACAAACACCTCAATTCATCTCAGTAAGATGTCATAACTCCACTGGTCCACTGTACAGCACAAACCCCAAAATATAGTTTTGATGAAAACTAAAATCTGTTTGTGAATAACCTGTGAGCAAGCCCAGGGAAATTGTGGCTGCCCTATCCCTGGAAGTGTTGAAGGCTGTTGAAGGTTGGATGGAGCTCTTAAGCAACCTGGTCTACTGGAAGGTGTCCCTGCCCATGGCAGAGGGGTTGGAACGAGATGATTTAAGGTCCCTTCCCACTCAAACCATTCTATGACTCTATGATTGATTCTATGCACACACACACAAAGATTAATGTGCTGAATACACTTTCTACTCTGAATTGCTGATCTTGTCCTTTTTTTCTCTGATTGTTGATATGACCTTGCTAGAAAAGCTGAAGAATCACCTCCAAAAGGAGGCTATTATTAGTTATTGCTTAGTTAGGCAGTGGTAGAAAAATGGAGTGAAAACATACATTTGGATTTCTCTAAAAAAAAATAAAGTTTACTCTTTTTCAATAATCCTGGTCTTGGGTACTCAGGCGCAAGTAGAGGCAAAGAAATCATCACATGTGAAGAAACTGATGTTTAGCTCTAGAATTGTACAAGTTCCATAAATCATAGAATCACAGAGTGGTTTGTGTTTGAAGGGACCTTAAAGATCATCTCGTTCCAACCCCCCTATCGTGAGCAGAGAAACCTTCCAGTAGACCATGTTGCTTGAGAGCTCCATCCAACCTGGCCTTGAACACTTCCAGGGATGGGGCAGCCACAGCTTCTTTGGGCGACCTGTTCCAGTGTCTCACCACCCTCATAGTAAAGAATTTCTTCCAATACTCAATTCTTTCAGCCTTTCATCACAGGAGAGGGGCTCCATCCCTCTCTTCAGTTTTGAGGCCCTCCTCTGACCTCACCCCAACAGGAGTTGTGAGTCCAGAATCCTTCCTGTGTTACATCAAGTGACACAAGTCAGAGGAATTCCTTCCTACATGGTTTCCCCTTCTCAGTCAATAGCCATCTACGTTTAACCAGCAGAGAACTCCCAAGGACCTTCTGGAGGTTGCTTCACTTGCATAACCACATCAGAGTTGCCCTGGGGTGTCTGAGACATCTGCATGGCCATGGTGGGTGTAGTGCAGGACCTACGGGAGAGCCAAGATCTGGAAAAACAAGATCATGGGCGATAACCTCACTTACCTTCCTCTGCTCTCTAAGAAATTCCTTTGGTCACCAAGCAGTGAAGGAAACACATTTTTGTAGGTAATGCCCTTGACCTTTAACAGTTGGACTCGATGATTTTAGAGACCTTTCCAGCCTAAACAATTCTGTGATTCTATGACCTCAACTGGCACTAAATGAACATTTCAGGCAATTGAACTATACTGACCAAATTCCCTTTATGAACAATGGGCACTCAGACATGCAGTACCTATGCAGGGACCTACCCTGTGAACACCTAAATTTAGATGTGTTAACCTTGAACCCATTCATATCTTAGGTTATTAATGTGAAGTTGAGTAGTCAGCTGGTGAAACACAAGCATTTAGTGCCATGTGGGATCCCCTAAAGTATTCCACCTGGACTCCAGCTGCAACTCCCAAGACTCAGATGGCACTTGGAACCACAGCATATGTGGGCTATTAAACTAAGCCACTAAATTTTAGATGGCTAAAATTAGGTTAGACGAATCCTGCTTTCAGGGCCTCAGGATGCTACTTTTAAATCTTCTACACCCTATTAATCTGACACCTAAAGGCTAAGACCAGGAATAAAAATTATGCCTTTCATAGACTTCTAAATGCAAGGGATACGTTATTACTCCTCAATAGGAACTAAGGCCTGAGGATATTTTACATCCTAAAGTCCAACAAAGACATTGAGTGTATGAGTTCCCATAAGCATGAAATGTTGCATCCAGACAAACATGATTTATATTAACTTCAGGTCTCAGAGAGACATAAGCTTGAGCAACTGATTGGGTGGATAGAATTGGAGGCAGAATTCTTATTTATAGATGGTACTACTTAAAATTAGTCATCACCATTTTTGCATGGCTTTGGTGATATACTTTCAAAGATTAACTTATTCAAACTCTCATCAAGGTTTGATGTTATTTTTTGAATGATAATTTATTATCTGAAGACTTTCTAACATATTCCACTACTCCGGATGTCTGCAAAATTTCTACTAAAATATACTGGCTAAATTGCACTTTGAGTTAATACATTTTTGTTCCCAATATCCTGTCTGGTTCCAGTATTCTGCTGTATTACCACTTCTGGATTTTTTTATAAAACCAAACAGTGAAAAATTTGGACAAATAAAGATGGGATGAATGCACAGCAGCTAAATCCAGTAGATTGTGGAGAATTTCAGTATGAGACCAACTAAAAATTCCTTCCACTTCTGCTGTTGTAGTACCATAACCAGCATTGCAGTTGCATAAAAAGTAGTAACAACTTACACATTGATGCCTGGGAAACATTTAAAATTAAATTAAACTTAAAAAGACAGGCCCCTTTTCTCAAAGCTCTTGGTTACATTAAAGCTCTGTGTACTGAAATTTTGGTTATACCCTTTTTTTTTCTTATTAAGCTTCAGTGATAACTCCATAAAAATTAAATAGATAATCTATTTCAGAGAAAGTTTTTCTTAAAACCTTGTTCTTTATTTACACAATAAGGAATATGGACACATACCTAGACATGGCATCAGCCGCAGTGCTGCTGTGTTTAACTGGGCATCCTTAAGAGACCCTTGGTTAGATAATACTATTTTATTTTCAAAGAAAAGGGGCAGAAGGTCACAGTATCCAGAAGTCATTGGCCTTAGCTGTACCCATCTGAGACAGGATTCAGTGAGGAATAAAGGAGACAATTCCATTCAACTGTATCATTTGTCTAAGCCAGGTATCATCACCCAAAGCTCCTTTATGCTCAAAGGAAACAAATAGGTGCTTCCAACTGTGAATCATCTGATATAGTTGGGATTTTTTTTTTTTCTTCAGAATGAGATGAACCACCCTCTAGAGGCAAAAAAAATCATTTAACAGTGACTTCTTAGCAACCTCTGCTGTTAAACTACAGGCTAAGAGAGAGAGTATTTCTGAAGTTACCTAAGAAAACCTTGTCTCCAAGAAATTAAAAATTTACCCGGCACCATGCTGAAGATAAATAATAAAGCTTCTATCCCTTCTGATTATTATATTCAGACACCAAATCCAAGGGTTCCAGTGCTTTCCAAGATGTATTACATACAAAATCCCTTCAGCTTTTCCTTTAAATCTGTGTATCATTGCTATAACCACAAACAAGACTCTCTGCATTCCTGTAATTTATAGTTAAGGTGAAGGTCTCTGCATTTTCTTCCCGATTACTCCACTTTCTCTGTTCTCTCTTTGATTATGTAATCCATTTAATTTCCTCCACCTTTCTCTTCAGGGAATCTTGATATTATTTTTATACAATATGTTCTTGTGGTTTTGACTGTGCTGTGGTATCACAGCAGTGCAGGAAACTAAATATATCCTCTAGGTAGTCTGGGTATTTGGAAAAGAGATGTTCTAAACAGAATATAGGCTCAAGCTGTATCTGAATCAAAAATCAAAGTCTTTAAAGTAAAATCTTTGTTAAGGGGTATCAATTACCAACCCCTTAAACCTCAAAAGTTCATTGTTAGAGAATAAAAATGTTTTTTATTAATTAAATTCCCAGTTATATCCTTTACTCTATCGAGTTATATTATATTAAACCATGAGGTATTTATTATATTGCACTGAAATGCAATGTATTAGTAAATTGCACTAAAATCATCTGAATTACTGAAATGCAGTTTTTTAATACAGTGTAAATATTTATTTCAAATAGATAAGATCAGTCATAATGGAAAAGAAAATAGATACACTCATTCCCCCTTCCTCCCTCATCCATTTATCAATGGCAAAGGTTCCAATATTAGCAAAATATGAGTATGAGAATGAAAAAGTGTTATTTCTTGTCTGTTTTCTTTGTAGATCTATTCCCCGTTAACAAGACCTACTTATGAATTAAAAGCCACCAAAACAGAGCATAAAAACTGATGTTTTCCTCAAGCAGTCACTGAGTAGCTGAACTAGACTGGTTACAGCTCTGTAAATTCTGTGGTTAAACTGTCACCTGACAGAGGCCATGGCGGTAAATAAACCTCCTTGCTATTTCTTAAGAAAAGAAGAAACTGAAAAAGGATGATTGAAAGAATGAAGACACAAGGAAAAGAAATCACAGCTTAGAGGCTTAATGAAAGTGCAGATCACTCAATTGTGTCATGTTGTGTACTAATTAGGAGAACTCTATACAAATTCCATCGCTTTCTGATTAATTTTTGCCATTTCTCAGTGTCTGATCTTAACCTGCTACACAGTGGGACTCCTATTTTGCTCCAGAGCCCTCTCTTACATGTTAGGAAAGTCACTGGGACAACTACTTCCCCTATTTTCCTTGAAGTATGGGGTGCCTACCGGGAGAGAAAGCCAAAGCTTTGCCCATGCACAGACACTTTCACAGACAGAGGTGACCAGAAACTCTTCTTTCAACAGATTTCATGAAAAACACAAAATACAGTCGCCCCCTAATACAAACAGGAGTCAAAATGGGTTCTACAAACAAGTAGTAAACAAGGAGCAGAAAATCTACATTTCATAGTTAAGCAAACATTGAGCAAACTTATCTAACTAATTAATAATAATAATAATAATAGAAGAAATATTTTATCTCCAATTTAAAATTTATTGTATCATTTCTAGATCTTTTGTTTCCATTATGGAGGGGATGAGGTCAAATCATAGTTTTGCTTCAGGATCTGTAAATCCAGATGCTATTACAACACCTCCCCATCACAAGTAGAGTCATCCTAAAGGATAAAAGCAACCATTAGTGTTGTGTGAACTGTGTGGGCCATCCCTACTGACTGAACTGGGAATTCAGGTAAACCTGGGCAAAGAGCAAATATATTGCAATAATCTTCATGACTGATGGTTTTATACTGAAGTAGCCTTGAGAGTAGCGTAATTTGGTTATATCAAAAAATTAAAGTGGTTTAAATCTTACAATGAAATCTCATCAACTTCATTGGGTCCACTTGAATGCCTGTAGGTGTGGACACCACACAAATTTTTGCAAACTCTAATTTTGTTCTCTGTGGGTTTCTGTACCTCCCTCATTCCAGAACTCTCTCAGAGGCTTCCAAAGTGTGGCACTTACTGATTAGCAGAACCTACCTGCAGGTTGCTCTTATTGTCCCCTGAGAAAGATAATTGTTTGAGGAAAGAAGCATTTAATTTAATTCAGAATTTAACTTTGGACTTTTCCAAGAGAAGTTTTGGATGCCCCATCCCTGTAAGTGTTTAAGGCCACGTTGGACAGGGCTTGGACCAACCTGGTCTCGTAGAAGGTGTCCCTGCCTATGGCAGAGGGTTGGAACTGGGTTATCTTTAAGGTCCCTTCCAACCCAAACCCTTCTCTGGTTCTATGATTATTTTTTTAATATTTTTTTTTTTAATCTACAAACTACTGTGAAAGCAATATAATTTCATATCAACAAAATGGTTTTTTGAAAGGCCTTTTGAGGTCATCCAGCAGCATATGGACTTCATTTTTCATGGTCAGTAGCTACATGTGGCCGAGAGTTGCTCTTATTACAACTGTGAAGTGCTTTTTAACTCAGTACTTGAAATCTTATGCTTCCAGTAATGTTGTCAGGCAGGTCTATGGCACAGGAAGAAAAGCCAAGGTACTCAACATCTGTTGGAACTGCTCTCTCCTTTGTCCATGCAATGAAGCAAACACACTTCTGCAGGACAGCCCTGAAGGCTCTGCTCTGACCAGCAACTCCACGTGATCACATCAAGCATGTAATGCCCAAAATTGTGTAAATGTTTCTGCAGTGCTGGGCTGTGAATGTGGGAGGTGCAGGTTTGGCTTCAAGGGAGCAGAATTGGTTGTCAAATACCTAAGACTTGACTGATCTGTGTTGTTTACTCTAACATGGCTCTTTGGAACCTCTTGCTGCTGTGTATTGTTAAAGAAAATAGGATTGGCTTTAATTATGTAAAAGATTTCCTGTTTTAGTCATGTAAAAGTCTGCATCAGTCATGGATATTTCTTCTACAGGCAATGGAGAAACAAAGGGCTTTTGAGGGTGGGATTCATCCTGTTCTAATTGGCATATCTCAAATACATACAAGCAGTTGGTCTCTGGAGTCTTGACCACAAAGAAAATCAAGACCGAGTTAGAATAGATGTCCAGCTTACAGAAAATTTTAATTTAGGCAATATGACTGCCACCCAAATTTAGCTGCCCTGACTCAAAGGCTTGTTATATACGCAGAGAAGACCAATAAAGAATGCAGCATGTCTTTGTTTCACAGGCAGGGAACCAAGTGGCAAAAAGGACAACATTTCCATGTGCGCTTCAGTGACACAGGAATCCAAATCTTAGAGTATTGTGTAGATGGGTCCAGAAATGACTTCCAGAAAGTCACACACATTGTCTGTGTAAAGGCAGGAACCGAAGTCAGCTCACCATAGTCTGGAGCCACTGCTTATCCTCACCACCATCCATCCCTCCCTCCTTCATCAGCCTCATGACCTGACTAAACAGCACTGTCAGGGGCCTTTTCCTTTCCTTTTTTGAAGGAAAAGCTGTGCAGGTCTCTGAAGTTAAGCAAGTTTCTTCTGCTTTACACATCTAAATTAAAATCTATTTAAGAAAAAACTACAAGACATAGTGCAATTTTAAAGTCATTTGGCAAACTGATTCTGTCAAGAAAGCTTAGTTTCATTCTGTTTGCTTGCAACAGCTTTTTTTTTCCATAACTCTGCTGTTCTTGTTCTTTTAATACATTTGGGAGGCCTGTCAAGGCCTATCCACTCTCTAAATAGCTTTGCAGATTAAATTTTTAACTCTACTCTCTTCATGCAGATGTATATTTCTGACAAAGAATTGCACTGACATGTCATCTCCCATCTTTCTCACAAGAGAGGAAATAGCTACGTGCCAGTACTGTTCGAAACTCTGAGTCTCCCCAGCAAACAATAAAATAAAATAATCATAATTATAAACCTCTGCATCGAGAAAACCTACAACTTCTCTGTTTGAGCTTTTGCTACACTAATTTCCCTTGCCATAGCAATTTTGGGCTATTTTCTTCCTCACCTTCAGCAATGTTTTTAACCAACTAATGAAAAACTGGGGAATACGGGGCAGAAGAAAAATGGGGGTTGTTGACTTAGTTGCTGCCACAGACACACATGAACTTTTAGCCAAAGAACACCCAGCCTAACCTTCAGTTCTTTTTTTTTTTTTTTTTCCGCTTGGAAACTTTTTTTTTTTTTAATTTTTTTTTTTTACATATAAATACCAATAAAATCCTACTCAGTTGCAGATGCCCTGTGCAAAGAAAGCAACACCCTGCCTTCAACAGGAATGAAGGTTTTCTCGTTTACTACATCAGGAGTGCCCAGTTAAGGACTTTTCAAGAGCAGCTGTCTCCTAGAAGGGGGCAAGAGACAGTAAAGAGGCAACAAAGTGAATTGCAGTGAGCAGAATCCATGCCCAGATTAGGTATGTAAATTAAAAGGGTCTTCGATGTGTCGTGCAGTTTGTCATCTCGGGTTCAGTTTCCTTCTCCCCACAGAATCAATTGCATGTAAATAGGTCGTTGCTTATGCATAAGTCATTGCTTATGAATTCTTATTATCAAACACTTCTTTGGGACTCAAGATGCTTTTCCGAGATAAATATAGAGCAGAAATGGATGAACATGGAAGAAAAATACTGGTAAAGATAATGGGAGATCTCTGGGGTAACTCCACTGCATCTACTACAAATGCCCATTAAAGAGTCTGAGCATTTATGGTCATAAATACTTACTCAGGGTGTGGAGAAAGCAAAAGGAATGCTTCATGAACCAGGATTATTAAAAAATAAAGGAAATTGCACTTTCTGGGAGATGTTATGTATGACAGAATTTTTACTTTCACAACAATTGAGAAATGGTCAGGTTTTGTCAGCAAAGGATATTCCCATATTTTTGTCCAGTACTGGGGACAGGAATTAAGCAGGTTACTTCCTCTTCTCAATTTATTATTGTGTGTGTAGTTTGTCTCCCGTTCAGAGGTTCAGGTTAAAGTTTATTCTTATAATTGCAATGTTATGACAATTTTTTCCATTGATCACACTGGAAATTTTTCCTATTTTATTTGATTTGATTTCCAGACAGTAGGGAAGTGTCTTCTTTTAGCACAGGACATGTCATTCTTCTGAGGATTATCACATAATTTTAATGAACAAATCCCCTGCTATTGTAGACTTACTGGCCTGTGGAAACGTTCTTGCCATCCCTTGTTCACTTTGTCATATTATGGCTGAAAATTTTGGCCATGCAATCTGTGTAACAAATACCTGCTATTTGCTGTAAGGTATGAGGATACAATCATTCTTTATATATCATATTGGGATATTTTTACACAGTGTTGTTCAGGCTCTTTATTAACTGTCATCTCTATGTGATTAAAAACAACCATAAAAGCAAATCATTAACTGCAAGGCTTCAATAGTTTGTCATTAATGCTGAAATAAATATTTTCAATCTGAGTTCCTACTGTTAAACTCTCTGGAAATCAGATGTTTACCTCCCAGACAACTCATTCTGTGCTGAAAGTGTCGGCTTTTGTCCCACTCTTCTTGAACATTTTTGATGTATTCTTCCTCTCTTCTGAGGTCCAGCTTTGTTCCTGTTGTTCAGAATCAATTAACCCTTCCATGGAATTTAGAAAGGATTTGCAAGCAAGACTTTGTCACAGAATTTAAAAGTGTTAAAAATAACAACAATAGTGGTCTTCAAAACAATTTAATTTTTGCTGTATTATTCTGGCATGTTTTTATTTTTCCTTTTATCACTCTGAATTAAATAATTTGCCACTGGAGGGACACTCTTTGAAGTCTTGCCCTCAAAAAACCCCAGACTTTCCCCTTCCTTAGGATCCCAGCTGAACAGCAAACGCCATGGCTATTCAAGAGCAGACACAGAAAAACTCCATTACTCTTTTACATGTGGAAATTAAGCTAAGGAGAGGAAAAAGCCAAAATCCTCAGGGATATTGATTGCTGGACTTCATTGCTGGATTTCAATGGCATAAATGACCGACCCAATAAGTCTGTGAGAAACTGAGGAACTGAGACAAAACACTTCTCAGTGAACCATCACCCAGTCAGCTGTTGGACTCCATTTGTGTCAATATGCTTTGAAATTACGAGTTTGTTACTTCACTGATTACAATATGTGACCACCTACCAGAAGGCAGTAAAGGTTTTCGCTGATTTCTGTCTGGAAACAGGAGTTGAATCTTTTTTTCAGACCAAGCATTTGTTAGCACAGTACCAGAGTTTGGCACGGAACATACTAACGTGTGTATGCTGTTAAGATCTTCTCAGCTCATAGAAAACATTAATACTCATAAAAAAATAAAGCAAAATATTATTGAAGGGGGGAAACCCCACTTTAATAGTATAACATTTATGTTGCAAAAGACCTCTAAGGTCATCAAATCCAACCTTTAATGTAACACTGCTAAATCCACCACAAAGCTCCATGTCTACACAACTTCTAAATACCTCCAGGGATGGTGACTCCACCACTGGCCTGGGCAGCCTGTGCCAGTGCCTGATAACCCTTTCAGGCAGGACATTTTTTTCGTAATATCCGATCTAAACCTTCCCTGGTGCAAGTTGAAGCTGTTTTCTCCTGTCCTTTTGCTTATTACCTGGGAGAAGAGACCCACCTCAGGTGGCTCCACCCTCCTATCAGGGAGTTGAAGAGAATGAAAGGGTCCCACCTGAGCCTCATTTTCTCCAGGTTTAACACTCCCAGATCCCTCAGCTGCTCCTCATCAGACTTGTGCTCCAGACCCTTCCCCAGCTCTGTTGCCCTTCTCTGGACTTGCTCCAGCACCTCAATGTCTTTCTTGTAGTGAGGGGCCCAAAAGCAAACACAATATTTGAGGTGCAACCTCAGCAATGCCAAGTACAGGGCGATGATTATATATCTTTTGAATCAGTCTCGTGAAATGTGAAAAGCTACATCTGTTTAGCTGTTCAAATCACCCCAGTAATTTGGGGTGTTAAATATGTGATGCTTTTAATTTTGCAGCATTGAATGGTAGAATATTCCAACATACACCACCCATACACCCACAAAAAGTCCAGAGCTGGAATTACAGACACTAGAAATGAAAAAAATATTTATGGTTGGGCAGTCCTCCACATTGTTCTGCTGTTGTCCTCAGTCCTTTGTCTATTCTTTGAGAGGTGTTGAAATACATTGCGATTTGATGTGTGGTTGGGGAGGGAGGCAGGAGAAAACAAGGCTTTCTGTAGTAGAGCTTCTGAGCCAGTTGTGATGGAAGAGAAATAAAAGACTAAGTTAAAAGGTGTTATTAAGTAATTGAAATACTCAGCTCTTTTTTTTTTTCCTTCTGATTCATCTGCTACCATGAAGCAGGTGAAGACTTTAAACTACAGCTCAAGAGTGAACTTGACAATTTGTTGAAAAAGTGTTACATTTGAAAAAGCATCCAAATCTGTTTTGCTTTTACTCACATCTTCCTTAAGGAATTTCAGTACAGAGCATAAGGTCTGTCAGAACAATATTTCCAAGGAATAAATCTATCAACAGCAAAATAGTTCCAATATGGGGGGAAAAAATTGCACTTGCAGAATACCATTCCATTTCTCATTTTCTGCATCCATTTCAGCTCAGGGGATTTCAGTTCCACATAAAATCTGACAACATTTAAAGCACTAAAAGCAGGTTATTTCCATTGTTTCCCTCATTACTGGAAGTCCTGGAGGGCTCCCGGATCGTGGAAGTTCAAGTGATACTGTAGATCAGTTGTTCTCACCATGGTACAGACACACACACACCTTAATCCTTCTCTGCAAATCCCATATTTTCAATTAAAAGACCCTGCTAAACAGAAAAGAAAAGGAAGGTGTGAAATTTGGAACAGGCTGCCCAGGGAAGCGGTGGAGTTACCATCCCTGAAAATATGCAGGCACTCAGGGATATCTTTTAGTGGAGAACATGGTGGTGGTGCTGGGCTGACAGTCAGACTTGATGGTTCCGGAGGTCTTTTCCAACCTTAATGACTCTGTGATTCTACAAATTGACACTCCTCTGAAAACCGGTAAACTCACTGTGTCACACCAGGACAGTTCAATGCCATAGGTGGTCTAGGAATGGAAAAGCTTTCCTCACAACTCCAGGATTTCAGGGTACAAACCTGCCTGTTTATTCACTCATCAGCTAATTCTAACTTTTCTGAGGGAAGCTGTAATAACCACCAGGGAAGAGCTGAGGGATCCACGTAGCAATTCTTGCCAGTTAAACAAAAGTGAAGCTTTGTATCTTCACATCTCTTCTCATTCTTGGTGTGTTACTTAAAACGTTATTTTGAATTTCCTCTTTTTTTTTTTTTTTTCCGGGGGCCTGTCAGTTTACCTTTGAGAGAGCTGCAGTTGCTGTTCTGTCACCTCTTGTGAAAGGTTTCAGCCTGATAAATGATAGCAAAGCAGATCTGCACAAACAGATGTACACTCTGCTTTGCCTGCCTTAGTTAGACTCTTTATGGCACTTGTAAATTAAGGAACAGAATGATACAGAAGAATATTAAACAAAAATGCTGTTGCATTTGACATGTTCCCTGCACCCGTTTGGTTTTGCCTTGATCTAGTCCCCTTCAAACTTGTTCCGTGTTAGACCTCCTTGTTCCAAACTGTTTTCCTTCTAACAAATATTGACCTCCATTCATCTGGACTATAACAATCAAATATTTGCTCAAAGAAATGAGTATTTCTCTTCCCCCATGACCTTCCTCATCTGTGCAAGTGTTTTGGGCATGAAATCTTCTGCTCCCTTTTTGATGCAAACTTGACCTCTGTTGTCTTAGTTGGAAAATGCACTTGATTTCTAACAAGAGCTTTTCAAAATGTAACACTGCTGATTTGTTGGATAATGAAATCCAAATTGTTCCACAAAAAAAGGTGCAATTATACAGCGTGTAATACACAAATAAATTGACTTAATGTTACATTATAATGAAAACTGTGCAAAATCCTCTACACAAGCACAATAAAATAATAAAAAGTAATAGAACAGGTAATAGATGTAAAATAAATGCTAAAAAAGTAGTTCAAATCATTTTCATACCAGTCAAAAGATACTGAGAAGGGCGCATCCAATCACAATAAAACACCAGAATGAAACACTTCTAAATAGTAATATAAATTTTTGTGGACACTTCATGTCCCATGATGTGGAATTGACATATAGTTTGATTTTCTTTTTCCTAATGTAAGCCACAGTTTTACAGTCCTAGTGAAAACATTTTATTGCTGGGGATGTATTAGACATGGTTCATTTCCCTTCTCAGTATGGCTTTAATTTTCCACATCCATGGCTTGACACAGACCCAAACACCAGAAGATGGTTGTCTGCTATAAAGTGTTTGGCTTTCTTTGATTGCTTTACAATTTAATCTATAGTTCATTCCATTAACCCTTTCCATTTTAATGCCACAAAAGTCTTCCCCCTCTCCTTAATATAAAGATAAACTTCCCCTGAATCATTTATGCTCTCGTGTCCAGCGAATTACAAAGAGAACTGGAAGGAGAGTGGTGCTGAGGGGCTGAGCAGTTTCTTCCTCAGTTAACTTCCCAACTGGTGAAATAATTGAATGCACCACAGCAACAGGATTTTCCCTTCTGTTTTCATAATACATTCATAATTATTCATTCATTTGGTTTGGTCATATTCATACCAATGCACAGAGCCAAGAAAGTGCCACTGTCATTCTAACTTTCTCCTCAATCCCTGCTCTTCAGGGGGGGAAAATAAAAAAAAAAACCCACGTTCCCGTCTGCAGTGTTGTCACATCCGATATCCAGTTCCTTCCGGCAGAGAAAGTGGATCTGGGAGGGTCACCAGATCAGCCTGTGCCTCGGGGCTCCTCGCCTCAAGTACAAAAGACTCGACTCAACTCATGTTAGTCATGTAGGTGGCCTATCGGTGGTGACGGACTGCCAGCTCGGTCTGTGGGCTACCCGTGATAACTGCCTTGAAATGCTAAGTGCTTAATTAAGGACCTTTCATATCAGTTATTGAGGGCTCCATCTCCCATAGCCCAGGGCGTTGTACTTTACAGAGGACTCCCCAGAGCCACAGCCAACTTTATTGCAGTGACAAGTTAAAAAAAAAAAAAAAAAAAAAAAAAAAGATCTG
>VXAY01003862.1:783053-804278 GCA_013399855.1 Oxyruncus cristatus | reverse complement strand
TCGAGGGGGGGGGTGGAAGGAAAGAAAGAAAGAAAAGAAACAAGTGGTTTTAATCCTCTTGCAAGCTCCCAAAATCTAAATACAAGCAGGCAGCTGAGCTGACATCATGATCTCCTGCTAAAAATACTTCTTTTTTTTTTTTACTGTTTATGAGAATATTGCTTGCTCGTGTTTTGGGTGAGGTGTGGAGTCATCCCTGACAAGAGGATCAGACCACTTGTGTTAACCCACGGTGATATTTTGCAGTGCACAGCTTTTCCCTTCCCTGAAAACACTCAGCAGCAGATGAAGGGACATGTTTATTTAAAAGCAGAAAAAACAGATGTTTGTGGCTAAACCTTGTATAATTAATCCTTGCTTTTCAAAAACAGCAGATCCAGTTCTGACAAGGAGCGGGAGAAATATTTCACTTGCATTTCATAAACAGCAGAATCAGTTCTGTCAAGGAAGGGGGAAAATATTTCACAATCGACTAAGTAGTGGAGGTTTGTAAAGAAATACCTTTTGTTTCTGTCTGCAGCAGAAAAGCCCTGCAGAAGAGTGATCTGTTCTGCTTTTGATTCCTCAGGAGGGTTTCTATCAGCAGCAACTCTTGCTGAAGTCATTAAAGTTACATCGCTGTGAAACCACCATAAGGACAATCCCAGTCCAACCCACGGCTTCCATTCAGGATGTTCCTAGTTGGGAAAAGCTCGACAGAGACATTTCTTATTGTGCACCAATTCCATACCAGAATTGCTCTTTATTTGCAGCAGGGTAAGAGAATGTTCAGAACCAGGATAAAGGACAAAATGTTGCTTCCGGTTCCTTCGGCACCGAATCAAAGGAACACCTGTAATGTAATCGCAGCTGGAAACTAAAATCAACAAAGTTAATCATTTTAACAACTGGCCTAATTGCCATCTCATTTACCCCCACCATCGTGCAGTTGGGGAGATGGACTGAGTGCAAACCCAAAGTAAGTAAAACCCAAACAAAAGGCCCAAAAAAAAATCCTCAGGAAGAACTCTCTGCAAGTTAAACTTCAGGTTGTAGGATCTTTTGGGACCTCCTGAGCCTGCAAGTGGGCTGGTCCTGGTGCTACAGGCTGGACAGAGTCTCATGAAGTCATCCAAAGGATGTAGCCAATCCTTTACCATCATCCCCAGCAAACTAAAATCCTAGAAATCCAAGTAGGCACACAGAGCAAAGTAACCAAATCAAACCAATCAGGAGGCACAGGCTGACAATTCTTCATTTCTTTCTTTTCTCCAATATCCCCTCTTCTAATTCTATATTAGAATTCTTAATTTTTATTAATCAACTCACTTTGAGTTCTTTCATGTGCCTGCACCTCCTTAGTTGCCAACTGATGTGGAAGAACTGGATGTCTAAAAGACAGTGACATCAATATGATCTATTTTTAAAATGCAAATGACAAGTATTTAAAGTAAAATGACACTTCTTAAACTTAACTAGAGTAATATATTTATCAGCACAACCACACCACAATTTGAGATCTAGAGGATCTTCTTCTTTAGACTGTATTTTAATACAGTCCAAGGTTTGTATTTTATATTTAAATTTAAATATGGTATCCTAAATATTCTAAATATATATTTTACTTACTATATGGTACTGTGCATACTGTATGTTGTATACTAAATTTAAATATTGTAAGCAGTTTATAAGGTGTTAGGAATGGTAGTAATCAAAAAAAAATAAGACAAGTTTATCCTGGGGCTTGCATAGTTTTGTACTAAGAGCTTAGGCAGGATTTACGTAGCAAAGATCAGTGTTATCTGAGATATACACTGCTTACTGCATCTAGGAGAGAGATCCTGCAGCCTTGTTCATATGAAATATTATCATACTCCTTCTGCACTTCACAATCGCCAAATAAAGGAGAAAAGATTAAACCTATTGCTTGTTCAGTGTGGTGAGATCCTTTGAAATGAAAATAAAAAAAAAAAGAGCTGGATAAGTGGAAGATGTGATTGCTTTTTCATCTGAATTTGTAATTAAAGCCACTTCTTTTTCAAGGCAGAAGTCAGGGAGTCTTCTCCTTGTGTACAGTTTTTTCATGCCTAATTTGGCAGATTATATTTCTCCCGCATCCTGTGACAGTTAAATAAACAGGCACAGGAAATATCTTTAAAATCATTTAAGGTTTTCCATAAAAATAAACAAATAAATAAATAAAGGCTGAAACACACAAAGTACCTCCGGAAAATGGGAATATCGGGGCCATTGTTTAATTTCTGAGACCAGGGGAAGATTATTGATGATTCAGAGCTTGAGCATCTGTGCTCACTCACCAGTGTGATGGTGACAATTATTAACCACCAGCCTGTTGGAGGGGTAAGAGTAAATAAGCCATCAGCACGGAGCCGACGCCGGAGCCGCATTCCTCCGGACCGGATTTTTCGGCAGCAAACTCCACCTGATGACAGCTACAATCAACAGTGGCTCCAGGCAGCTGCTTTGCTGCAGGCCACATTCAATTATGTCGCCCTGCATTAGTCCCTGGCGAAGCTGTCACCTTCCAGCCTGTGAAGTGATAGCATGAAGAGGCTCCTGAAGTCTCGGCAGTTCTGCCTTCGGTTAGGGGAGCAAGGGGAAGCGACGGGAAAAAAGGCCATTAGCACTGTGCCTGCTTGCAGCATTCCCATTGCTCATGGAAAAAAAAAGAAAAAGAAAAAGAAAAAAATAGCTTAGGTGAGCTGGATTCGGAAAGTCGTCTGGTGTTGGATAATTGCGGATTTTTTTTCCCATAAAAACCTCTTTTTTTTCCCATACAAACCTTTTTGTTTGTTTGTTTGTTTGTTTGTTTCCTACAGGGTTGGGGGCAAGAGTAGACGCTGTTCCTTTTCCTGGATTTTTGGATTTACTCAGCTTTCTAGAGAGCGATTCAGACTGTACTTAGAGCAGTAGGGAACTCTGCTGTGTGTTGCCTTTTGACGATATATTTTCTCAAGCAATTCTGCGGCATTTTGGGAGATTGGAAGTCAGAACAGAATCATGGAATGATTTGGGTTGGAAGGAACGTTAAAGATCATTTAGTTCCAACCCCACCGCCACGGGCAGGAACCCCTTCCACTTAGACCAGGTTGCTCAGAGCCCCATCCAGCCTGGCCTCAGACAATTCCAGGGATGGGGCAGTCACAGCTTCTCTGGGCAACCTGTGCCAGGGCCTCACCATCCTCACAAGGAAGAATTTCTTCCTAAATTCCTGAAGGAGATTTTGGCTTTCACTGTTCAGCATCTGCCCACCCAGAGCAGCTTCTCAAAGCCTCCTGCAAGAAACCATGGGGACCGTGGGGAGACTTTGAGGGGGAGCTGAGGAGTTTTGACTGCCAAGTGAGTTAGTACATGCCAGGACCGAGGCAGCTCGTGTCTGATGAACCTTGGAGGTGTTTAGCCTGGAGAAAAGGAGGCTCAAGGGGGACCTTACTGCTCTCTACAACCCCCTCAAAGAAGGTCGTAGTCAGGTGGGGGTCAGTCTCTTCTCCCAGGTAACAAATGATGGGACAAGAGGAAACAGGCTCAAGTTCTGCCAGGGGAGGTTTAGATTGGAAATTAGGAAAAATTTCTTCACTGAAAGGGTGGTCAAGCATTGAAACAGGCTGCCCAGGGCAGTGGTGGAGTCACCATCCCAGAAAGCATTCAAAAAATGTGCAGATGCAGTGCCTGGGGACATGGTTTGCGGTGGACTTGGCAGTGCTGGGTTAACGGTTGAATTTGATGATCTTAGAGGGTTTTTCTAAAGCTAGTGATTCCATGATTCTTTGGGAAATGGGTGACTCCTCTGTGCCACCAGCACGAGACCTCTGTATCTCCAGCCCTGAGGCTGCAGGTAGGCTGTGTCACCCCATGGCTGTAGAGCTCTCAGCACCACATGAACCCAAAGGGGGACGTTACACAGGGTGCCAATGGATTCGTATTTTCTTCCCCGTTCACTGCAGCTTTGAAGAGGGTTGTGCAGTTTTCCAAGCCAGTGGATAGCTGAGCCATGTACAAGGCTTTCAAGAACAACCTAAGCTCCCTTTGCCTGGAAATTTCCCATCCCAGCTTTCAGAGGTATGATAGCACTAACATAATATTATAATATAGTAATATTTTTGCAATATAGAATCACAGAATCATAGAATGACTTGGGTTGGAAGGGACTTTAAAGATTATCTCGTTCCAACCCCCCTGTCTGGGCAGGGACACCTTCCACTAGACCAGGTTGCTCCAAGCCCAGTCCAACCTGGCCTTGAACACCTCCAGCAATGGGGATAGATGATATCTAGTGTGTTTGGATTTATGATAATAGTATACTAACATTATTTACTAAAACCACTGAAGAGATAATCAACAGCCCACATGGCACTGGCAATAATCTTCCTTAAATTAAATGAAGGCAAAACAGGTGAATTTTTTCCCCCTTAAGACAAAACAAACCTTAAGATATCTTCTTTTCTTTTTCCCACAGTCATCTTCAACCTATAGTATTCCACCAGCCAGTTGTATGTAATTAATATTCTTTCTATTTTGTTACAAGACATTGTTCTCCCTCTCTGCACCTTTTCCTTTATCGCAGAAGACCAAACCACTGCATTCCAATTCCATTTTAAGGGGCTGTTTTCAAAAGTGCTTAATTTCTTTATGCAGATTCCAGAGTAATCTAACGGGGTAAACTCCTGACATACACCCTACTCAGAGCCTAAGACAGCTCTTCCTGTCCTCTTTGAGAACTGTTACTTGGGACTGTAACGTGCTTATAATATTTATTAATCATGTATTAGCCCTTTTTCAATCATTAATATGGGTAAACCTTAATACCAAGCATGCATAGAAATCACTTGCACTTGGGCTGTGAAAGAAATGTGTTTCCTGCAGAATTGTTCCCACTGAAAGAGAGGAATGGCAGAGGAAAGGAGCTGGGGTTTAGCAACCTGCCTCTGCCTCTGTTTGCTGTGGTGTGCCTCGATTTCCCTATTTTGAAAGAAGTGGTAGCACAGCTCTGTTTTGCACTACTGTTGAAAAATACGATTTATTTCCTTTCTGAAAGCATCAGGGAAACCCAGTCTCCTTCCACTGAAGCACAGGAGCCTTCCCTTTGTACTTTTTTTAAAGTGAATCCTCACCACTTGCCTCCATGCAGCAAAATAAAACTCTGAAAGTCCTACTAAGCCCCAAAAAGGAAAAAAAAAAAAAAAGCTGCACAATGAACAGATTGAGCAAGTGCACCTGGGGATAAATGCATTATGGACTTAGATCCATTATCACACCTCTTCCCGTCACAGCCACTATCGGAACCCCACAGGAAATCATTCATCGAGACGCGGAATGTCATTTTAGTTGTAGCATTAATTTCCCAGCTGCTGGTGAAGATAAATTGTGCCCCTTCATTGCTTATAAAAGAAAATGAGCACAACTCCACTTGATCACTTCGCTACTGGATGTAGGTTTTATTAAGGGCCAAGATCTCTGTAGTGTAAACGCTGGGAACATGCGTGTTTCTTGCTAAAGATGGGCCCTCTGATTTTATTGTCTCTCCAAGCAGTGAATAACATGCATTGACGTGCTGATGAGGGGGTTCCAAATGAAGAATATGGCCATAACTAAAATGATGTTATTCTGTCCCCTCCAGGGAAGGTTTTGCTCTCAAATCCCAGCAGGAGGCACTTGTGATAAAACTCAATTTGGGACATTATCCTCCTCATGTTTATTTACTTTTCCCCTTTCTTTATATAAACAATCAATATGAAAATGGAGCCAAATGTATGCAATACCACATAAACCCAACTGTTTTCTTCCTCTCTTTCTTTATGCAGCAGATGAATCCTAAAAGCTTCTACCAATCTGAGCACTGTGGAGTGAGGTTTTTTTAGTGCAGATAAAAGGCACAGAATACACTTGGTAGCAGTGTGCAGTCTGGTTCTTTCATTTGATTCACATGGCCTATTTTAGACACCTGAGTCAAGATGAAACCTTTAACAAACCAGAGAGCTTATTTATTTCCACCGGTTACCCAGAGACCCTATAATGAGCCTCACAGATTTTTATTTCTGTGCTGTAAATGTTTGAATTTGGTGAGATGAATCCTCACCCTGTTGCCCAAGGGACTGGGGTTCCTGGAGAACAAGACCAGGAGCCCATCAAAACCAGAAGCACCTCCTGTCGGTAGATACTTCTAATATCTGCTGTTATGGGTTTGTCTAGATGACAATAGTTGTGTCCATATTGTTGAGGTGCATTGGTCTCAGCTCTGTGGTACTCTGCCAGCCTGGGTCTCTCCACCATCACTTTAAGGGGGTGTTCAACAGTAAAAATTAGTTCCTGACCAAATAAAAACATCGTCTTAGGGAAATGAGTCCTCTGAAGTATAAATGATGTTTTTTTCAAGGCAAATAGGTGGGTATTTCACAAATTCCCTTGCAAATGTGGCTCTAAGTTTTGCTTTAGTCTTTGCCAGATCAACATTCAGGGTTTAAATCCTGGGAACCTTGATCTTCGTCACAGACCTGCACACCTGAGTTAAGTCCCAGTGAAGTGTCTCCTCCAGCCTCGTGCAGGGCTAGAACAAGCTTCACTGTGCTAGACAAAGGGTTTATTTTCATGGTCAATTTAGGGCAATCTAAGGCTGTTTTCAAAGGGATAGTTCCATCCTTATCACCAGCTCTCAACAGTCTTTACTGTGGCATTACAGAGCTCCTGTAATATCAGGAAAATAGTTCTTCTGAATTCAAAAGAGATCTAAAAACCCCATCCAGTGTCTTTCTGATCC
This sequence comes from Oxyruncus cristatus, assembly GCA_013399855.1. NCBI lineage: Eukaryota > Metazoa > Chordata > Aves > Passeriformes > Cotingidae > Oxyruncus > Oxyruncus cristatus. The sequence continues at coordinate 797,524 of VXAY01003862.1, read as the reverse complement.
ACCTGATTAGCCACACAACTGACAGTTCAGAGGAAGGAAAAGGAATAAAGTTGCTCCACAATTGTTTCTGAAGTGCTCCCTGAATTAGTTGCATGGACTTAGACTGGTTTGATTTGTGCTTGTCATTCAACCACAGTCTTAAAAGAAATTCAGAATAGAGCTCTTCTCCATTTCTCAGTCTTTCTCTGAAAAAAAAAAAAAAAAACAAACCAAAAAAACAAAACCAAACAGAAACCCTTATGGAATATCAGAGATGAGTCAATGGGAATAGTCTAAGTCAATATTGTGAAAAAGTTGTGATCTCACCACCTTCCAGAGGAGGAAATTTCATCAGAGAGAAATGAGTCAAAAACATTTATCAGAACATGGCTGGAAACTGAGATAATGTGGCTTGAAATCATAAACTCCCTTCCCTCCAAAAGCCTGAACAATGTCCATTTTTAATCTTCTACCTTTACATGTTTTAACCCTGAAGTAGAAATACAGCCTGGCAGGAGGGAGTGACAGATGCTCTGTGTGGTGTGTAGATGATCATCCTGAAATAGCACAACTGGAACAGCAGCTGATGAGGAAGAACCTCTCACTTATCCAACCTCTATATTTGCTCATAAGTCAGTATTAAACTACTACACTGGCCCAGAAACTACATGGTCATTAAAATTTTCTTGGTGCATTAGGGGAAAAAAACCATGAACTTCATGCACCAAAATACTTGTGCTCCTGTTAGGAGCTCAGCTACCCATACCTAAGTTAGAATAAGTGCCTAATAGAGTAAGGATTGTTCTCCTTAAATTTATATATATATATGTGTGTGTATGTATGTATGTATATATACATAGTAATAACAGTTCTAATCCTCAGAACATAATTAAAAATTGATGATTTCCTTCATGATTGAGACACTTTGTGGCACCAATAGAATTGGACAGTGAGAAAACTTTACTGCAGAATATTGGGAAGGTGGTCCGATAAGTCTAAAACTATCCCATAATTAAAAATTTTGTTGTGGTCGAAGTCAAGGGACACACTCCTGGGAGAAGGGTCCATCACCTCATTTCTGTCCCCTTTCCTTATGGTTTGAGGACCTTTTCATTCTCAAGTGTTCAGTGATAACCTTCAGAAATGGGGATTCTTCCACTTTGAGAATGTCTTCTGATTAGGGCATTACTGTGAAATGGAGGACGTAGAATCCTGTCTGTTTGCTTTCTGGGCAGAGGTAGCAATCACTCAGTTACTTATTGAGAAGAAAAAAAATGAGACCACAGCAGGGAATTTACATTTCTTACTCTGCTCAAAAAAAAAAAAAATTAGTATTTAAGTAGTCTTTTTTTGTCTAAAACTGGCCAATCATAGAGTTTCTGATGGAAATCTCCCAGAAGACCAAACGTGGTGGGTTTTGCTGGGCTTAGTGTTGTGCCTGAAGAGAGAGGAAAGGTAGGTGGCAGGAAGGAGTTTCTGCCCGTGACATGTATGACATTCAGGTGCCTAAATCCCTACATGAGAAAAATTTAGATTTATTGGACCACCCTCCCAATATTCTGCAGTAAAGTTTTCTCACTGTCCAATTCTACTGGTGCCACAAAGTGTCTCAATCTTGAAGGAAATCAACAAATGATCAATATATGGTTCTTGGGATCCATAAATTAAACTGCCTTCCACCTCTCTCCTTTGAGGATCTTGCTTTAGTAGATGTTCTTACAGCACATGCCTCAGGCTGGATTATGCTCAAAATACATCACCTCCTGCCTCCTCCCTACCTGGTGTTCCCATGGTTTTGGTGGGTCAAATAGAGATATTAGACAAATTCCCTCCAGTAGAAGCAGGGAATTAAACCCAGATTTTCCATAGATGAAGTAGACACTCTTTTAAGATGTGGTTCCTCTGGTCCATCCTGGAAGAACATCTTTCTTTCTCTGAACTATAAAGACACTCTCAGTTGACTCATTGTCACTCATTTGCACATCAGATTTCCAGATTAGCTTGGATTTATCCCAGACATACTAACTTGTGACTAACATGGAAATGCTCCAGTGACCATCTTTAATCCATCACTTTCCCCCACATTCCCTACCCTAAAGCATTTTCTTGTCCCCACTTCAGGAGGTGAGAATGGTTCCTTATACTGCAGTTTTGCTTCTCCTTCCCCATTTCCAAACTCATGACTTTTCCCAGAGATTGAAGTGTGACTCATTCTCCAGCCACAGTTATTCCATATGATCACTCAGGAATTCCAGACAGCAGCCTAGTCTGGGTGGGATAGTTCTAGTCCAAGTTATTCAATATGGGAATTCAGAGATTATTAATATATTTATATATATATGATATTATTATACTACAAAAGAGACAAGGTAACAAAATAAATCCATTCTGAACTTTCCCCTCTCACATATTAAAGGCAGATAGAACTATGATTGACTCTCGAGAAAGTTAACAGGAAAGGTTTATTCATTGTTTCTTATAGTATACAAATCTAGATGGCAGGAAACAAAATTCCCTGAGCACTTGTTTTAAACCAGAAAAACCTATTAAATTTGCCATACACAGTAAACTGTGGAATCCTCATCAGAATGTAGTGTGTAGTCCAAACACTGAGTGGATTCAAAAAGTGAACAGATGATTCAATGAAAAAAGAAAAAAAAGACCACTGGAAGCATCATTAAACCTTGTCTCTCAGCATTCCCAGGAAAGACATGACAGGTAAATGGTTCATTTCTGTGTTTCTGTGAGAGCAATCAGAGGCAGGACACCGGGTTAAGTACCTGATGCAGATTCCTGGGCTTTCACACTCTAGGTAATAATCTGGGATATCACACACAAGGCAAATCTCTGCACTAAGACTGCATTCTACATCAATAATTTCCTTACTTAAATATCACAATAGCACACTTCCTTTCTAACTCGTGCCAAAGTTTTCTTTGCATGGTCATCACCACTCCTGGTCAAAAGGATTGTTTTCATACCAAACCTGATGCACGTGCAGCTCTTCCAAAGGCCTTTTTAGGGATCTTCCATAGGTCATGAATCTGACAGGATTTCAGGGCATGGGGTTCCCTGGTTTGCTCAGCTACTGGAACTGTTAAAAAATGTTGTTGAATGGACAATTTAGCCTGTCCTGATATCTGTCCTGTAGCTGATACAGAATCAAGTCCTTTTAGAAATTTCATCTGACAGCACCTTGATAACTGGTTTGTCAAATCACCCCATCCTGGAAATGCCAATATACAACCTGGGGTTTAGGGGATTGACTGGGAAGGTAGGAATGGTGATACCCTGTGCACTCACAGAAAGAAGGGCTGTACTCCATATCCCAAGTGATGACTCAGATGATTCCAGATAGAAACATCTCCAAAGGAGACTTGTGAGAGACTGTCCCTCACTACACCCTCCCAGTAAAATTTTTTCCTAATATACAATCTGAACCTACTCCTTGTCAGTTTTAAGCCATTCCCCCTTGTTCTGTTACTCCAGGCCCTTGTAAATAGTCTGTCTTTCTTGTGGACTCCTCTCAGGTACTGGAAGGCCAAAATTAGGTCACCCCAAAGCCTCTTCCCTGGGCTGAACAATCCCAATTCTCTCAGCCTTTCCTCACAGCAGAGTTGTTCCATCTCTCTAATCAACTTGGTGGCCTGCTCTGGACTTGCTCCAACAGGCCAATATCCTTCCTGTGTAAAGTACATAAAGCCTGGCTCAAGGTGAGTGGAGAGAGGAAACTAATCCTTTCATTTGCAATGAACAACAAATTCAACTCAAGCTGCCTGTGAAACAATCCCTTAAATTGTTCCAGAGATGTTAAAATGAAACTGAGATCTAATCTAAAAATGAAAGCATTGGCCTTTTTTTTTTTTTTGTCAGCTTAGTGCTTCTTTCTTAGAGATATTTGCCATTTTTGCAAACTTATTTCAACCCAACCATGAGAAATGTCTGAGATCGTCCAGCACAGGCACTGAAATGGTGTTGCTCAGCGTGACTGGGGGCCGGATGCATCATGAGGGATGGCTTCCCACTTCACAGCCTGTTGGTCTTCCCCGGTAAACCAAGCTAGAAATCAGTTAGTGGTGCATATTTCTTGTGCTGGGCAGGCTCTGGAAAAAGTCCAATTTCAGCAATACCTGAAAACAGAACACCCCATTTCCTGAGTCGCTGTCCTCATTTACCTCACATCTTTACCATGGGTGAACTCGTGGGAACTTGCCCCAGGGAGTTCTCAATGATGTATCTAAGTCTGAAGTGCTGTATTTAGCCAGATTTGGCAACTTCAGTGAAGAAAAATTCATAAAATCTTGGAAGAGCTGGAGAAATGAGTTTCCTCACATTGCATATTAGTAAGAGCACCTCTAAATATATCAGTTATTTGGGAATGTGAGAGCCCTGTAGCTCGGTCATGAACCTGGAGAGCCACACTTCGATAAAGCTGACACGAATGAGAATAGAGGCAGTTTAGAGCCAGATATTTTACTTGCAGCAAAAGAATTTAATCTTTCAGTGTAGGATTGTGGATCTATTATTTCAGTTTCTCAACGTCTCCAGTAGTTTGTGGCAAAATACCTTGTCTTCTCACTTCTTATCTTCTTACATATATGAGATTGCCTGAATTCCCGTGATTTAAGTGGGAATTGAAGCTCTTTGTGTTTCCAGGCCTTGGTTGCTTTAGCTTCTCAAATATAAAACTAGACATTAAGATGCTTTTTACCTTCTTGGGCTTTTTGGAGAAAAATCCTGGACAGACTGAGTTGCTCACAGGTTTAGTAAAGACATACAAGTCCCTAAGATAGGCAGATAGTATAAAGCATCAGAGTACACATAATTTTTACAGCCTTGCAGGCATTTGCACCTGCACTGAATGAGTGCCAGATAGAAATAAAAGTTGGAAACATGTAATTTGTTTACACTTTTGACAAGACAAATGACTGCACAAGCTGCGAGTCACTGACAGTTCAAAATAGAGACACATCTCAATATCCAGGAGCCTCGTGTTTTGAAACGTTGATTGTAAACAGATCTGAAGACTCAGCCCAAAATAAAGAGGATTTGATTTCCCCCTTAGGTTTTTCTTGAGGGGGATATGAACAAAAACTTAATTTTATTTTGCTAATTAATTTTGAAGATGCTTAGGCTTCTGTGTCTCTTTTTTACAGTGTATCTTCACAGTAGCTACTCTTCCATTAATTATCCCAACAGGAAAACATAGTCTTTATATAATAACATCATATTCTAGTGCAGAAGGGAAAGAAAATATTTTTTTGTGTATCTACGAGTGACAAAAGAAAAAAAAAAACCCTGGGAAAAGTAAAAATTCCGTTCTTGTGTCTTGTTTAACTAGTGCCCCCTCTTGTGGTGCTTTGGCAGCAATACCAAACCCCAAAATATGATTTTCTGAGGGAAGAAAAATACCGGATATAAGTTCGTTCCAGAGGTGATTGAAATACAAGGTATAATAAAATAGATTAAATGGTATTAAATATATCATCAGGAGGAGATCCAGCAGCCATCAATATCAGAAAAAAGAACAATGTTAAGGAGACATGGCAGGAAGGACGTAGCAGACAGGAAAATATGGTGTTCCTGGCTGTTAAAACCACCACCCTTCCCTTCTGAACTGGACTTCTCTCTAGTGAACAGCTCACTGGCATTTTAGTTCCAAGCTTTCTGGTTGCACTGCTCATTCGAGCATCCCGTCTCCTTTCTCCCTTCCTTTTGCCTCTCATCCCTCCTGACCTCTCTCTTTTCTTAGTTTCTGTTTCATCTGTAGCATTAGTTCTGCGGTTTCTCTGCTCTCCAACTTTTTTTTTTTCCCTCCGTGTTATTATCTCCCCAAGCCAGACAGACACCTCAGATCCAAAACAATGCCCAACAATGCCCCCTTTTTTTTTTTTTCTTTTCTTGTTTACCAGCCCCAGCCTGGCTTTTCAGAATCACTTTATAAAGACCCTCTGCTGATGCAGCATTTGTTTTCCTTTCAGATTAATTATATTTGCAGGAGCAGGAGGAAAAATAACCCCAAAATGACCATTTTGTGCAGCGATTCGCAGGATTCTTCCTGGAGAAGTTTTAAGCCAGGAGATGTATCTTGTTCTACAGGGATCTCTGTCAACTTCTCTTTTTATGCATTTAATGTTCTTCCCCAGCGATAGCCTAAGGGTGCTTTCACTAAACAATTAATGTAAGGCATCTCCTGGGAACCTAATGGGTATTTAGCAATAAGTTCACTTCCAGTGAATTGTATAATGTGATATTTTGACAATGGATATAGTGAGGTTCTTGAAAGGTGAAGTTTTCTCCAAAGAAGCCCTAAAATATCCAACAGAACTTCTGATAGCATTTCGTGGGGTGGGACGGGATGGAGAGTGGGTCGGAAGGAGTGGGGAATTTAGCAGAGTGTTAGTGCTGTTGTACAGTGTGTTCTTTAATTTTAGTGTCATCCTGCAATAATGTTCACTTTCACTAATACAATGTACAAGTCGTAATCTATTAGGGGAAATAAAATTTGCTGTGACATTTGATATGAAAGCCCCTAGCAATGAAGGATGTAGTACTGCAAGTGATATTTGTATTATGTTAATAAAAAATGATATTAACATATGAAACTAATACCAGGCAAGGAAAAGCGTTTAATATTAAGGCTTGAAACGCAGAAAGTAACATGAAATCTCCAGTCTGGTCTGATGTTGCTGTGTTCAGGATCACACTGAGAAGACTGTAGGCAGTAAGTTTTTTACAAGGCGATTTTTAATTGTTATTAAAAGTCATTCCAAGACTTATCACAACAATAATTTAGTATATTAACCCAGTCATTTAAATATAGAAGATGGCATACTAAATAGAAATGATTGCAGAGTGTGCATTCAGCATTGGATATTTCCCTACCAGAATAATTCTCACTGTGTAATCTAAATAAAACTAAAACTTCAAAGATGGGGTGTAGGATTTCGTGCCATTTCTCTTTGGTGTGACAGCTTGCAAACTGCAAAATACGTCCAGCAGCGTGGAATTGTGTGTGTAACATTTTCACAGAGACAGTCTTCTATAGGGTAGAGAGTGATAGGATTTCATAAAAAAATAAGTTGCACGTAGGAATGTACATAAAATCAGCTTATTTGTTTCTATTTATTCACTCGAAGCAGAACAGATTGAAGGGGTTGTTTTATTATTATACTTTTTTCTGAGAGTACAGCGTTCCAGTAGAACTGAAAAAATCTGATTCTATGATGCATTTCTATCAAGCACATACATACATAAAATCAGACAAATAGAAGGAAAAGGAGACAGATGTAAAAAAAAAAAAAAAAGGACAATTTTTTTACAGTGTTATTACCAAAAGCAAAATTAAAGCTTTATTTCAACCTTTATTGTTCTCATGCACAAAATAACAAATATCCTAGCAACAGTGAAAGTACAGAAAACAAAACAAAAGCAAGGAAAAAAGTTCTCAACTCAGTTAACCCATTTAACCCAGTTTTACAGATTATGCCTCTCCTTTTGCTAATAAATTTAAAAATAAGAATTATTGATCTGGGAGAACTCTAGTCACTGATTCACTGTAGATTTTCAGTTACATTGTACTGTTGATCTAGTTTTCCTTCTAAAACTGCGTTTTGCAAGGTTTTGGGAGTACAGTCTTTGCAATATCAAACACCAGTAGCATGCGGCAAATGATTCTAAAAGTGCTTTATTTCACAGAGTGTTGTCTGCCCTTCTCAGACTTTATAGTAAAATTAAGTTCATGATCATATTTTGCAACTTTTTTCCAAATATGGGAATTTATAAGAAAAGATTTAAGAGGGACATTTCTAAGCAATGAAAGCAGTCAGGTTCTGTTATTTTTTTAAAGGAGCTATTGCCATTAGAAGCAATGATAATACTAGTATATAACATCAATTCCAAAATTTAAAATGCAATAAAACATAGCTGAAATATATATAAAATTATTTGTTTTACTCAGTTTTCAAAATCAGGCAGTGAATCACAGCCTCACAGCAACCCTCATCCCAATCTCTTAAGTTTCTAAAGCTGATCTGAATTAGGGCTAAACTAATATATGGTCAAATAAACACTGAACAGAGCAACCAAAAATGAAGGAAGGTAAAATAACTGTGGAGGCTGTTTCCTGAGCTGGGTACATGGTTATTAAAGCAGCGCCCCTATGGCAATAATTTCTGTTCAATATATGTAGCTTAAGGATTTCCAAGTAATGAATTTTTCTAGCTGGAACTGTAAATTAAGAGTCATTCCTTTCTATGAAGAAAGTCGGATTCTAGGCTGATGGAAATTGGTGTAGCTCTGTTAACATCACAGAACTCTGCTGATTTACACAGACCAACAAATTTGAACCGTTTGTCTTACAAAAGAGAATCCAGCAGAGTTGTCCCTTGCAATGCAAACATTTCTCAGGCTGTATTTGCAGGCTGGTTTATCAGTTCAGCATTCCAATGCATTGCTGTAACGTTCAGAGACATGACTGCAGCATCAGTCCATGTGCTAAACACAAGCATAAATAACAGTTGATGCCCAGAGCCTCAAACCTGTGCATATATATTCAGCTTCAGCCTCTCGACCTTAATGATCCACCCAGAACTGCACATGAACACAGCATTTGTAGCCTTATGCTCTAACAGATTTCTGTCTGCTTATTTTTGAAGAGGCAGGGAATAAGCACAGTAAATCAGGGTAAATATGGAGTGTCTTAACTGAGGGCTGTAGGACTGCTCAGGATTCATATGTCTGAATGTTTCAGGGGTTTTGTATTTCAGGGCTCACCAGCATAGGGTTTGCTTTTGAGAAAGTATTTGACTGCAGAGAAGTAACAGAGATACTCTGTACTTAAAATTACCTTCTTGAACTTAACTAAAACCTCACTCAATATTCTTTCTTCCACTTTGCTTCTTCATGCTCTAGCAAGTGCTAGAGTCAACTGGAGCCAAGGTGGATTTAGAATCACAGGATCACTGAAACTGGAAAAAGCCTCTAAGAACAAGTCTGACTGTTCCCCCAGGACTGCATAGTCCACCACTAAACCATGTCCCCAGGCATCACATCTACACATTTTTGGAACTCTTTCAGGGATGGTGAGTCCACCACTGCCCTGGGCAGCTTGTGCCAGTGCCTGATCACCCTTTCAGTCAAGACATTTTTCTTAATATCCAATCTAAACCTCCGCTGGTGCAACTTGAGGGCATTTCCTCTTGTCCTATCGCTTGTTACTCAAGAGAAGAGACTGTCCTCAGCGTGGCTACAACCTCCTTTCAGGGAGTTAGAAACAGTGCAAAGGCCCCCTCTTGAGCCTCCTTTTCTCCAGACTAAACACCCCCAGCTCCCTCAGCTGCTCCTCATCAGATTTGTGCTCCAGACCCTTCCCCAGTTGCATTGACCTTCTGAGGACTTGTTCAAGCACTTCAATAGATTTCAAGCCCTTTGAAACGCACATACCCCATAGTTTGGGTTGCCTCAACCAACATCCAATGTTGACTGAAGCTCTTCTTCACTGCTGTTCCCTGGAGCATTCCCCCCTTCATTTTCATTTCAGCCTCTCAGGGTCTTTATTCTGAGTCTCTCAGAAATTAGGTAGAAAAACATCAAAATACTCTCACTTACCTACAAATTTAACAACTGGAGACTCAATTTACTGAGAGGAGTCCAAAATAAACTTCATCTGTCTCTGGAGAACACTGTAAGATGTTAATAAAGAGGAATGATTGAGATGGAGGAGAAAATGCTCCCCTGCTGTTCATGCTACAGGGAAACTCCTGCATGGGAATCACTTCAATGGGCCTGGAAAGGCTGAGAACGAGGTCAGGCACAGCTCTAAGTCTGAATACTCCAAGAGAAAGACATGGGTTCGAGTCAAAAGATACCATCCATACCCTGTCAGCCAATTATTTTTTTTATTATACTCATCAAAGCATCTTAAGTGAGGATCAAAGTTTGCAGTTTATTGGGGGGTTTTTTTAAGGGCCAGTTGTTTTCTTGGGGATTGTATGACTAATAATTTTGTAGACTTAGCATGTCACAGAATCACAGAATGGCCAAATGGGTAATGTCAGAAGGACCACAGTGGGTCCTTCATCTTGCCCCACCTCCCTGCTCAAGCAGTGTCATACCAGAGCACATAGTACAGGATTGTGTCCAGACAGTTCTGGAATATCTCCAGTGAAGGAGACTCCACACCCTCTCCGGGCAATCTGTTCCAGTGCTCGGTCACTGCACAGGAAAGAAGTTCTTCCTCATGTTCAGGTGGAACTTCCCATGCATATCAATTTATGTCGGAGTGCATCTTCTTTTTGTTGGATAACTAAAAGGTGTTGCCTTTTAAATATAAACAAATAAATAAAAATAAGGCACTTCACTTAGACTTCTCTGCTTTTCCTTTAGTTTTTTGAGCAAAAGTTACATGCTGTGGAAAGTGCTAAGTAATTTTCTTGCTTATGATAATAATGTTCTTCTGATATTCCTTCACATGCTGGAATTAGAGAAATTGTTAACACTTTTGTTGCTCTTGTAGGAAGCTGAAAATATTGCATTTAATTGCCAAATTAATCAAAAACAAGCTAGCAGTTATTCAAACAAAATCCCCATTTCCCTCTGTCCATCCTTATCAGAAATCAGTACTTCAAAGAACAAAAAGCATTACTGGAATTAAAATTTAAAAAATATATTGCTGCAATTTAAAAGGAGAGGAAGAGTCATACAAAAAAAGCTGTCAGTATTATTTTCTCTTTTTCCTTTACATTGGAAAAGTAAAAAACTTTGCAGATGACATTTCTGCTTATTAAGCATTTCATCCATTTGTGACGTATTTTTACAAGACAGATTAATCATTTTCTCCATTAAACACACCACAGATTCCTCAAGTTGCCCTTTTGAGGCAACCGAATCACTGACAACAACATACTGGGAAGGTGTTTTCTCATCTTATGAAAAAGACGGTTGAACAGTGGTTCAAAATTAATGGAAAATTACCAAATAAGAAGTGCCAGAGAGAATATAAAATGTGGAACACAGGTTTTTTTTCCAATTAAGACCTGAAACATCCTCTTATGCAGGTTGTCTTTCCAAAAACACCCTTCTCAAGCTTGTAGCAATAAAAGTCTTGACGCTTTGGTGAAAAATGTAAATCTGAACACATTCCTAACTAAGCCTCTTTATAATTAAATCTGCTTCCTTTTCCTTTTGAAGTAATTGAAGACTTTTTTCAGTTTCCAGAGGGAAACATCCCACCTCAGGTTAACCAAGGCATCAGATCACTTAGTTGAAACACAGGAAGGAAAATTCAAACACCTGGGCTGAACGAGGCAGCACAGAGACAAGCTGGGTCTCCCCTGTCCCAGGTGAACCCCTTAGCCCTGGGCTATTGGCTGCTCTCCAGTATATCTATGGCTGGACAGGAATCCTCTCTTGGACACAAAAAAAACCCTTCCCAAAGCAAGATCTGTTCACAACGTTATTTTCCTAGAATGGATTTTTGTTATTGAAAAAAATCGTCGTTTTATATAAAACTGCTCAAACTGGTTCTGCTATCCTTTGTGCCTGCAGCTAAGCATATACTTAAGTTTTTCCAAACTGGGACTGAAAATCATGGCAGGACCCTGATGTGATGCATTGTGAGCAATTTCATTGCCTTTAATGGTGCATGTAAATTTTCACATGACCAAAGGCTTAATGACTTATGACTTACACTTTCCAAGTAAAAGTCCACCCTGTGAAAGGTCCAGTTATCCCAGGTCTCAGACTGACAGCAAACACTCCCAGGCTGTGGCACCAAAGGCTAATGCTCCCCTGCAGCACACGGTCCTGCTGTGCCAGGAAAGAAAGAAGTTCTGGAACGGGCTTTCCTTAATCGTTCCCTGAAGGAGCCTCTCTCCTTCTTTTTCCTGATTATGGGGCAGCTCAGAGATAACCATCTCTTCAGGCCAAAATTAGCCTTTGTGAGTTGTCCCCTGGAGATCTGCGTGTATGCATGCACAGACATAAACAGAAATGCTTTCGCTCCCTAAAGCCCTGAGAACATCAGGATACTTTGTTTTCCTCTGCTTTAATACCACTGTTTTCCTCCCCAAAAACTTCCACAGAATCAAAGAATAGTTTAGGTTGGAAGGGACCTTAAAGACCATCTTGTTCCAACCCTCGGCCATGAGCAGGGGCACCTTCCACTGGACCAGGTTGCTCAAATCCCTCTCCAACCTGGCCTTCCAGCTTTATTAGATCCAGTATAAAGGCAACTGTTGCCAGGTCACATTGACGACTGCTTAAGCAGGATCACTTTGGATAAGTCACTTGGGTGATCTTGGGAAAGGCACAGGCAATTTTAAAGGAAGTGGTGGGGGAAAAAAAAAAAAAAAAAAAAAGTGAGATTTAGGAGAATTTAAGCAAAAATACATCCTATGTAGCCGAGTGAATGTGAGGGTGTCTGTGAGCTGTGAGCACCAGGGCTGTCTGAATGCTCCACTTATGCTTAGCAGACACACGAGTGAGCCAGTATATAACTCGAATAAAACACATAAACGTCAGATTGGAACTTACTGTACTTCAAATTTCCAGTAAAATGCCATTTTTATTTGGGTGGTTGTTGTTGGGGATTCTGCCTGGTAAGTCCCTGCTCATCCATCCCTCAAACGTCAGGAAATAAAATACCTGCTCTTAAATAGACTAAAGAATATTTCCAGTTAAACTCCCCTAGGCCTCAAGAAGAATATTCTATCTCTTCTCCCCTTCCTTCTGCCTGAAGTCAATGGCTAAATCACAAACGTGTTTCTTCAATGGAATAAGTGTAGACTTCCAAATTTCTCTGACAAGAAGAGCTTTGGAACTGTTCAGATTCATCCTGAACTACCCTTTTTGATATGAAGAAGCCACTTGCCATGATCAAACAGTAGTTTCTGGTGATATTTTCTCCCTGGTTTCTCTTCTCTGGCCATTTGCATGGTAAGTTCTCAGGAGCTGTCTTTTGCCCTGTTACACTTACACTGAATTTTTATATATTGCTCTTAATCAGTCACTGGAAAACTTTATCTCACATCTTCACTTTATCTCCTGTTCCACTGCCAATATGATAGTGTATCTTACAGAAAAATATCTTAATTTATTGTTATATTAGCTAATAATTAGTGAGAAACAACTTGATGACTTAATAAAGATGTTTTGCAGGAGGTCCCGGTCAAATGCAGGAACTGTTCCTACATGTTGATTAGTTTATTAAATTGTGAAAATATACCTCAAATCTTACAAATTAGGTTTGTATCCCTCAATGTGAGAAAAGACACAAAACAGGAAACATTTTCTGAAGGCTTAAAATAAATATGAGACGAATGTGTTTGACAAAGACAAAATACTTACTATATCATAGAAACACAGAATGGTTTGGGTTGGAAAGGATCTTGAATATCATCTTGTTCCAACACGCCTGCCATCGGTAAGATTACTCTCCACTAGGACAGATTGCTCAAAGCCCTGTCCAACCTGGCCTTGACCACTTCCCAAAATGTTCCTGGAATAACGTGCAAACAAAATATTCCATTACCTGTTCAGGATGTATGGTGAGGAACCCCTCCAAATCTGCTCCAGAGATGGGCAGGAAGCTAGATAGCAGAGGCAAAGGCAGATAATTTTTCCAGCTGTCAGCACCCACACGCTCAGTGTTAGGATCTGAAATTCAGCCCGTGCTCTTTCCATCTCCTGCCTCGTCAGAAGTGACATGGTTTTGAAGCTGCAGTTGCTGACTGAAGACACTGGGCAGCTTGACACCAACTCCACGGGAAACTGGGTCAGCCCTAGTCAACAGGGACCTTCAGGACACAGGTGCCAGCCCACAGCCTCTGAACTTGAGTCCACAGGACTAACTGGAGTCAAAGGCATCCAACAATAATGAGGCGCTTTCGGCAGAAAGATAAGAAGAGGAATTAAAAAGCTGCCATTGTAACCTAATCAGTTCCTGATCAGGACTGTGATTCATGAAAAGGAGACTTCAGTTCTCCCACCTTGCTTTTCCTCCCTCTCAGAGGTATCTCCTTGCTGCACTAATAAACCTGCCAGCTACATATGGTATCTGGCAGATGAAAAAACTCTTTTTGAAACTAGTAAGGTATCCATTTTTTTCCCCTTCCTCTCACAACAGCAAATTAAAACTCCTGTTCCCTACCAATCTTTGAGAGCTCTGCAAAGCACAGCTGGGTACCAGGGTGCCACCGGCTCCCCCCAGGGATGACTATGGGAGTGGCTTGTCTGAAAACCATTTTTCAGCCTCCTTCCCTGAATCTGCAGGGATGGGGCTGCCCTCATGACCCCCTCATAGTGATCGCTCTTGTTTGCATCTACGACAACATGACATTTGAGGGGACTAAACACGAGTCATCTTGCAATTGTTTAAATTACTTTATTGCTGCCTATACAGACAAGGAAAAAGTTTCATTAGTGATGTTACACGTGTGGCCTCGTGCTCAGTATTTCTTAAAAATTGTGTTGCCAAATTAGAAGTATTAAAC
>VXAY01003862.1:755936-782976 GCA_013399855.1 Oxyruncus cristatus | reverse complement strand
AAGGGGGGGAAGGAAAAAAGAAGAAAAAAGTTATGGTAATTTTGCATTCCTTGTGGTAATCCCTTGCATGTAAACTGCTTGTCACATGCATAGAAGCATGCTTTTCTGAGTCTGCAGGTAATCTCTCCTATATAAAAAAGTATAAATACAAAAATATGATATAAATAATATAAATATATAAAATATGCTTGAGGATCAGAGCTGCCTGCATAAATCTGTTTTGAATTACTCAGCAGTCTGTGCAATAGCTGTAAAATGTCACTAAGCTACTGACTAGTGACATTTTGGGTTGAAGCATGCAGTCAATGGATTTAGGGAGAAACTCCAACCTGCTCTGAATAAGCTGTGAGTCTGTAAAGGTTGAAGTTTTCTCCCCTGCTTCCCACAGCTGCTGTGTCCTACAACAGCCTCCTGCAATGCACTTGTGTGTTCTGAGTGCAGAATTATAAAGCGCGAGTGAAACTGCAACATGAAGGGCTGATCAAAGCATAATGAAATTAGTTTCAGATTAAACACTGCCAGGGGTATATGAGTCACCAATGGGCCTATTTATGTAAGAATGGTGAATTCTAAGAACTATTCCCTCCGTAGTAAGAGCGATTTCTGGAGGCCATGAATTTCTCAATGCCTACAAAAGCCATGTGTAAGTCCAACTTAGTCTTAATAACAACCTTTTAGATACCCAGAGTTAAGTGACAAGACTGATGACTGAAGATTTTTCATTTTTGAAAGCTTTATGAAAGTTAATTGTACTATATAAAGATAGAAAGGAAATAAATAAAAAAAATAAATAGACCAAAATTTGCAGGACCACACTTTTTAGTTCTTTCACTGCTGTCTTGTCCTAATGTTTATTTATCAGTTTAAAACTGTTCTTTCATTGCATAATTTTGTCTGTGGAGAAGGATTTTATTTTTGTCTCCTTCTTTGAGCAAAGAAAGACTTATATGAGGACAATGTATTATGAAGTGTTGTTGTCTCTTTGCTCTTCCAGTAACTTTGAACCTATCAGACAATTTCAGTGAGAATCTTGATATCTCTGATAGAATCATAGAATGGTTTGGGTTGCAGAGACATTAAAGATCATCTAATTCCAACACCCTGCCATTGGCAGGGACACCTTCCACTAGACCAAGTTGTTCCAAGCCCCATCCAACCTGGCCTTGGACACTCTCAGGGATGGGGCAGCCACAGCTTCTCTGGGCATCCTGTGCCAGGGCCTCACCACCCTCACAGGAATTTCTTTCAAATAACCATTCTAAACCATTCTGTGGGTTTGAAGCCATTCTCCCTTGACCAGATACTCCAGGCCCTTGCAAGTAGTCCATCCATCCTTCTTGTTAGCTCACTTCAGGTGCTGGAGGGCCACAATTAGATCACCCCAAAGCCTCATCTTTTCCAGGCTAAATTATTCCAATTTCCTTGTAGAAGAAGTGCTGCATCCCTCTAACCTGCTTGGGAATCTTCCTTTGGGCTTGCTCCAGCTGGTCCATGTCCTTCCTGTGCTGGGGCCCCCAGGGCTGGAGGCAGCACTGCAGGTGGGGTCTCACCAGAGCAGAGCAGAGGGGCAGAACCACTTATCCATCTACGGATCTCAAAGTTGTTAAACCCGTAACTTCTGTAGCTGTGAGTGCTTCCATTCCACGGGAAAACCCTAATGAAGTTATTTTTTTAATTGAACCACGGAGAATCCAACCAGAAGCTTTCCCTCTCTATTTGGGTGCTTGGTTAAAGTCTTCTTTATTTTGCGTGTCTAGGGAGCTCTGCAGAATAGGTGATACTACATTATTATTAGTGGTAGTTTTTATTCTGTTGGGTTTTGGTGGGTGTTTTTGGGTGGTAATGAAGGGTTCACTCCTTACTTGCTGGAGGAACTGAGGGGTCCTGAAGGTGTGTTTATAACGTATTCGCTGACAGTAGATATATAAACCTTTGGGTTCCATCTTAAAGGGTTTTGCTTAACCTGTCCAGTACTTGATACCCTGCAGGCTCCACAAAGCAAATAATATTACACAGTTCTGATAAACATTTTAGCTTGAAAAAATCCACTTGTCTGTTTCTGTTTCATTCTATATGCAGAATGTGTAACAGGAGATACCTGACAACAGAAGAAAGAGTGTATTTTTTGAGGGTTTAGGAACTATTTACATTAGACCTGCCTTACTTAGTGTAACAGCTGCTTTAAAATCCATACAGTGAAAGCAAATCTGACTGTGTAGAGCACGATGGTTCTGAGAGAAAAAGGGAGGGAAGGAGAAAAGAAGGGCAAGAGAGCAAACTGACAGGGGAGAGGGAAGGAGGGGAAAGAAGGAAAGAAGGTGGAAAGACAAAAGAGAGAAAGTCTATATTTTTTCCAAATGACTTAATAACAGAAAATTAGGGCTGTCCTGCATTCCCCGTGTCCTTCAAAAATCATACTTTGGACTGTACTTTTTCCTGCTATGTTTTTTTTTTCCATTTGGAATTTTTGTTTGGGAGAAGAAGAATTCCAGCCAATTTTCTTCAGTTCCCGGTGTCAGACATTCAACCAGAACACGGTTTCTGACGCTGTTCCAAAGTCACAGTATGCAAATTAATTACATATAATGTGATGCAAAAAATCCAGCTAGGCTTGGAAAGAAAAGACAAATTTTCTGGCCAGTTTGCAGGACTTGTGCCAAGTAAGATGCATCTTGATATCCACAAAATGCTTCTGGGTCTGTATTCCTGTCTGATCTGTATTTTTACCTGGTGTATTCAGTGTGAATGCAAACAAGCTGTAGCCACAGTCTGCAGCAAGTTCCCTGGATTTCAGTGGGACAATGACCATACAGGGTTTTTTATGTATTCATATAGATGGTTTTTTGATACAGGCAAAGCAGAAAAGGAGTTTAGCAACAGATAATTTAAAGTGGTATAGTAGGACCAGTAATTCCTATAGATAACTTCACCTTCTTTGTCTCTCTGGAAGAGAAATGCAATTTGTTGTTGGCACAGGTTTTGTTGCCCTGTGTCTGTCTCTGACCAGCACAGCAAAGCAAAGATAACCTTTTAATTCCTTATATAGCTGTTCCTGAAAAAGGAGGTATCCGTATTCATAGGCCTTAAATAAGTCTCTTACATAAGATTTTTTTTCTCCTGGAAGCAATAGTGACCACTGCCATGCCTGTCCCAAGTGTTCTTTCTAGTTCCCAAGTGGGGAGTGTTTTTTCCAGTTCCTTGGGACTTCTGATCCCAGATGCATTTTTTTTTTTTTCCCCACTAAGCTCCACTTGATTTATTCTACTGAATAAACTTGGACTGGCTTATTGGGCTTCGCTTCATTTGACAGTAAAGCACATGATTTCTTGTGCTGAAAGTGACAATTAGGCAGAAATTTTTTTCTTCAGAAATACTCTCCATACAGTCCAGGCTACCCAGTTTCACAAGCTGGTTCAGATAAGGAAGGTAGAATGCAGTGCACACATTAAGGCTGGAAAAGGGGCATGAAGTTTAAATATAGAACAAGGAAGACTATAGAAAAATGAGTGGGAGGAAATCAGAAAGATGGGGTATGTAGGCAATTCTAGTGCTTTAATCTAAAAAGACCATGATTAATAGATTAAAGGCCAGAAGGGACCACTGTGAAAATTTAGCTTTACCTCCAGTGAACTTCGGGGAACTCTATTTTGCGTTGGAGTTGAGTCAAAACTGTTGTGATTGGTACACGTTTGCAGAACATCAGGGTAAATCAAGCTTGATACGAAGATTCCCAAGGTATCTTTTCCAAGTTGGTGTAATTGCCTTTTACTGTATGATGAAAGTTGTTATTTCTCCATCTAATGGTGTTTTGAGAACACTGAAAGCAATTAGGATCCAGGAAAATGTGTGCAAATAATCAGTTTGTGTTGACTCACATTGTTGCTTGGGTTTATATTATTGCTTTTTGCATCCAGTATCTGTTTCCTTGTTGAAGAGAAAAATGAAGATTGAGACAGGGCTCTGAAAATCTGCTTTCAACATGGTCACCTAAGAAGAGCAATATAAATTATTATATATTTGGCATGCAAGATAATGATGTTGGATTTTCATTTCATGAAAGAATTCTCTGCAAGGATTTGTGTAAGTCCATCTGTAAAGGATTTTAATGCCTTCTACATTAAGGTAACAATAGGAAAGAGACTTTCACAGCATTATTAATATTTGTTGTTTCTATATTATTATTATATAAAGCACATCAATCATCTGTGTGGTGCAGAAAAACAATTAAATGTCTGCACAGTGGAGATTTGTTGGCCTTGATTTTGCAAAAGGTTTAAGCTTGTTTTGGAGTAAAGCAGAGCAGTGATCTTGTAGAATTATTCATGTGTTTAAAGCTAAGCAGAAGTGCTTTGCTGAAGCGTGGCCATGATTCCTGTTTTACACACTGGAAACTGCCTTCCAAACTCACTCACTTTTTATTTTGGCCACAAAATTCCTGTTGAATCGAGAGGACTGGAACTTGGATTACTGAAGATCCTGTGCAATTTGGTCATGGCTACAAAGAGAATACTCAATACCAGCATGGGCTGTGTTATGCTGGTGGTGAGGGTGACTCAAGCTGTTATGAAACACCCACTCCAACAGCATCCGTAGCTTCCAACCATGAGGTCAAACCATCACACACCATATGCCTCAATAAAATCCTGGTGAGGAACTTCTAAGGTGGGTAATTGCCCATTTGAGACCAGATTTTCTCCAAGATAGGCACGGCATCCTGAACCACTTTCTCAATGAAGAAATCATTTAGTCTGACTGAGGTAAATGGAGGGAAACAAGGCCTGGTAACAGGGTTTTAAAAAGTTGGTTTTGAAGACTTTGAAATGAAGGAAGTCAGGTAGATAAATTACAGCTGACAGCAAAATGGCAGAGCAGCAGTGGAGTGTGTATGGATTCAGTTATATGCTTAAAATAATAGGAAGTAAGTGTCAAACGTACCTGGAAATGCTGTAAACTGGGCTGTGCTGTCTTTCAGTCATGTTTAATCCTTGGAAGTGTTCCAGGCAAGGTTGGACAAGGCTTTGAGCAACCTGGTCTAATGGAAGATGTCCCTGATCATGGCAGAGGGGTTGGAACCACACGAGATTTGAGTTCTCTCCCAACCCACGCCATGCTAGGATTCTATGATTATTTATCAAGAAAATCAAAGTGGATATTTCCTCTAAAATGTTGTTCTACTTCATCATATTGTATGTTGAAAAAATAGTATTTTATGGATTTCTGAAATAACAAATTAAAGAATCACTTTTTCTAGTTTTTGTTAAATTTTGGGTTATTATTTTGTAAAACTCATCCACTTGTCACGAAAACCTAAATATAAGCAACTGACGAAGCTGCTGATAAGAACATTGAAATAAATTCCATTTTAGCTGCTTTTGTATAAAAATCCTCATTTGCTAGGCAGTCCTGTTACTGCAAGTGAACAGTCAATTATCTGGTTGTTTTTATTGTCACTTGTACTGTCTCATTTGGAGGCTCCAGTGGTCCACATACTTCATGCACACCGAGCCAGAAACTGCCCTTGCTTCCAGGGGTCTGCAAGCTAAGTGAGGAGGAGATACAAAAAGCAGGAGATGAAGCAATGCCAGAGCAAGGTCTTCCAAGGAACTGAAAGAAGCAAAGGCTTGAAATATGGTGTTCTGACATGCTTTCAGCCATGAACAACCAAAAGGCCAAATACTGGTTCATGCTGGAATGAAAGACCATGGAGTTGGAGCCAAAGAAAGCCAAGAGGGAAGAAGAGGAAGAGAAAGAGTTTCCTGAAAGTATCTTTAGAGTATCTGTGTTAAAGCAAACTACTAAACAGACCAGAGCACCAACAATATCCTCTTCACTGTCTTCCTCACTACACCCCTAGAACTGCCATATGCTATGAAGTGTCTTCTTCAGCTTGAATGTGAACATGAGAGTGTGTAGGCAAAGCTTAGAGGAACATTGAAATGCTTTCTTCAGTCTCCCACCACAGCACAGGTTGGATAGGTTCACTGGTCTTTTTATCCCTGATGTTTTTTTTGTCCTGCTTTCTCTGCATCTGGTGTTGTCAGGGCCAGGGAACCCGGAACCCTGCCCCATTTTTTGGCAATGGCTCCCATTGTTATCTCCAGAAAAAAAAGGCATAGCAGAATTAATTCCTTTATTCTGTCACAAGGCAGTGGAATGTTTAGAGATGAAGAGAAAGCAACTACAATGTCCAACCAATACAGAATCGCAGAATCATTGAGGTTGGAAAAGACTTCCAAGTTCATCGAGTCCATCAAGACCAAATACCACCATGCCCATAAACCATACGGAAAAGTGCCACATCTGTTCATTTTTCTATGACACACTTCCATGCATGGTGACGCCCACACTTCCCGGGGGAGCCTGTTCCAGTGCTTAACCACTCTTTCAGTGAAGAAATTACATTTTATATATATACACATATGTAGTCAATGTTCTCCAAAGGAATGATAGTGGTGTTACTTTTATTAGTAAATGATCATTTAAGCTCTGCAGCACTTTGATAGTGCTACATATATCTAATACATATCTGGTGTCAGATGACCTAGAGAAGCAAGATCACCATCATCCTTTGCCTGCTGTAGGAGTGATTTTGTTTTCCTGGCAGTGGACAGAACTTCAGAGACCCAAAATATGTGGGCAGAGGTCCAAAGTTCGTGTAAGTGGTTCAACTTTCATTAAATATAGTTCTTCAGCAGGAATGGTGAGGAAGTTTCATATCAATTTCTATGGGCCTAAGATAAAAGGAAATCAAAACTTCTCTGCACAGACTCCTCTTTGTCTTTTCCTGCATCTATATTTATATATCAAAGTGGGAATTGTATCAATAAAACAGTATTTCAGCATGTGGGAAGTACTATTTCCTTCCTAGGAACTGAGCACACCGCTAGTCCCTTCCAGCATGGACCACTGGGAAGTTCTCTGTGGTGGGAATAGTGTAAGGCTTTATGGATGTAACTCAACTGGTATTTCTTTAGTTCACCTAAAAGAAATGAGAGTAAAAAATATTTTCCGTGGACATCGAGTTGCTCAGGTTTTTTTCTATTTAAGACATTTCTTTATTTGTTATTCTGTATAGATGATGCTGAAATACATTCTCCTTCAGAACAAGATGGTTTAGAGAAGGTGATGAGGGTGTTTTGATGTTAAACGACATGGTCGTTTTGCTGAGATATTTGTAAATCTGGGCTGTTTAAACAGCAAAGAGTTTAATATGATTTTTGAGTCATATGCTCTCATTAGTGTTGCTAATTAAAAAGTGATACTCATGTGAGATGTGTGAACAACGAAATAAACCCAAATATAGTGTATTTTATAAAAGGAATGTTTGGCAAACAAAAATAACAAATAAGGCCAGACCCTATTTAATCTCAGTCTTGTCTGATTGTCAACACATTGTCTGCTGTAAACAGTATTTGTGGAGAATTTTGAACTGTTTGCAGATTATCTACCCTGGTTTTGAAGATGCTTCTGGTTATGTGAAAGTATTTGCTGTGTAGCTTGAATTAGCTAATTTATTTTCATTGCCCATTGTCAATCTTCCAATAATTGCTTTTAGCTATTCACTGTTGCAGTATGTCATTAATAATGGAAATCTGCTGCCACTTATTCTAATGTTATGTGAAAGCATTGTAACAATTTGAACAAGACTAAAATTAAGCTAGAAAAATTGGTAGGATTCTAAAGAAATTACATTTTTAATAGAGAAAACTACTCTCAGCTTAAAGGATTAAAAAATCTTATTGTTTGTAACTCAGATATATTTTTTTATTATAATTCTGTGTGGTTTCTGAAAATTTACAAAATCACTCTCTGTGTTTAGCAAAGGGCAAAGTTAAGTTAAGCTTTCAAGGGGGATTTCAGTACTTTTGTATGTTAACAACAGCTAATAAAAATACAAACAGAGCAGATACATGAGAATTCAGTTGGCTCAAAAAGAGGGCAGGAAGGAGGAGTGAAGTCATAGAAGACTTGTAGAACAGGTGGGAAATGGGTTCTTAGCAGGAAAAATAAAGGGGCAAAAAGAGGCAATAAGGGAAAACCCCAGAATTATCACCTGGTGGATAACAACCATCCTAATTTATTCAGCTTTTTTAATTTTACCTTTACAAGGCCTTCACAAAATTTTTACCGCCACTTGTGGTTTTTTTATGTGCTTTCTTTTCTCTTTATCATGACTTGGCTGCACTGTAGTTCTTTTCTTCGCAAGTGAACACACAGTGTACTTCATAAGTACAAAAAACCAGTGGTTTTTGCTTCGTGGGCACCAGTCTTTCTCAACTTGATTTCCAAAAATATCTACCTCTCTCCCTTTCTGTCTCTTGCCTGTCTTCTGCACAAGTTACTTTTATATTTCTCTTATATATTATTCTCTAGACAACCTTCATGATCCATTTATCATGTCTAAGTCTATTACCATGCTCTGCAATGGGGTTAAGTAGGTCTTGTTTTCAGCCCTTCACCAAGTCACAGTGACTCAGCTTTTACCTACTTAGTTTTTTACTTCTCCATCTACTTCAGAATATCCTCACAAAATTTTCTACATGCCAGGCCTAGTTGTTCATTGTTCTTTAACCTCCTTTCTTCTACTGAGCTTTAAAGTCCAATTGACACTGGAAAAAGTTGCTCAGAGAAACTGTGGATGCTGCATCCCTGGAAGTCTTTAAGGCCACATTGGATGGGGCTTGGAGCAACCTGATCTAGTGGAAGGTGTCCCTGCCCTTGGCAGGTGGGGTGGAACTGGATGATCTTTGTGGTCTCTTCCAACCCAAACCATTTTGTCATGATAAAAGTTGCTTGGGTTAACAACTGCAAATAAGTGCCAGAATTTAAAGACTAAAATGGATGGGCATTTTAAAAATTGGAGTTGTGGCGAAGGAAACATGAAAACAGAAAACAAAAT
This sequence comes from Oxyruncus cristatus, assembly GCA_013399855.1. Taxonomy (NCBI): domain Eukaryota; kingdom Metazoa; phylum Chordata; class Aves; order Passeriformes; family Cotingidae; genus Oxyruncus; species Oxyruncus cristatus. The sequence continues at coordinate 774,077 of VXAY01003862.1, read as the reverse complement.
GTTAGTTTTTAATAGATGAAAGAAGCAGTGTCACATCTCAAAGAGCACTGATGACTGACCACTGTACTAAAGTTGGAGCCTCCTTCCTGAAGGGCACTGTGTGTGGTTTAGCCTTTAACAGTGGCTTTCAGGGAGATGGGACATTTTCATAGATTACTGAACACATCAGAGTGATGTCTGGCTTAGAGAAGTTCTGAAGCTACAGATGGTTAGAGGCTGGGAAAGAAGTTGGAGGAAATATATTTTTGCCCTGGTTTTATGGCTCTTCCCTGGGCATCTGCTTTTCGACAGCTCTCAGAGACAGCGTGATGAGAGGGATGGAGAGGTTCAGTCAGAGCCCTCTGATGCTCTTATGATCTCTGCGGAACTCAGAATAATCTGACTACGAATGAGACAAGAATTGCTTGTGCCTCTGAATTGCAGAAGGATGGAATAGCACTTGGGGGGTACTTCAGACTTCTCTAATGGAGACATCTACATCTTCCCTAAAAGGAAACAGGCACCTTCAGGCTTGATTCATTTGACATACTTGAACACTCTACTTTGGTGACATCAGTTACAGCCTCAAGATACCTATTCCTCTCCATTGACCACAAAAGGAGCCCAGGGTGAGCATTTCAGACATCGGCATTATGTTACACTAATTCTATCTGGAGTGCCTTTCTAGTGATTTTGATGCATTTGAGTCATATTCTGACAGAAAGAAAAATAACTGCAAAACCAATGAGTCACTGATTACTCCCCCCTGCCCCAAAAAGCCATGATTTGACCCACAGATGAGACATGCTACAAAATGAGACAAGACTTGTGTTTAACAGTCTTATAGGTAGCAGCAATAAATGCACATCAATTTTACAGTGGAATAACTTTTTCCACAATGGCCAACAGCAAGTAGCAACAACATTAGACTAACATGTTCTACACTGGTCTAACTCCAAGAGTTACAAGAGTCATAATTTCAGACACTGTCAAAAAAGTGTAATATGATTTATGTATTGTTTTGTGTTGTCCCATATCACTCAGCTTTAGAGAATGAATGAGATATATCAGGACCAGCACAAACCAGCAGCCTCAGGTCAGAAAAGAAGAGTAGTTTTATAGAGACTGATCAAGCATCTCCACCTCCATATGTCTCCATACCTGTATCTAAACAATGGTCCCAAAGCAGGTGCCTTGAGAAGAATAGAAGCTGGAACAAGCTTAGGTAGTACTCCCCTTGAGTACCATCTCATTCTTTGGCAATTCATGGCCAATAAAATTCTTGACTGGTGTTATCCACACATTAGGAAACCTCTATGGATTTCTCCTCCGTGAACTTCCCCTGCCTTTCACTGAAGTCATATAAATTTTTAACATCCTATTATCATCAGATACTTAATAGAAGTGCCTAGATTTCCTTCTGTAGTTGGAGAGAGGAGTTCTTCTAGATTGCAGCTCAGTACTACAACACACGAGAGCATCTCAGAAAGGTAGGAATCAGTTCCCCTCTATGGACTCTCCATGAGCTCTAAAAGCAGTCAGCATGACATGTTTAGATGAATACCTGGTGAGTTTGGCTTGACAGTGTTATATGAGGTGAGATTTGCAGTTTGTTGATGCCTTTCTATTAATGACTTACCATGAGCTCCCAATTTAGGCATCAAGAGCTTCCATCTGAAAAATATGGTCTCAAAAAGAAAATTGCTGCATGCATGTAATTAGCTTCAAGGAGTGGTAATTCCTTGAATTACCAGTAGTAATTCAAGTAGTATTGAATTATACTTGAATAGTAGTATTGAATACTACTATTCAATACTACTTGAATAGTAGTATTCAAGTAGTATACCAGTAGTATACCAGTAGTAATTTCTACTGGTTTATCTGGTTCAGAAAGGTTCTGGTTTGGTAATTTTTACTGGTTTATAGCTTTCAGGAAAAATTTCTTCACAGAAAGTGTTGTCAAGCCTTGGAATAGTCTTCCCATGGAGGTGGTGGAGTCATCCTCCCTGGATGTGTTCAAGAAATGACTGGACATGGCACTCAGTGCTTTGGTCTGGTTGACCAGGTGGAGATGGGGCAAAGGCTGGACTTAATGATCTTGGAGGTATTTTCCAAGCTCAATAATTCTATGATCTGCAAACTTTTCCCGATTATGTTTAAGACATCAAATTTCACCTTATTACACAAATCTTACCTTACAGCCCTGCAGTTCAACAAAGGCAGATCCCATGCAGATTTTCTATTGATGATTTTAATGGCAATTATTAGTCATTGAAGACAAATTGTGAGTACCATGACACCTACCATCTAGGATCACCAGCCTTTCTCATCCTACCCCCTTTCCTGGTTTTTATATTCAGTTTCTCTTGCAGACAACCTTACCACATATTTACTCACTGTTGGTAACAAGACATCTTCACAGTCTGTTCCAAACTCACATGAGGACCTGAATGGCTATGAAGGCTTCACAAGATGAAACTTGTAAACCTTGAACACATAAAGTGGAGCATTCAAATACTTTTCCCATCATAATGGATGACATTTTCAAAAAATGTCTCTGTTGGAATAGAATAGAATAAACTAGACTAGACTAGACTAGACTAGACTAGACAGAATAGAATAGAATAGAATAGAATAGAATAGAATAGAATAGAATAGAATAGAATAGAATATGGATGAAAAAATCAGAAATAGTTTGAATTTAGAGAGAACTAATTTATACAAACTGTAAAAGACACATTTTAGACTCAAAAATAACTGAATTTTGTTACAGGGAGGTAAGGAGGCAAAAAAACATGAAGGAAAGAAGGAAAAAATACTACTTCAGGAAAATATTTTTTCAAAACGTAGCTGACATTCTTAACTATGGGATTCATGAGGAGCTGTAATTGATTGAAGCACTTCACCATAAACCTGTAATAAAAAGTGGATCACCCTTCCAAATTCACACCAAAGGCAAGTTGAACCATCCAGGTTATTGCGATTTTTGAAATTGAGGGAGCCAAAGTAACTAATCCTGATGTTGACCATACTGTTGCCTTTGGCTACAGAAACTAGAATGTCCTGGCAGTGCAAGTCAGACAGGCCTGCATGGATGACCAGCCCTCTTGATAAGGATCATATTCTCATGTATGGGAAGGATTTTACCCATGGACTTCAACCGAGCTGTTTGTCATTAGGAGGACAATTTTGGTAGACACCTGTGTCAATCCATCACCCTTTTGTCAGGGAATTTACCCTTTTCCTCTTTCCAGATATGTGCCTGTGAAAGAGGGAAATATGTTATTTTTATTTCAATTGGATTTCAAATTATTCCCTCTTTATGGATACGCTGAAGAGTCCCAGGGTCTATCGATTTGGGTTCAAACTGAAAGAAGGGAAATTTAGGTTATACACATGAAAGAAACTCTTCCCTGTGAGAGTGGTAAAACACTGGCACAGGTTGCCCAGAGAAGCTGTGGCTGCCCCATCCCTGGAAGTGTTCAAGGCCAGGTTGGACGGTGCTTGGAGCAACCTGGGATAGTGGAAGATGTCCCTGCCCATGTCAGGGGGTAGAATGAGATGATCTTCAGGATCCCTTCCAATCCAAACCATTCTATGATTTTATGATTCTATTCCATGACTTTGAGATCACTGGAAACTGTCTGGCCACATCCTTTTAAAACACAGTGGCAACACCTAAATTGCCTGCTGAGAATGATCTCTAGCCATGCTGACTCTTGACCGTGCCTAGGAATTATTTCAGAGACTGCTAGCTGGATCAGGCCAAAATGATTCATTAATAATTAAATAGTACAGATGACCAAGTTCCAGTGTTTAGGAACAAACTCTGGCTTTGTTTAATATGTTGGTACAGGTGCCAAATAAAACCCAGCTAGGCCAAACAAAATAATTTCAAGGGCATGTGGAAAAAATAAAAAAAAAGAAACAAGTATTTGTCTTTGTTCCTGTATATAAACTAAACACACAGTGCTCTCACACTCAGGATATTTTCTCAGTGACAGCCTCCCAGCACGAAGACCTGCAGGAATTAAGACGGAAAAGGTAATACATCACTACCCTGAAATTTCCTCACCACCTTGAGAAGCCAAACACAGACGGTGCTCTGTGAGTTACTAATCCACAGCTGAACACCATATCCATAAGGAAAATCAGCACAGGGACAATCAACAAAATTACAGCTGGGAGCTCATCGCCTTCTCCCCAGGCACCCTTTGCAGGCAGAAGGAAAACCAAAAGTAATTGCAATGCGTCTTGAGAAAGAACACAGAAAGCGACATGGGAAAGAACATATTTGTCCACTGTCAGATTCTTAGCTTTCCCATACACAACAATAAACATGTTTGGGTTGTTTGTGGAGTAGCTATGGTTCTTGATAGTATTTTTTTATAAAAACACATTCTATTTTAAAAATGCATATTATTGCTTCCAACAATATCATTATCTACCACCTCTACAGAGAGCGGAGAGGCCTTAGCAAGGTACAACCTCACTGTGAGAACTTCTGTACGCACATACAGTTAGTTACAGCCCCTTCAATCAAAGGATTTGCAAAGGATTTTTTTTTTTTTTTAATATACAGAACTACTTTTCTCTTTTATAACACCTCACTGTATTTTATATGTTAAGGTAAGAACTTCAGGTCGCATGGCTCCAATGCTGAGAGTAGGAGAAGGAGAGGGAGAAATGGAAAGGAGCTTTATCTGCTTGGGCTTTGTCAGTCATGTGAGGAGGGTTTCAGATGAATTCAGGTATCTGTGTAAGACAAGCTTCCAGCCTTCCTCTGCTCTTAGTGGACAGTGCTAAGTACTTCCTGAATGTGAACCATCCCATCTTTTCCAGATACCCCTATTAGGACGGACCAAATCAGCGCTGGAGGTGTTGAGCTGTCTCTGTTGGCTCTCTTCATAGTTCTAAAGTTAAGTTAACTAATTTCCTTAGTTTAGATCTTAAAATCCATTACACAGAGAACACAAAGTGGCATTTGAGATGCCTTGCAGGGTGGAAGACATCTGTCTGGGGCCAGAAGATGTAACAGGACTTAATTGAACACTCACCTTTCTGGACTGGCAGCTAAAAATCCAGTGGGCAAAGACCTGCTGTGCATTCAGTGCACTCAGAGGAGGGTAAAATTATTCCCATTCCCACAGTTGGATATAATAAATTTCACCCTTGGTTTCTACCCTCTGTGTTTTGATAGCAGCTGCAGGAACCTTGCACCAATCTGAACCACTCCACTGTTTCCAGTACCCAGTTAACTAAAATCCACACAACGAATAAATTGGACATTTATAGAAGGTTGTCTCCAAATAACACTTCATCATTCTGCATGTTAATTCCCCCTCTGAAAAATAAGAATGATTGCTTTCCTTGACACTTTTCATTGTGAAGTCTTTGGGGTAGTGAAGATTTTTTTTATTCTGTATTTCTGTGCACAGCAGACACCTGATTTCACCTGGGACTTCGTAGCACTGCTGAGCAATATGCATTTAAAATAAAAAAATGTCATGGATTACTTAAAGTCTGCAAGACCCTGCGGATTCCATATTGTACTGAAATTTCCCAGCCCAAAATTTTCAAACACGTTAAAAATAGGAATGTCTGGGAGAGCTGGCTATTTTATTTATTTATATATTACCTTTTCCCTGTAGAGCCATGATCACTTGAGACTTTGGGATTTTGCAGCCTCAAAAAACATGAGGCTATTCTGCTTTGCCACGCTAGTGCACTTGATATGGACTGCCAGGCAATCGTTGCATTAGGAATAAAAATTATATATAAATATCTCAAAGAAATAACCAGAGAAACTCATGATACTCTGGAAGGAAAAGTATGATCCATCACCCGAGCCATGCCATTTCAGAAGCCTCATGCATTAAACATAATGGAAGGGAGTAGTACAGCTCCAGTTCAATATGTGACTTGTGAGCTATCACAGGGCTTCTGACTCAGTATTACTAAGAAATGTTCCCTGACTGTCACTGCAAAGGTATGAGAGGGAGATTCTCTAAGGACCAATTAATGGGAATGGAAGAGAATTCTGGTAGATTGGTTGCCAGTGGGAGGAAAGTGAGTGGAGAATGGTGAAGAATAATGTATGTTTGCAATTTACTTATTAGCCCTATGGAAAAAAAAAAAAAAAAAGAGCAACACATGCCAAATGAAATAACAAAATATCTTAGCAGCATTTGTAAATACCATTTTAATTATTTAAGCTGGGTATGAATAGGAAGCTGCTGCTCTTTTTCTTTTTTTCTGTTTTAAGGGGCACTGTTACTAATCAACTCAACAGCCCTATTTTGTGTCACAAAACCACAGTGTTCTGCCACAGAGGAAGCTCACTGTTGCAGTTCCTTAAAGCTTGTATCCTTTAATCACTGCTGAAATAATGGCATCTTAACTCTGGCAAGCTCATGTAGAGATTTATTATTTTCCTGTTTCCCTTTCTGCTCATTTGTTTGGGTTTTTTTCCACTAGTGTATCCATTGCTTTTATCTGAGGATCTCCAACCACAATACAAAGGCACGTTAATTAAGCCTCACAGTACTCTGTGCAAAGTAAGGTTAAAAATTCACCCAGTGCTGCATTGCTGCAGTTCGGTTTCAAGGCAAAGTGTTTTGTGATTAATTATTGCACAAATTTGGTTGGTGCTGTACATTTTCCCTCCTGTTTCCATTGATGTGGTTGGTGTTGCACCTCTTGAAGTCTCATAACCAGTTTACTCTGAATCTTTGGCTGATGAGCTCTTTGTAATGGAAAAAAGTGCTTTTATCTTCAGGCTTCTCTATTTTCAGGAATTAATCAAGCCCACCCAATTCCGATTGAGGAAGGTAAACTGTCAAACAAAAATCCTTTTCCTTTTCAGAATGGCAACCTAAAGCCAAATTATTCTTCCAACTACACCTGTGCAAACCATTTTGTTCCTGTTAGACCTTAGGTCCTGACACGGTCAAGTACATAAGCATGATATTAACTATGATAATCTCATTTTTCAAGCCCAGAAGGACTCTAATTGTAATTTGATCTGATGAATAGGTCTGAAGATTAAGAATCTTAATTAATTGCTCCTAAAATATGGTCAATAGTCTAACAGGGTAATAAGCATGAGGCTTTATTTTGAATTTTGGAACGTAGATCTGGCCTGCTTTAGAAATATTCTATTGTCACTGTGACTGGGTTCACTCGACTCCTGGTCACAGTCACAGACAAAGCACAAAGTGAGACAGGTTTGGCATCTGCTCCCTGAGGAAACCACTTGCTCTGCTTATGCTTGCAGCCTGCCATGAGAGTGAGAAGGAAAAGGAACAGACCTGCTGCAGCTTCCACCAGTTCTGGCGTGACCCAGGAGGTTGTCCTGAGCTGTTTGTAATATAAACTTCCTTTGAATTAACGTTCGAAACCAGTCACTTACCACGGGAAGAGATGAGGACAAACTCAGTTAAGAATTGACGCTTCCTTTAGTCTGGAGAGAACAATTTTGTTGGCACCACTAATAGGTGGCACAGTTACTTGTGTTGCATGGAATATCATGTTAAAAGTTATATAAAATCAGTCTTTCCCACTTAGCAGGAAAAGAGTGTAGTGTGAGGGTATGGGTGCATATATATGTGCACATTAGTTATTTCCACCTGGGAATTACAGTCACAAAACACAATTAGGAGACGGGAGACACATAAGGGAAAATAGATGTCCCTCAGATATTCGGAAATGGTGAGAATTCTGCCCTTATTCTCAGAAACTTTTCCTTGCAGAAAAGCTCTTACAACAAAAAAACCTGCTTAGCAGTAAATTGAACATAGAGTGAAATTTATTTCAATTTGGACCTAAGTAGTTACTAAGCTTCAAGTTCATCTTGGAAGAGATAATTAAAAGAACTAAACAAACAGTAGTAATAATAGGATTTGATATTACTCCAGCCTAAATATTTATATTCCTGTTTGTACTCCTCTAAATACAACCTTTCTGTGGATGTGAGTTCTATGACTACAAGTTCCAAAGAGGAAAAAAATTGGTTTCCATAGCCCCTGTTGGTGAAAAGGGAAAGAATCTGTGTGACTCTTAAACAATAGCTCCAGTAAAAAGATAAAAAAACCAAGAAAGAGATTCCATCGGTTGAGAGATATATAAGCCTGGAGGCCACCATAGTATGACTGACATATAAATTAATATTTTAAGTCTTTTCCATTTTCCCCATCCTAAATTATGAAAATTCTTCCAAACAAGTGTTTTTCCCCTGATTTCAAGAGGTCAAGATTTTCAGTCTAAAGGAAGAGACAGAAGAAAAAGACCAGAATTAATAAGTGGTTGCAGCAGATACTACAGATGAAGCAAAAAGTATTTCAAGAAACATTTTCCTGGTACTACACTCCTGGAACAGGTCTCCAAGGATACCAACAGTAATGATGGACCTGTATCCTAACTGGTGATCTCAGTGAATTGCACTCCCTGAATTGAGACAATCCATTTATGAGGTGAGATCTCATGACCAGCAAAGGAACTAGGGCTGGAAAATTATATGATCACAGAAAGGCTGGAAATGTCCATTCCGAAGATAAAGTTGGACCCTGGTTTCCTAAATCCTAAGTCCAAGTGCTTCTATTTAACCACAGCGTCACTTGTTTTGATTTCAGATAAGTGCAGTGACTGTTCAGCTGTGTTAGTGCTGCAAACCCAGAGCAAGGCAGAAGTGAGCCAGGATTGCTATAAAACACCCCTGAGTCCTTTAATGGATTGAGCAATGTCGCAAATAAGAGAAACAATCAATTCAAGCAACTCTTTCTAAAGGTCTTTAAATGCTTTATAGAAAACATAATTACCAACAAGACAATTTCCCCCACATCAATGAATCAAAGCCAAAAACTTTAGGAGAATTTCCCTTGAAAGAGAATATTAAATCAGTCCATTGAAATGGTGCCATAATCCATTTGGTTGGTAAATGAAAAACTGTTGGCAGTCATCTGCAACAAGGAGGAACACGAAGTACCAACAAGCAGTGAAAAGAACAATTAGGAGCAGACGAAGTGGGGGAAAGTTTTGTATTTGCAGCTTCCAAAATATAAAATTGCCAACTTAGGATGGGATTCACCCCCTATAAATGGAGCTGTTTGAAAGTCAGATGCTTTGTTTCATCTAGGCAAGCATGTGGGATGTCTCTAAAGTTATTGCTGAGGCAGGAATCTTCCAGGGCCAACTCACCCACGCCTAAACAGATGCTCAAGGTAGATGAGAAGCAGAAAAGAGCCATTCCTGGTGCAAAAAAATGGTGTAAAACTCAAAGGTTGTATGGAGCAGACCAAGTGGAGGGATTTCTAGCCCTTCTAGCCACCAAAAATACCTTCTGGAAAATTGCTGAAAAGGATTCAGCCAGGGAGGAAACATAGGAATAGTCAAGAGTCTGGGCCTGACGGTGTAAAAGACAACTCATAGCTAAACTCAGCTGACTGATAATAAACCAGAAAACATTCTGCTTTTTGGCACAAACGTTGTCAAGCATGACTAAAGATCAAGCCTGTGGGAATCTGACCAAGCAAATTATTTCCTTTGGGGGATTTGCTTGAGGGCTGAGGATCTGAAGAAATGCTGAAGGGATATGAGCTACATATCAATATTCATTGAAACAGATGAGCAGCGTAAGTTTTTCTTGGGGCAGCCAAAAGTTGCAGATGAGCTGCCAATGGGCTTGAGATGAACCACCATATATATAAATCCTCTAATGATTTATGTTCACTAAAATACCAGCTCCTCCAAGATGGTAGAGAAATTGGATAAGCAAGAAAAACAGACCACAGATTTAACATTTTCCTTATTGTGTATGACAACTTTCCTCTCAGAATCACCAGTAGCAGAGAAACACAGAATGGTTTGGGCTGGAATATGTTCCTAAACCATAGGATCCCCCCAGCATGGAAGCCAAGATATTTGTGGTTCTGTTGGGGTATTTTACATACACACATGCAGACACCCACACACATTTACAAGGAACTTTGACAGAAATCCATAAACTCATATCTTCCCACATCTCCAAAGACGTCCCCAAACCATACCTTCATTTGAAGCTTCAGGCTGCAATGAAGAAGGTCCTAGATCAGATGTCTCTATTCAGGCCAAAAGAGAAGAAAAGGTGGGGTTAGTTTTCTTTCTAGGATAACACCTGTATGGGAGAAGACACAACAGTGCCTGTGTCTTGTTTCGTTTCTTAACTCTGAAGGATTAAATCCATCTGACTGCTTCACTTATTCCTGCCTGACATCCAGATGTCAGGTACATGGGTTGTCTGTGCCTGGAGATATCATACACTCTGCTGTCCTGTCAGACCCCACATACACAGGATAACTGATGGTAACAAAGGATGTTCCTGTCTCATTGTCTCTTCTTCGCTGCAAGCACTTGTCCCTTCTTATTCCTTCAGCTCCTGGGGAAGGGAAAGTTCTTTATTATAAATACAGCATGACCTAGAGATGTACTCAGTGTTTGTGGGCATCTGCAGAGTGGTTCCAAGTTGGTGTGAGAGGATTACCAGAATCTGATAACCCACAAAAGCTCATTTAGTAGGGAGCAGGCAATGCAAGGAGACTGGTTGTTGTCTTCCAAAAATAAGATCTGAGAGTACCTTGAAACCAAAATAAGAAAAAGAGGAGAGAAGACAGGGAGAAGAAATTTCGGATGTGAAATCAGTGACAGTAAAGGAAGGGTCAGCCATGGCATCTCTGAAACAAATTCTTGCTGCCTTTGACAGGTTTGTGAAAGGAAGAAAAGGTTGCACAGCTGCAGATTGTCCATGTGAGGGAACTAACCATCAAACCAAATGATGTAGAATTCCTGACTGTAGTATGGGTGGCTGGATGGCACAAGATGATGATGTGCAGGTACCACAGGAATCTTGGTGAACTCTGGGAGAGTGCTTAGTATCATGAGTATTATAAAAATTATATCACATCCATCCTATTCATGCCCTAATGGATTCCACCTGTGAGCTGATGGAGGACATGAAGCCTGAGGACGGACACTTTAGGAAAAGGCATCTCTAAGATAATGAACAGAAATATGGGGTTTGTTGGGGGTGGGTTTTGTTAGGAGAGGGTTTTGTTGGTTTTGTTTGTTTGTTTGTTTGTTTGCTTGCTTGCTTGCTTGCTTTCAGAAAACAGACAACACAAATTTCAAGAAGGTAAAGTTCTGAGCAGGTATGCAAGAAGTCATTCAGGAAATAGGGGAGCTTTAAACATCTAAATCTGAAAGTTAAACTGATGATAAATCCACCAAATATTGCAGGAAGAGGGAAGGGAATGGTAGGCAGCATGAACTGGAGAAAGGAACTGAACTACCTAGACCTCTCCTAGGCAGATATATGTGAAATATGAGTGTGAACACCAGTGTACCTTGACATAAATTTCAGATGTGTTGTGATTCTTTAAACTAGAGCAAGGTTATTTAAAGGCAGATATGAGGTGTTGGTCTCAAAGCTAATAGGATTTCATAGTCTTTTGAATCTAAAAATGTCAAGGGGATTTTGACCTCCATGTGTCTTTTGGATCACTCCAAAACTTAAAGCTTGTACCTCTTCATAAAATGGGCAGAACCAGTATTTTTTCACCTGATTAAAACTGCTCTGTTTTCATATCATGAATCCTTGTTAATGAATATGAATCTGAGGCTTAATGGGGTCTTAAAACTCAAAATCCAGTGACCACCCTACTCTTCAGGTAAAAGAAACCACCAGTATGAGACAGCACAGTTTCTAAGACGATAAATATTATGTTCTTTTAATATCAAAAGAAATCAGTATTGTTGGGATTCAACCTGCTCAGTTTCAGCCCCCTAAACAAAGGAATTGATACAATATGCTCATTGGGCTCTCTACCACCAATGGAAAGATTCAGAAACTCCAAGAGGTGTTTCAGCAGAACTTAAAATTAGTGCCCAGCTGAACAGGGTCAAAAGCCTTCAGTTCATTTCCATTGACTAGAATGTAGATGGCTATTTAAAGGTATTTAATATTAGATTAGATTACTTTCATTGGCTTTTGTGCCAGGAAATGAAGTCATAATCATAATATTAAAGCTATCCATGTTATCTGACTGACAACCAACTCTGTCTTTTTTGTGTGGCTACTGTGTCAACCTCAATCAACAATCAGAGGCAAATAATTTGATGGACAAAAAATAAGCCTTACAGAGGTGTCAAGGCTTGTTCTAAGAATGAGTTGTCAATAACATATGATACATATTATAACTATTTCCTCTATAATCCATGACAACAGTGCTGTTCAAATAGAGATTTGTTCTACAGTATCATTCTCATGTAAGCATGTCCAAAGTTTACCAGTAGTTCATTCAATACATTATTTGACTGAGCTATTATCTTTCTAAGTGAAAACTATCTTCTTTTACCTTACCCCCAGCCAAAACTCTGGTTTCAGAACATCTCTCTTTTTGTGCCTCCAAGAAGTGTTGAGGATGAGTCTCAGACAGAATGGTGATGAGTGTAGTATTAAATACCTGGTCAAATCCTCAGCTGGAGTAAATTGGTGTAATTCCATTGAAGTTAGTGGTGCTTTGCTGCCAGAGTCTGACTCAAAGCTTTTGGGAATATTTTCATTGACTTCCCTGGGCTTTGGCACAGCTAAAGATCTGACCCTTCAAGAGAGAATTGACAAGATAAACAAGGTTGGCAGTTGTGGGAAATGTCGGAGGGTTTTCTCGCTGTGGGAGCTGTGGTCAGATATATGTCAGAAGAATTAGTCCCAGTTCAAAGGTGAGACTGGACCAGTATAAAACATTATGAAGGCATGAATTTTAATGGTAGCAAATGAATCTTTCTATCAAAACCAAACAAAAGCAAAATACTTAAGCGGGGAAATATAAACTTTGTCTACTTCTCATTCTGTATGTACACATTCATTTTGCAAACCTCTGTAAATCCTACCGAAACAAAAGTGTGTTTACAATGTTACATATTCCATAAAACATGTTTGCTACTCAGCAATCTGCTTGCTTCTCTTAAAATGTATTTTTGTGACAAACAATCATTAAACCTCACAACCGCCGTGTGCAGATAAATGAAACCAGCGCAGATATTACCATTTGGTTGACACATTTGTTTTGACATTGTAAAAAAGCGTTGAGGTTTGGTTTTTTGTTGTTTTTTTTTTTTTTTTTATAAAAGTCTCCCTTTTTTTTTTTTTTCTCGGAAACAATAATATGTTCCTGCAAATGCTGCAAAAGATCAAAAGCTGTTCAGATCATATTTACAGTACTAAAAGCACAATGAATGCCCCTGTAAATGACATGTAAATTACCAAGCGATGATTCAACTTCAGTCAGTTTTGCAGATGAATTGAAAGACCTTAATTCTGTTTTAGCTTAGAAATCTGATTATTCTACTGCTTGTAAGAAATCAGCTTTAATCCTCTTTTAAATATCATTCAACAGGTTCTTTCTGCACAGAAGATGTAAATGAATTTCCCTTTACAGTATCTTTTCAAATTCATTTTCCTTCCACAGGACATTCTTAGAAATAATTTAAACCTGAGCTATCAAACCAATAACTCTGCTGTTCTACATCTGTTCAAGAATAATTGTCAGGATGCACATCTTAGCTTTGTGATAGTACAGCTCCATTGACCTGCTCTTTATTCCTACTGGTGGAAATGAGACCAGAATTCGACTCCACAATAACATTTGCAGTTGAATATATATTTAAGAAAACAAAATAATTATCCTAACTCACTGGCATATCCCTAAGCAATTCATGTCCACATAAAATGAATGCTTAAACATTTTTGATTTCCCACGTTGTTTTATTCCTTTGGTTTTCTGCATTCATGGAGTCCTTCTATGCTGCACCGAGACATTTCTAAATTAAGGACTGTCTTTTTGGCACTTAGCGGTACAGTAGGTCCTAGTTCCTGATTAAAGATATCCTTATCACTGGCAAATGATAATGTTATTTTCTGTTCATGAAGAAAACTAAGTGCTAAAAATCACAGACTGGCTGAGCCACATGTCCAGTGGGTGTAAAATCAACACATGTCCTTTGAGAGTTGTACTGATTTACACCGATGGTATATCTGGTACCCCAGGTTAGAGTGCTGTTATTTAAGAGAAGTGTCCTAGATCATCCACTTATGGAAAAAAAATGCAACTCCACAGACCATGTGGCATTTTAACACTTGTTCCTCCCATTTCTCATCAGAGCATTTGCTCTCCTGGTGGCTAAAAGAAATAAAAGTGAGTTCTTGTTGAACTCCGTGAGGTTCCCATGGGCCCACTCCTCAAGTTTGTCCAGGTCCCTCTGGATGGCATCCCATCCTTCCGGAGGGTCAACTGCACCACTCAGCTTCGTGTCATTGTCAAAGTTGCTGTGGGAGTACTTGATTCCTCTGTCTGTGTCACTGATGAAGATATTAAATAACACACGTCCCAGTGTGTGGACCCCTGAGGGACACCACTTGTCACTGATGTCCCTTGGCACTCTGAGCCATCCTACCCTCTGGACGTGATTGTGTAACCAATTCCTCATCCACTGAACAGTCCATCCATCAAACCTTGGGGAAGGGTGTTGTCGGGGGCCATGTCAGAGGTCTTACAGAAGTGCAGGTAGGTGGGGTAGAGGTCCTTCAGCCTGTCTGTCAGCTGTATCACCTTCCTAAAGGAACACTCCTCAATTCCTTTGAGATATTTCCCTGTGGGCTCCTATTCCCTGGCTCATGTCTGTAAGACTTCTGTGCTGCAGTGTAGCCAGCACCTTTCAGAGCAACAAGCTGAGTGCCCTCAATAGGACCCCATCCTTCTAACCTTTGCCTGTCATCCCACAGCAAACCTGATATTGTCTCCTTCCCCCATCCACATCTAGTTTAAACAACCTACTGTGCAGTATTTCATTTACCAGTGTAGACCAGCCAAGAAAGTCCAAACCTTACATTGGTTTCCACATTTCACCTTTGAAGCCATGGAGTGTCCTTCTTTTCTAATCAGAGCATTAGATTCATGGTCTTTGCATGGGCCTACAGGCAGGCTGTGACATATCAAAGCCTCTCAGAAAAAGTTAAATTGGAACAAATCTTGAAGCAAACCCTCATGATTCAAAGTTTCATCCTGTATGTTGCACTTTTCCCAAAAAAAAGATGAAAAACTTACACTTTTTGTATTTTTAGTTTGACCTCAGGCTCAAATCAAGGTTTCCATTCTCTCAAGCAACAGACAGTCACTCTGCAAGACTCAGTCTTCACCCTGAGGATCTAATATTGCAGATAGGTAAGATATAAAAATAAAAGAAGCAGTTATAGCACACTTGCAAAATACGAGGAACACAGCAATAACTTGGTAGGTGATTTGTCCAAGGTGACACAGAAAGTCAAAAGACAATGCAAGGAGTGATCTTCCACACACAGCCCAAAACCTTTCCCAACTCCCACCCCAACCATCCACTGTCCTCTAATCACAGGCAGTGCCTCCTGTGTCACATATTGCAGCACACATCACAGTGGATTGCAAAATTCTCCCCTTGGTCTGTCAAGCATAAACTTATAAAGTGTTCCTGTGACATGGTTCTAAAGGCTTTGAAAGCATTAAAGAGTCTGTCTGCTAAGGATGTGGTAAGGTCACAACACCAGGAGCTGCTACTGAAGGAGAGACATTTTTCTGCCTGACTGACAACAAGCAGCATCCACCTCTGCTGTGTAACAGGTGTAAAAGACTTGCACTGACATTTCTCTTCCTAAAGTCCAGGGGCACCACTTGAAAATATAATCTAGCAGAAGCTGATAAAATTCAGTGACATAAATCATGATTAGTGTGACAATCCAGCCTGCAGGATAACAATAAATAATGCAAAGAAGATGCAAATGCATTGCATTTTAGCAAGCAGTGACACAACCTTATTGAAAATACCTGCACAGACTTGAGACTGAGAGGAGGTTTCTTACATGGCAGAAGTTTTCCCATTTTAAATGATTGTGTATAAGCATTATTAGCCAAGCCTATCTTTGGCCTCATGCTTTCAGTTTGATATGATGTGACCCGAATTTCTGCCCTAATGTAACTCTCTTATCTAGTCCTCATCCAAGCAGTCTCATGGGCAGCTGCGTTTATGCTTTGAATACAAGAAACTATTCTCTGCTTTTGAGGGGGGGAAAAAAGCACAACAAGGCACAAAGACTCACACAAAAAATGTTCTTTATGTCAAGGGCAGGGTGATATTCAGACACCCCCAAAAATTAAATTAGGCTGAGAGGTTTAGAAGGTAAAAAGCACCCTAAACCAGATGGAGGGGTTCCACAAATAAATAAATACTCATATTAAATTAAAAGAGGCAAAAATTTGTCTTATGAGTCACTGTGTAGGGAATGGTATTCCTTATGCTTCTTATATCATTCAGGAATACAGAAAGACTTCTGACCAACTCCCAGGAATGCTCCTGTTCCAGAGTTTGAGAGGAGAATGATTTGGCAATCATAGAAAGGATGTTCTCTCTGAATCCAAAACAACTGAGTGCCTAATTTGAGGAGTCTTACCCAGGCCTCACCCCACTCCTCACTGCTGTAGAACACTGTATTGTTTAGCTCAGATGGATAACATCTCAGATAAATCTCAGGGCTGAAATTATATTCCAAATTATTGGCAGATACGTGTGTACTTTGGGCATGGGGAGGGCACAGTGCAATTTTGTTCTGTATCTCTACACACAGGCACTGACACTATTTTTATTACATTTTTTTTGACGGGGCTGGCTGTGTTGCTATTTCTGGAGATTGCCTGACTCGAGATGGTGGCCAAGAGGAAATACCATGAGATTAGGTTGTACCTTGCTGAAGTCACAGCAGATATTCCAGTGAGACTAATCCCAATAGTGATAACTCCATGGATACAATGAAAATAGTTGGTTAAGGGTCATTCTGCTGTTCTGACACTGCAAAACAAACAAATAACTTGATGGAATTTGTCTCAATCCCTTTCTATGAAAGATCCAGGCATTCTTTCTTAGAAATACTAGATGTATGCAACTCCACTGAGTCTTTTTCTTATGAAGTTAACAGAAATTTATAGCAATACCCTCATTCACTTAAATGGGACCAGCATCTCACTCTAAATTTTTTTGTTTGTTTGTTTCATCTAAACATCCTAGAATATGAAAAAGCTCTTGATGTAAAGAGCAAACAATTTCACTGACATCTCATTACTCGAAGTCTTTTTGATTGGATATAGCTATAGGAAGCCTGTAGGAGGAATGTCAGTGCAGAAACCTCTACAGCCTGAGCAAAACTTCATGGTCTAATAACCCTTCCTCTGCCACTGGTCACAAAAACAGCCACGTCCCACATGAGTGTGTCCTCCTAACAGATCTGTTGCCCTCCACATTGAAAAGTTCGTAGTAGAGCATTTCTGTGCAGCCTTCATTAGATTTATAGGACCTGTGTCTTTTACTTAGTTGAAGACAATTTCTTCTGGAGCCATGCCAAAATTTTAACTGCTACACTGGCAGAGGAATCACAAAGGAGCTGCATACCTGTCGCATAGGGAAACTGAGGCTAGAAAAAGCAGATTGCTTGAAACAAAGTCACCATCTCCCATGTCCCAAAACCTGTGCAATCTACTAAGTCATTCTGTTTTCCTAAAACAACAACTCCGTACCCCTCCATCATCACAATCAGGAATAAGCAACAGGCAGTGGGAAGGAATGCCACACTCCAATTCATGCTGTTTTGTTTTGTTTTACCTTAAAAGTCTCCTTGATATTTTTATACCATCAGACAGCAGACAGCTCTTTTATTTCTTTCTTTCTTTTTTTTTTTCCTTTATTTTTTTTTTTTTAAACTTCTTCCCTCTGGACAAGTAGGATATTAATATTATCCCTGTAACAAGCAGCAGAAGGAATAAAACATCTAGGTAAATACTGCAAGTGAGATTAAAACTCTCTAGCTTTCTGATGTAACCCTGTGACATAGCGTTCCT
Source organism: Oxyruncus cristatus (assembly GCA_013399855.1). Taxonomy (NCBI): domain Eukaryota; kingdom Metazoa; phylum Chordata; class Aves; order Passeriformes; family Cotingidae; genus Oxyruncus; species Oxyruncus cristatus. Next base: position 756,150 of record VXAY01003862.1, on the reverse strand, counting down.
AGTGAATTAAACCAAATGTACAAGTATTTAACGACTAATCCTTTTAAGTATTTTAATGCCCCAATGAAGATTTCTTATAGGGAGAGGCAAAGCATATGTGGTTTCCGTTAGAGTCTGCCTGCAGGCAGAGGATTGAGCAGATTGGCTTTTTTTTTTTTTTTTTTTTTGTTTTCCCCCCACCTCTTTTAATTAATTAATTTTTCCCTGCTTTTTT
>VXAY01003862.1:737239-743032 GCA_013399855.1 Oxyruncus cristatus | reverse complement strand
CCCCCCACCCCCATTTTCCTCTGCTCGGAATAGCTCATACAAAGGAAGGACGGTTCATCCCGAATCCGATCCAGAGCCCGTCCCCTCCAGATTAGTAGCGACAAGCAAAAAAATGTGGAGGGAAAAAAAACTCCAAACAAAGCAAGTTGTCTTTCTTGGCCAAACAAACAAACAAATTAAACAAAAACAACCTCGCTCCTGCCTTCCCCGCGTGGGTTGTGTCTCTGTGATGGCTGAGACCGTGGGGCTCCTCCGGAGATCTTGGGGTGCGTGTGTGCCTGTACCAGCGCTTACCAAAGTCACACAGAACCCAAACAAAACAAACCAAACCCATCCTCCTGCTTTTCCTAAACTTTTCCTTTCTTTCGGCGAACGGAACACTTTGCTGCGACAGAGCAGGAAAATTATTTAAGAAAGGGATGGAGTAGGAAAAGAGGATAAGAGCAGGGCAGGAAATAAATCTGCTTTCCGACAGGCATACAAAGGCAAACCTTCCGAGGTCTGAGGGAGGAAAGAAATAAACGGGAGCAATTGTTCATCAGAAAGAGTCAGGATGATAAGAATTCCTCACAGTGTCCGATCTAAGTGTTAATGAGGTGAGAGATAAAGCAGATAAAGCTAAATTCACCTATCTATCTACTCATTCGTCTACTCCACCCTAACCGGCATCTGGATTCATTCTAAAAATTCTACTTCTGTGTATCAAAACCTCAGCTTTATCCTCTCAGAAATCCTTTCCCCCGCGCTAAAAATTCATCTCCGCTAAACCGAGCTTAAATGAAATTGGTTTCCAAGATTGCAAACAACGCCCTCCTGTATCTAACACCCATTTCGAAATGTCCCCCAAACCAAAAGCAAACCTCCCTTCTCCCGACGGGCTGAGGAACTAAGGGCTTCCCCATCAGCAGGGCGAGACAAACGGGACCGTGTTTACTGTACTTACTTTTCCCCCATATCTCGCTCCCAGGCACACAAAGCTGGTTAGTCTTTCCAAAAACATGTAGCGGTCAAAGGCTTGAGGGAAAAAAAAAAAAAAAAAACCAAACAACAAACCTGAACCAAAACCAAAACAATTCTACCCGAAGTTTGTAAAACTAAGAAGGTTTATTTTCTTCCTTTAAAATCAAATCACGAAAAAAAAAAAAATCAAACCCCTCCATTTATCAGGGAAAATATTTTTTTTTAAAGGAAGAAAATAAACCCAACAACAAAGAATGTTATCTTTTATAGCTCTGAGAAGGAACCCTATTTAAACCTAGTTTTCTCCATTAAAATTCACTATATAATTTTATCCTCTCTGGCCATTTTTTTTGTTTACATTTTTCACAAGGATCTCCTTATGTTACCCCCCTCAAAAAAAAAAAAAAAAAATCTGCCATTCACTGCTCAACCCAACTAAAACCTATTTACTCCTTTTTATAATCACGTCTGCTGCTGATTTTTTTGTATCTGTACAAATTTTTTTTCTTTGGCAGGCACAAAGCCTTGTATTTTTCAAAAGAGGGGATTAGGAACGTTTGCAAGACAGCACACAATGCCTAAGTCCCGGGCAAAAAAGCACCATAGTTTATCCAATTTTCGACTTAGTGCCATTCAACTGGTCATTTATGCAATGTCATCCGACCAAACAACATGTTTCCCTTTTAAAAAAAAAAAAAAAAAAAAAAAAAAGGGAGGGGGGGTTGGTTAAGCTGCTGGAAGCGCATTTTCTTTTTGTTTATTTAAAGAAGAAGAAAATCAACAGCTTTTCTTTAGAAAATATTAATTTTTCGATCACGTTTTATTATAAACTGAAAGACTCAGGGTTTTGTACCTAATCTTTGCTTTATTTTGCCTCCTCCCTCCTTTTCCGAACACAAGAGGGAGTGTGCAGAGGTATCAAAAAGCCTGAGCGGTGAGAAGTTGAAAACATTCATATTTGTCGTTACGTTTTTGATGATTCAGAGCAAACTTGCACTCTCGCGAATGTCACTTCGGGCTTAGTGAAGGGAAAGCGTTTTGGTGGCGAGCAGAAACAGGACTGCACACAAACACTTTTAAACCAAAATTGTGGTCTAACCAGCCTTCCCCTTTCCTCTTAGCCTTTCTTTTTAAAACGTTCATCAGCATATGCCTCATTTCAAATGCAACAAATGTAAATATACTTTTCCCTGCACAGAATTTTAAGTGAATGTCCAATAGTTTCGAGGGCGGTTTAAGTCAGCCTAACAGATGCAAACAGTCTTGGAGCTGGAGTGGCATCTTTCAGTGCCCTAAAAAGATTTTCCATGGGCAACAAAGAAAACTGTCACACCTTTTCCCATCACCGCTTTAATTTATGCTCAGTCGCCAAGTTTTTTTCATATTGATTTCATAATCACTTTAAGGCAGAACACTTAAAATAAAAAAGAGCCTTGAAAAGGAAGGTCTTACAGGGCCAGCGCCAATATGGTGAAAGTGGGGGAGAGAGCCAGGACTGTAAAGATTGTTTTGTAAAGTGGGGTTTTTATTATGCACCGACTCTCTCCGCATTTACTTAACTCTTCACGGGCTGTTGAATAGGTTAACACCCTTAAAGGCCTCTTTCATGTCCAATACCTCGTTTGTTTGTAGAGGAAAATGCGTCTTTAACACATTTCCACTGGGCAAAGATTTAGGTTTGGTTTGTTGTGTTTTTTTAACCCCAACATAAGGAAAAACCCAAAGAAAACCCAACCCTTTCAAGTCTTTTATCATTCCAATAAAAATATTTATTAAGGAGGGCGAAGATCCCCAAATAATCAGCCTTGTAAGAGGAGAATAAAGAAGTGAGATCTCTTCGGATGTGCAGCAGAAGCCCTAGGCAGGTTTTTTGATGGTTCCTCACCCCACGCTCACACATGGGTGCCTGTGTGTGTGCGCACACAGATGCATATTCATCCCCACCTATGTGCGGACACACGCATTGTTACAACACCCTTACGACTCTGTGTAGCCGGCAGAGCCCAATAGGTCATCTGTTGTTTGTGCTCTTTGTCTACTTCTGTGCACACTTTGTAAGTCGGTGTATAAGTGTCGCTAAAAACACATGCGAATTTAGCTGCGTGTCTGTATATAAATATACAGCTAAACATACAAAAATACTATACATAAGTGTATTTTTACCTCTGTGCGTGCAGAGCGGGAAAACACTTCTCTCGGCAGTACTTGTTTGTCTCTCTCTATCCTGCCACGTAACTGCCGGTCTAAGTTCCCAGTTCCGCATAAAGTGGTATTTACAGGGCAGTGAAAGGAAAATTATTCTGCATTTGGAGGGGTAGGGGCTGACGGCAGGATGGCGGGGGGGGGATTTCACCAGAGCACTTGAGCGCTCTGAGAGTGACTGGTTTTCCAGTTCACCTTAACTATTGTTCCTGAGCGAGTCGTGTAAACAAAGCAAAACTGTGTGATCTCTCTGTGGTTTTCTGTGTCTGATTTCTTTCTTTCCTTTCTTTCCCTGTTTCCCCCTCCTTACTTAAGAGCTCAGTGGAGGCCCAGTGTGGACTTGTACTCAACGGGCAAGGAGGTGTGATAAGGAGAGGTAAGAGGTTACAAACCCTTGCGTCTGTCAGTTCTTACAACCATACATTCCTCTCCATTTCTCCCCGTCTTTTCCTCCCCCAGTGTTTAGCGTAGTTTGGATTTACTGCCGAAATAGTGATAATTTGTCAGAAGTACGTCCAAACTCGCTTAGAGCACTTCACATTTCACAGTCCATTTGCACTTTGCAAACGATCTGTTCTTCGCTAGCTCTGGGATACTCCCGCGGAATTCAGAGTTTTCCTGACTCGTTGCATCATTCCCCGTTTAACCGAGATGATCCCTGATAGTTTGAGAAACGTGTTCCCTGGCGCCGGGCTGTTAAATCGGCAGTTTGATCTCGTGCGGGGAAAGGAAGGAGTTTTTTTGGAAATGTGGTTTCAGCAGCGCTACAGACCGGCGTGGAAACCGCTTTTTGAGTGTCACTTCATTTGATAACCATCTGTCAATGTAAATATCGAACGTCAAAGTTAGAGGAGAGGTTTGGAACTCGTGTTAGATACGCGGCTCTGCAGCGTTTGCGAAATCTGAGTGTCCTGGGGAGTTTGTTATCACCGTCGTTTACCCTGAAGAGAAACAACATTAGTCTAAAGGCCTAACGTAGGGACGTATTTTCCTTACAAGTTTAAACGCTTCCTCTTATTCCCGATACAAATGGAATAATGCAGTCGGGGAGAGGGCACTTGGCAACTCGGCCTCTCTCAATGCGCATTTGCTGTGCTATTATCGCCTTATTCATTATATCCACCGTGAAAAAAACGATATTTATGTGGTATTTTGGGCGACTGTGGCAGGGAGCGGCTTTCAGCCATCACTTCCCTGGACAAACTTTAGCGCCGCTGAAACAAAAGTATTTATTGCTGGAACACCAGTCCCGGTGGGCGGGGATGGGGAGCGGGCTCACACCCCGGGGAGGGGAGGTTTTGGGGTGCTCTGTCCCTACACCGACTCCGACCAGGCTTTGTGCGGGTGTTGTGCAGGGCGGGCGGAGGGAGCAGCGGCCCGGGGAGGCGGCGGGGCCAGGACCGGGGAGGTGACAGCGCTGTCGCGGTGGTGCTGAAGGGACAGCTCCGCTCGGCCGCCCCGCTCCGCCCTGCACGGCCCCGCCTCGCCCCGGCCCCCGCTCGGGGACAGGGATGCGGGGACCTGGGGAGGACATTCCAAATGTGCAGTCGCCTCCCTTGGCGGGACGCTGTGGAGAGGGGCTGCCAATCTCATGCCCCACTCGTGCTGCCGCTACCTGCGCCCGCCCCGAGTCCTTGTCTCTCGGATTTCGGCGGGTTCTAATTATCCGCAGGAAGAAGGATAATTATCCCTAGGAAGGGGGGTAATTCTTTCGGGTTTGATCCGAGAGCTGACCTCCGAGAAGCGGGGATCGTTAGCTGAAAGAGAGACAGACACAGTCCCCATCAGCTGGGCTCTGTGCCTGTCGTGTTTGACGGCGGTTCTCATTTCCCAGTTGAAGGGTGGCTCAAAGCTCAGCTCAGCTCAACTCCAGTTTATTCAGCTCTCCAGCTGCTGTTAAGGAGATTCCAATTACCTGTGCAGATGATGGTAGTGGTGTCTCTCTCTTCCCCTCTCTCTCTTTTTAAAGCGATCAAATTATTCAAGGATTTAAAGATTGATACTAAAAGAAATCCAGCATGAAAATGCAAGGTCTTCTCAACCCTGATTTAAGTGCTGAACTACTCCTGCACTGCTATCTGTTTCTTGGCATATTCGGGGAAGATATCAAAGGCAGGAGTATAAGTTTCAAATGTGTATTAAAAATACATAATAAATATTTTGTCCAACTTCAAAAAAAGCGATAGGTGTTAGCAGTAATCAAAACATCCTGTGCCTAAGCGCTGTACAGTATCCCGTATAAATAAATCACACTTCTTTTCTAGTAATACATCAATAAGAATATATTAACTCGAGAGTGGCTTCCCTAATATTTTAAACATCTCGTGTCAGAGTTTTTATTTTATTTTTGTCACTAATATAGACATATATTTTTTAAAAAAGGTTGCTTTTGAGTATTTTAGATGCACTAGTGGGAGGAAAAGGGGAAAAGGAAGGGGGGAAGGGAGAAAGGGGGAAAAAAGGAAGAGGGAAAGAAGGAAGAAGGAAAGAAGGAAGAAAAACAAAGCAGGAAGGGGAAGAAAGAGAAAAAGGCAGAAAGAAAAAGAAAGGGAGAGAGAAAGAGAGGGAGAGAAAAATAGAGGGAGAGAGGGAGAAAGAGAGAAAGAAATATAGAAAGAAATATAGAAATAT
>VXAY01003862.1:712239-734739 GCA_013399855.1 Oxyruncus cristatus | reverse complement strand
CCGCCGGGCCGGCAGGGAGCGGAGCCTCCGTTCATGTCACCATCCAGGGAGAAGTTTAGTGAAAAGAGAAGGCTGGGTTATGAGAGCTCTTTTTGTTTGCTTGACTGATGGGGTTTTTTCTTTATTTATTTTGTTTTGATTTTCCAGTGGGGTGTTGTTTGTTCGAGGGTTGGTTTTTTTTGTTTTTTTTTTGGTCGGTTGTTTGTTTGTTTTTTTGTTTTCCCTGTTGATCTGCAAAGGGATATTTTCTGGCTGTGGACAGAGAGACGATGAAAAGCCCCCGGGTAGGGATCTCACCCTCTTTGGAGCTCTGTGTTCCTCCCCTCCCCTGCTGGGGTAGAAGTTGTGCATTATACCTTTTCTGTCTCACTTTGCTCTGTTCCAAGCTGCGAGGTGTCACGATCCGCACAGTCCCAGCTTGGCTTGCCTCAGCGGAGATTTTGGAGCCACAGACACACGGGATGTACCACACAGAGCTGCCCTTGGGATCCCACAAACCCAGGCACACACACAGGGAGCAAAGCGTGTAGAAGCACATGCCAAGTGGACACACAACATACACACAACACACACATACAGGACGCACAGCCAGTCCGCGCCTCCTGAGAGAAGGAGGCAACATCCCTCGCTCTGCCCCGCGCAGACCCCACTCGTGGGACACCACGGACAGAACCTCAAACCTTTCCCACACCCTCACACACACAGCCCACACCTCGGACAGGCTCCCCCGAACCTTCGTCCTGCAGGAACCAGCACGGGGTCACGGGCACAGTCCAACAGCGCTCAGCGATTTTCCCAAGCCACTTGTGCAAGAGAGGGTCGGGAGAACCATTGGAAAGTGCTGATTAGTTCCTATGACTCGTGTATAGAAAAGAAGAATGAAGGAGATTTCTTTTCTTTTGTCTCTGGTTTGGACCTTGTCCTTCAGCCCAGGAGCTGTAGAAGTTCTCCTGTGTCAGTGCTGACACAGCTCGATGATGGAGGGCTGGTTCTGGGTTCATGAGATCTTACCCGTTCATACAATCTTTAAAGTTGAGTTCCTGTAACCCCCCCCCCCCCTTATTTGTATTATTCTGTTTTCCACCTTGCTTCTCCCAAGCTATTTTTTAAATATTATTTAAACTTAAAACCCTTACCACTCTTAATAACCTTAAAAACACGGTGTAGGTAAGAGACTGCTCTTAAAAACTGCTGGCATTACCCTCGCATTTACTGAATCTTTTGGTTTCTATTTAACAAAACCCCCGTATTTTGTGCATGCAGGCATGTCTTTGTTTTCTTGGCATGAATGTTGTAGTGAGGGACATCTCAGAATTGTTTCTGTTCATGGAACAAACAGGTTTATGTGACTACTTACATGATGCAAAGTTTGTTAACTCAAAAGAACAACTGGGGGGAAAAAAAGAAGTAGTTGGTATTTTTCCTGATAAATGTAGATGAGTTTTAGAATTTTGAATATTTAGCTGCTGATAGTGACTGGGTGATGTGAGGATAATTTAGAGAATATCTTAAGTTGCTTATAGACCTTTGGGAACTGAACATGTGATTAAATAGTACTGATAAACTCTGCACTGTTTACTGCTTCCTTAAATTTACTGTGTGCTAGGGAAAAAAAAACGTTAAGCAGAGGCAGATTCTAATGTCTTCATTTTGTAAGAAATTGCCAGAATTCAGAACATTGCCAGAATTTCAGAACAGGGCAGAAAGTGTACTGTAAACTGGAGACTCCCACAAACAACACCTGTAGATATAAATAATAGACTAACAAAAAGCATAGCATGCTGTTAATATTTTATATGAGATTAATCTGTCGACATTCAGCCGTGCTTATACTTAATAATGTACACAAGGACACAAACGTGTATATCCTGAAAAACAAAATAAGCAGTGATTCTGCACTGTTGACAGCAGTATATTATGATGTTTTCTTACAAAAGTGCATGATATTTACAGGTGAATATCTTGGAGAAAAGGGCTACTATTGAATGAATATAAAATACTTTTCATGTTGTGCCTGTTAGGATTAACAAATAAGAAATGACTTATTTGAGTGTAAGGATGTATCTATACAAAATTATAGACACACATTTTAAGAAAATATTTGTATTTGAAGAACCATCTAGTGACATCAACTGATATTTCTCTCTCTCATTCCAAAAAAAACCAAAAAAATTGCTTATGAAAAGCATAAAAGCATGTCAGAATATGAGTTTTATCAATGAAAGGATGCAGATATTTAACTCTGAGGGCATCAGGGAGCCTTACCTTTCAGCAAGTGCCCAAGTGCATATCAGAATAAATCACCCCTCTCCAGCCACCCTATTGTCCTCTTCATCCACACAAAGGGAACCTGCTACCAAAAGAGCCCAGGCTCTCTTTGATTTGTGGGTTATTGGGATTTTCATTGTGTTGACAAGACTATGGGCTTAGAATTTGGCTCTGTTGTTCTCGCTGCTGTCACCTACACAACCCACCATCAACTCGTGTTGGCACTTCGTACTGACATGTGCTATTTGATGGGGAGACAGGAATAAGGAAGGGAAAATACTCTCCCAGCGTTTGCTCTGACTACCTTCTTCAGTATCACATGGTCTAACTTCTGCTTATTCTAGGCTTGGGAAACAAAGCCAAAGAGCAGTTCACGCGAAGGAGTTTGTTGTGTTGAGTATTTAAACAGTCAGAGGGGAAAGGATTGGGCCCCAAAAGTTATCCAGCAAATGTGAACTTAGTCTTTTGGTTTTTCTCTCCCTCAGATCCCTTTGAAAATAATCATAGGTTAGAATCACAGAATATTTTGGTTTGGAAGGGACCTTTAAAGGTCATCTAGTCCAACGTCCTGTAATAAGCAGTAATATCTTCAAGTAGGTCAGGTTATATGTGATCCCCTAAGGTGATTTGGTGATTGTACATGGCAGTTTGGGGTCTTTCACCCTCATGTGGTCAGCTGCACAAAGCGTATCTCTTCCTCACCCATCTTTCTCCTCGAGACCAATAATATTTATTAAAATCAACATGGAGATGAAAGATTAGAGGGCAAAACTCTGTCATGAAGATAGAATTAATTGAGTTGAGTTGGATGAAAGAGGAGCCCAGACAAAGGGTTTGTGCACCTGAAAGCTTCCCTTCTTTCTTTTTTTTTCCTAATCTATCAGCTGCAATATATAAAATACATTCTCCCTTCAACTAAATCTTCTTTCCTGTGTTTTTAGACCTCTGTGGCTGTAAGAGCACAACCATCACCATTTACAGTCGTCTCTAACACAGTATCTTATGGTAACAGATGAAGTCAGACCAGACCATGTAATCACTTCCCTATGGGAATAAACAGTTGCCCTAAAAAGAGTCTTCTTAACATTCACAGGCCTATTGGTGGCACTCAGAGCACAAAACTGCTGAGGCAATTTGCTGGATGATCCTACCAGTTATCTCTCTGTCTGCCTGCTCTAATTTCTTTCTCCCAGCTTTGCCATAGGACCAATGCTGTGGGTAACCAGTCAGGGAGCAGTGGCCACAGTTTTCCCTTCTCCATGTACGCTGGTGGGCACATTACTTTGCTGTTTGTGGGTGTGTGGCTCTTCCTTTGATGAGCTGAGGGGGTTTTATGTATCCCAGCACCAGAAGTTGGTCTGTAAAGATTTTTAAAGCCAGTAAAAGCTGCTAAGAGGAACAGAGGTCTCCAGGTTGAACTTCTAGACTCACAAAAGACATTATTTCCATTCTATTTTTGAGGACACTTTCTTCAGCTTCTTTGGCTTGTGTCCGTTAGCATCCCACCACTCAAATGCCCTGGTGGCACAAGACTGGCTCAACAATTAAATGAGACCTGATTTTTCCAACAGCACCTACAGTGCCAAACGGGTTGACGGGAAAAAAAGCTGGTTGTTGCCACTGCTGTTTAGTGTAACTTCAAACATATCACATTGAGCTGTACTGCTTCAGAAAATCAAAATCATTTTTCTACTCTAACACGTGATCAGAATATGGGGGAAGGAACACACTAGAGTGTGGGTGTTTAGCAAGAAACCTAATCCTTCACCTTCCTGCGTGGTTGCCCTTCTCCTTTCCTTTTTCTTTCCAGCAGCCCTCCATGCCTTTTTTCTGTTCACCATGTGGTGTAAAGGCCAGGACTTCATGCATCTCCTCTCCAAGCTGGTGTTTGTGGCAGGAAATTTGTGCCTTCAAAAACACACACAGTTTGTGACAAAGAGCTTCGTCTAGAAAGCACCACACGACTCTCTGTTGCTGTGTGAATGAATAATTAATACAGTGAAATAATTATATGCAATAAATTTTGCCTTCTTGCAATTTACAACTTGTTTTTCATGTTTCTGGAAAGTAAATGAACCGGACTTGTTGTTTTCTTTTATTTTTAACCCACACCTGGCTTACCTGGAATTGCTTTGTTTGAGATCACGTTGCTCAGGCATGATTTTTGAAAATATTTGAAACTGTAGGCAACTTTCTACCGAATAGAAATGAGAAGTGTTCCAGTCAATTCTGGTTAAGGTAGGAGCAGCTGCAGGCTAGCAGGTTTTTGGATTGAAGGAACAATTATTTATCTGGCATAAAGCGTGCACATACTGGCTTAACATGGCAGGAAGATAAACTTTAATATGACACTGACTTCAGTACAGTCTCACTTATTGTAAAATCTACAGACTTCCTGAAGTAAACAAATATGTACACAGTGCCACTGTTTTCTTGACACATATATATATACACGTGTGTTCATGCATTGTGTGGCAGATGCCAAACAAACAGATCTACTCAGTGTTAATGCTCTTCACAAATGTACCTGACAGACCAGAAGTTTGAAAACATTGCTTGAAAATATTTACAGGTTTCTGGGGGGGGAAAAAAAAAAATCCACCAACCCTTCCCCTTCCCCCCCAAACCCCACCAAAACAACACAAACCCAAAATTATTTCAGGCAAGTGGCACCAGATTTCTGTATTTGAGCATATGAGCTCATTAATTGCAGCTTTGAGCTGTGTAAAAATGTGCATCAGTGCCCTTGATGTGTGTATATGTTTGGTGACGCACGATTTGTCTCTATATCCTGTTTGAGAAGTGGACACTAATATCTGCCCTGTAACATAATTAGAGAAGTCATAAAATACCCTGCTGTAGTGAGTCAGGATCTCATCCATCTGGGATTGATACCAAGAGATGTTCTTTTCTGGTGTTGCTGTCAGCACAAATGTTTAAATATACCTTCAAAAGCTGAAATATTTGGAAAGAAATCCTGTTTGCCTTATGTAAGCAAGCAATAGTCTGCTTTTAATGAAGTTTCATCCTTCAGTCTGTCTCTATGGGAAGTGGAACAGAGTCACCTTAATTTTAAGAGGGACTGCATGTGGAAGAAGATAAAGAAAATGGTGTAGGATCTTGTCTAAAGTGATATTTTTTATTTTCATTCTTGTTCTATTCTATTCTCACGATATAATTTGGATTATAAACTAAAATTTTTAAGCATAAAAAGGTGAGCTCTTGTAGTGAAAAGAGATTAAGGTGTTCACAGGAAAGAAGAAAATATCATGGTAGTTTAAAAAATACAGTACGTTTCCTTTAAACATGAATGATAAGCACAGATTAATTCTGCTCTAAGAAGGTCTCTCTATCACCATCCTCACATAAACCATCTGAACTCCTTGTAGTAGTGCACTGAATTATATGATATTTTATATCACTGTCATATGCAGCGCATTCTTTTTTTTTTTTCTCATCTTTTCCCCAGGGAAGAATTGTGCATGCAGTGGTAAGATTTATTCCTTCCACAGAATTTTTTATTGTAGTCAGGTTGGAGAAGGCAGGTCAAAGAAAAGTGTTTTGCACTTGGTGATGAAATATGTGTTAGTCCTTAAGATTATTTCTTTTTCCCTGGGAGTTTGTTCTACTCTTTTGGATCAGTTGCAGAGAAAGTTCTCTCTCTCTCCCCTCCTCTCTGTCTTTCTCTCTCTCTCTCATATTAACTTTAAGTTAAAAGCTCAGTTTTGCCTGAGGAGTTATTGATCACAGTCTTGACTGAAAGATTTGGTGATCATTCAGCACTTTTAGACCCAGGCCAAGTAATTGCCACTCTCAAGAAATAAACAATTCCAGAACCAACCTGAGACAAACTGATGTAGCTCGATAGATTTCAATCGTTAATATCAGCTGAGGATTTGACCTAACTTTGGAAGGAATTTATGAGAGTTCAAAGGTGTGCAAAGCTCTTCTTGCTGCAAATCACTGCAAACCTACAGTGTTCTTGCATCTTCGTAATCCTAAACACTGCTGTGAGAATTAAAATTAACATTTCTCATTAGAACCAACGTCCTACATTTTTCGCCAACCGCGTTTTTTAAAACCATGAGTGATACCTAAATATGGTTCAATCTGATTTTGTTAATCATACCAGATAGAACAGACCTTAGTGATAATTGGTACCTTTTTACTGAACATAAAATCAAATTATATCAAATAGCCATAATGACGTACTTTGACTTTAAAGCTTGTGAGCTCTAACAATTCACTCTTCCCACACTGAAATATCAACCCCTTCATCTTTCTCGAAACAGTAATATAAAAAACCAAACCTCAAATAACAATAAAAAAAACAAACCACACACCCCCTGAGAGAAACCAAACCCAAACAAAACCATCCACAAGTAAACAACAGAATTGTTCCTCACCATTGTGTTTGCCAAAACAGGGAATATGAGGTTTCCCCCCGCTCTAATATTTCTTTTGTTTTGTAGGTGGCACCTGTGTTGTGAACCCTACAGACCTGTTCTGCTCTGTCCCTGGTCGCTTGTCTCTCCTCAGCTCCACTTCCAAGTACAAAGTGACCATTGCAGAGGTGAAGAGGCGCCTTTCACCCCCAGAATGCCTCAACGCCTCCCTCCTGGGAGGGATTTTGAGAAGGTAAGTTGAAGGTGAGAGTAACAAGTCCTAGACAGTGTTGTCATTTCTGTAATTCTATTTTCCACAAAGACTCTGTGTTCTCTTTCCCTGCCTGGATAGGTGGTTGTATTTGGGACAAACAGGACGGGATGGATTTGGAGGGAACACTGGGGAGTTTTCAATAAATGAGAAAGTTTACATTTTTCATCAAACTGATTTTTTTTTTTTTTACCCCCTCAGTTCAGTTGTTCACAGAGATGGAAAGGTGTTGATTTGCCTTGTTTTGATTGGTAAAAAAAAAAAAAAAGGCATCTGCCTTCTTGCCGAGAAACTATCTCAAAGCAAATTGTTTTACCAAGTGTAGGTGCAGCCCTCATTCAACTAAAAACTAAAATATGGAGGTGCAAGGATGCCTTTTTTCTTCCTTTCTCCTTGGTGTGTCTTTTGAGTACAGAAAAGACAGAATAAGGTGGTTTCACTTTTCTCGTTGTGAGATACTGGAGGAGAAGCAAGTAATTAAGTGCAGTTTTGCCTCTGACCCTTGGCTGACCAGAGCAGACACCTGCAGAGAGCAGGAGAGAAATGAGGAGGGAGGCAGACTGTGCCTCACATTGCAAGCAGAAAACACGGAGGCAGCTGTAATTCAGGCCGGCATTTCTGAGTCGCGGTGTCCCCGAGGCGTCAGCTCAGATGGCATGAGCTGCTTGAATACCTTTGATCAAAACTAGCTGGAAAGTCATGGGCTATTTCACTGCTGTCACTGAGGGCCACACTGATCCTCGCACTTATACTGAAAGTCATTTTAACCCACCTGCAGTATTCTGAGAGATGTGGGCGTCCAGGAGCTGTCTCGAGACGTCTTGGAGAATGATGACTATAGACCACAACATTTTTTCCAGGGCACAGGCCCCATTTAACCACCTCTGTAGGCACTGAAATCCAAAATCTACACCCACAAAAATTTTCCTGTCTTTTTGCTTCGCCCCGGAGAAACCTCCAGCGAATATTCACTTTAAGTACTCACACTGCAGACCTCATCAGTACGCTGCAAGCTATTGAGAATTCAGGGGCATCGATTTGAACGTGGGGGCTCCCTTCTCTCTTCTGTTGAAATGCTAGAATGTGCCCCATAACTTTTTGACCCAGACTAAATACCCCCTCTCCCAAGTCAACCCTGGCCATGGTTCAGGAGTTAGCAAAAGGCAGGGAAAAGTCCCAGCCAGCAATTTGGATGTGCTAATTCTGTCTTATGAAGTAGGGAGTGTAACTTAACAGATTTGGTCAGGTTATAACTGAGGGTTTCACAGCTAAAGAATAGGCTCAAACACTCTGTATTTGACCAGCAAAGATGTAGCAAAACCAAATCTCATTGATGGTTTGCCTGAGAACTGACAGGGCTGGTTTTGCATCCTGTCAGCAGCCACTGGCTACGTATTTTCCCAAATAGCTTGCCTTCAGAATAAAATGTTCTTCAGAAAAAAGTCCTCTCAGAAGACATCTCCTGACAAACAACATGACCAGAGTTGTGGTGTTTCTTAATAGGTAAAAACAGATATCCAAATGGTGATATTCCAAGTTGGGTTCTTTCCTCTGCCTGAAGGAACTTCAACCTGCACTTCAAAACATCTAGTTAGTTGTGCTAAATACTCAGCAATTGTTTTTTTCTAAGCTGATGGCCCCTCAGTCTCATTTGGGGTTAATTATTTGTTGTAGAAAAGCAAAGGTATAACTGTGGTGATGACTCTTATCTAGTGGACAGGTGATGGATGGGATCACATCACTTGGGATGGGAGATATCTGGGTTCCAGTCACTGCTCTCTTCACTGTTTAAGCATTTTAACATCAGTTATTTGCTGGCAGCTGGCTGCTGCATCCTGCAAAACACACAGGTTAAAATTCCCTCGGGCTGAGGAAGAAACTGAACATACTTCTGCTGCACAAGTGAATATGTCTCAAAAGCTTCCAACACTGAGGTGCTGCAGAAAAGCAGCACCTGGATGCACCAGGAACCACTTTGTGAGAACAAAGACACAGGTGTTTGGGGCAGGGGCTTAAATAACCAATGATGGCTGAGATTTTTAGCTTCAGTATTTCCTGTTCCCTTATCCTTTTTCGTTGTAAGTTTTGGGCTTTGTAGACAACATTTTTAAGTACCCAGGTCTCTACATAAATTATTGAGGGATAGTTAGATCTGGGTTCCACACAGACATCTACATTTAAGTAGCTCTCTGTCTTCCTTTAATGGACAGATGAGCCAGATGAGTAATGTCTGCTCATTCTGGGTATCTGCTTAATATAATTCTAGAAGGTCATGTTTCTCTCTAGTTTGTCTTTGAAATCTGGCCTGGCTAAATCACATATAAGTGTTTGCACTGTCAATATTTACACTTAGTAACTGTAATCCCAGGCCCTGTGCCCAAATCAGGATACTGAGCTCCACCAGGTGGAAAGCTGAAGATTTGATGGCCCTGTGACAGGCACTAAAATGTTAAACTCTGTCAAAGAACCAATGTCAAAGACTCACACAGGGCAAGCAGGACATTAAGAATACAGCTTTGAAACATTTTCCACTGATGTTACTATCACAGGCACTATCCCACACATTTGTCAACAAAGTGTGTACAATTTCTGGAATTATAGTAACGTGGGGAAAAGGTGCAGAATAATGACAAGTGTCTTTCTCTCCTGCTGTTCTCTCATGATAGAGCAAAATCTAAGAATGGAGGACGTTGCTTGAGAGAAAAACTAGACAGACTGGGACTGAATTTGCCTGCAGGAAGAAGAAAAGCAGCAAATGTCACACTCTTGACTTCCTTGGTAGAAGGTAAGGTTTCTAATGCTGCAATACAATATAACATTTAACATATAACATTGTATACAACTCTTTGCAGCCATTGTGTTAAATCCCATAATCTGTATTTTGTATACAGAGGAGAACTGACTTGCCTAAAGCCACAGAGAGAATGAGGGACAAAATGGAAGTTCACTCTGAGATATCTTGGCCCCCAGCAAGTGTCTTGGTCCTGCAGTTTCCTCAGCATTGATCTGTGCTTTTTGTGCTGGGATCTGACTTACAAATCGATGATCCAAGTGTTCTTGTGAGATAGATGAATGTCTTATACCAACTCTATAAGTAGGTTTGTTTATCCTCCTTTTTTTTTTTTTTAACTTGTGAATTTCCTGGAGCTGATCCAAAAATGTGATGATTTCTTTTTTTTCCTCCCATAAGAAAGCACAATATTTAGACAAGCATTTTCCCCCCACACACAAATGAATGAAATCTGTTTTCAGATAAACTCAAGACAGGCCCAGGAGATACTTTCTTGGCCTTTATTTGTTGTTTAAATACCACTCACCAAATACTGCCAGGCTCTTCAAACCTTCAGCTGGGAGATGCAGGTTCAAACCCCTCAGGCAAAGGAAAGAAACTCTACCTGCATCTCTTCTATTCTGGGTGAATCCACTAAGTACCCAGTTTGTTGTCTGGCTGCAAGTAGCAGCTCTGGGAATTTCAGATCCCTCCTCCTTGATGTTGAGAGAACTCAACTCATCCTAAAGGTCAATGCCTTCTACGATCATAACCTGAAAGGTCCATACAGATCTGGGAAAGTAGGCTGAGGTCTCAGCACAGATTATCACAGAATCACAAAATTAATTAAAGGTTGAGGCTGGAAGGAACTTCTGGTCATCTCCTTGTCCAGTCCTCCTGCTCAAAGCAGGGTCAGTTAGAAGAGGTTGCTCAGGACCTCGTGTACTGGTTATCTCTAAGGATGGAGACCCTTCAAGGCAGAAATAGTGTTGAATCATCAACACTGGAGATTTTTCAGCATCTCTGACAAGGGACTGAGGTTTTCAGGGGCCACTGAACACAAAGAACCACACTGGGGCTGCTTTGAAATACAGGTGTGTCCATATCACACCTGCTTGTAATAAAGGGAAAGCCATAATGGAGTTACAATCTTAGAAAAGGTACCAGGTTGGAGGAGCAAAGGCTGTTCTGACCCTCACAGTCCTTCAGGCATCTCAGGTCAGGGAAGAATAAACACAACTATGTTTTTTATTAGTAAACAGAGCAATGGCTTTAAGCTGAAACAGGGTAGATTTGGAAATTAGGAAGAAATTCTTTACTGTGAGTGTGGTGAGGTCCTGTCACAGCTTGCCTGAAGAAGCTGTGGCTGCCCCACCCTGGGAAGTGTTCAAGCCCATATTGGATGGGGCTTGGAGCAACCTGGGATAGTGGAAGAGGGTTGGAACTAGACAGTCTTTTAAGTCCCCTTCCAACCCAAACCGTTCTATGATTCTGTGCCCAGTTACTCATTCATCAGAAGAGACTGAGGGTGAGGTAGCCCTCTTCCAACTGCTGGCCTGGAATTGGTGGCAAAGTACCTTTACTGTAAGTCGAAATTAAATATTTGTTTCCCAGGAATGGAGCTGTGCTCACCTCCCTGTCTTTTATTCAAAGCCAGTAGCAAACCTGTTATCAAGCCTGTGGTGTTGCTTTTGTTCTTGGGCTGCCTTACGGTGAGTCCTAAAGATAAATACTGAGGTGGCTGAGCTCACTTTGACAGAGACCTTTTTGCCTGGATATGCCAATAATGAATTTTATCTACTGGAACTTTTGAGAATGGCACCACCATGTGTGTTTACGTTCCAACAGAAAACAAATCAAAGCTCATTTTCTGTTCGTGTAACCAATACTGGGTCAAACTTGGCAGTGCTTATTGAATTCTTTGTTGTAGAAGCTGTTCCCCCTTTGGACATGCAGATACTCCTTCTAAGGGTAACTAAATTACATCGCAGTTCTTGCAAAGAAACTCATCCCTCAATGGTTCCTGCTGCTGGAGGAGGCAGAAATGGAAGGACAGAGGCTTATTCTGTGGTTTAGAGAACCCATAAAGAAAGCAACATTAGCTGTTTCTGCGTGATTTCAATACAGAAATTGAAATAATAATTCATTGGTCTTATTAAATCCTAGACTGTGTGGACCTCTCATAAGGGTGCAGGATTGTGTCACTCACTTGTGATGACTTTAGATGGTTCTAAGTTTATTTTTATTAAATGTCTTCACAGTCTTCAATATATTAAGGCCTTTAATATCTCTGAAAGGTGGGAGTGTGCTCAACCTCAAATGTCTGTTTGATGTTACAAAAGACAAAATTAGTTGTATGGTGATTAGGAATACTGAGCAAAACCATCTCAAAAGTCTCTGGCAGGACTGATATTTCTCTTCCTCTAAAACAGACTAAATTCATTGATTTTGGGGGAATACTGCTAAGTGACTTTATGAAAATTAATCTGTGCCCTTTTGTTTTCTGCAAATGTATTTCTTTTGGAGTTCAGCATTGCCGCTGGATGTTTACTCTTATTCTTGTTTTGGTCAGGTTGCATCTTTAGTGACTTTGGTAGGGACTTCTGGAGCCCAAAGCAGGAACTGTTTGACAGAGCAGCTTTGTTCTTTTTGTCGTCCACATAAATCAGCACAATGGGTGGGAAGATGGACAGGGAGAATGGAGTCAGTATTGTAGGACTCTCCTCAGCAGAATGGGACAAATCCTTGTGCAACCTGTAGGCGAGGGATGCCCTCTAGTGCCCGGATTAGATGCAGGGAAAGGTCATTTTTCTTACCAGCTCCAAAAGGAACATTCCTACATCTTGGCTAATGCAATAAGGGTTCCTTCACTAAATACTACTATTGCCAAGGCTAAGCCTTACTGCTGGCTCAAAAGAGTCAGAAGCCACTCCAATGGCAGCAGGGAAGGTTGTGGACTGATGAGAAATGTCCCCTTCTCTATGGACAGGTCACTTCTAAGGCAGAGATATAACATAAATGTGATTGCAGATGCAGGTAAAAGCAATGCTTGAATGATTTTAAAGCTATCAGATTAAAAATAATAATAAAAATTAGAATAACTTACGAAAATATCTATGGTTTGTTTTCCTGCCAAACCTAATTAAGGCACTACATTTCCTAGACACGGAATTAATGGCATTCCTCATTTGGGGACCAAAACTCTGGAGAAAAATAGGTCAGTGGTTACTTTTTTCATCCTCCTCCCAACTGTCACGCTTCTCCCCCACCAGCCTTTGTTTAAATACCCTTCCACTTGTTCCTCCTCCCTTCTCACCCTACAAATAGAATAAACTTTCCTTCCACCTCCTGCGTGTCCCTCCTCCCCCTGAGTAACATTCCTGCTGGGCAGAGCATCCGGAGGAGGCAAAGCCGAGGGGAGAGTGGGAGGTTCAGATGCCGAGTGTCCCCCTCCCGGGACGCAGCCCCTGCCTTCACTCTGCATAGGAGCATCTCTCACTCTCGCAGGACCCGGGGGACCCTCACGCTGCTCCGTGCACCTGCCCACAGAAACATTTCAAGGTACTCGTCTGGTCTCTCCACTGAGGGTTTCCAGAGCTGTCTCTGCCGATTCTGCTCCAGCAGCTGTCCCTTCCCATCATGGAAAGCTCTCTGGTCAGTTGTCAAACTGCAGGGCAGAGGCAGCGCTGCCGGGACCTGCGAAGCCGAGTGCTGGGTTTAAGGAGAGCCCACGATCCCCAAGTCCTCTTTGTCTCCGCTGGAGGGAAGAGCTGGGGATGTCACACGTGGGAATTCGATTTCAGATTGGATTTAGACTGAAATGAGGCAACTAACTGTGAAAGTAAGGGATTTTAGAGGTTTCTACATTTAGTGTGACTCCTACCTTTATTTAAATTACAACTAGGAAGAAGAAGGCAAATCTAAGGCAGAAGAGGTCAGTTCGTCCGCATTTCCAACGTTTGCACACTCTCCCCTAAAATAAATGTTTGTCCAAATTATGATGTAGAAAAAGAAAGAATATTTTCTATGGCAGTTTGTACAAACTGCTTTCCCCCACCAAGCAGACTTAAACCCAACTCTACAGTAATCCAAGGGACCTCTAGTCACAAAAAAAATAAGTACATCGCAATCCACTTCTAAATATCAAATCATCATTGGGTCCTGGTTCAAAATTACATCTTTGCTCAACAGAGAGGTACGATAAATCATGTTCTGCAGAGTGTTTTCATGTCCAAATTTTTATTTATTTTTATTTAGAATTTAAAGATGCAATTTAGGATGCCTACTCCTTATAGCATATAGAAGTGCATGTTTATATAAATAAATATGCATAGCTCTAATGTGTATTTGTAGTATACATCAGCTTTCTATTTCCAGTAAGAAATATTTTTAATATCTATTTAAAATATTTTTAATTATTATTTCACAAAAAAAAAGCTCTACATTTGTGTCTACATTTTTACCTGTAAATATCCACAGCAGATCAGTAGTTTTGTTTCTTTTTGCTCATGATTTTATCTCTTCATATACCATTAGCATTCAGTCAGAATCCCAGGTCCAGACAAATTTCATACTTTCGAATAATTTTCTCAGATCATCAGAGCAGTTTAGTATAATTTTTTCTCATCTCTAGTAAATAATATAAACCATCTTTGTAAAAATAAGTTTGAATGACAATTTACATTTTCTTTCCCCTTTTTTTAACAGTAAATGAAAACATACAAATTACAATCACTTTTTTGTTGATTGTGTTAAGTAAATGCCTCCATTTCATCACAGAAAGTTTTTGCTCTCTAGAAGATACTAAGACTTTTCCAATGGCTAAATGTTTTAAACTCTTTACTGTCTACATTCCCTATGTTGTTACTGGGTCTGACTGGGACCATGATAGAGCTGTCTGGAGAATTGTAATTCCACCTGATGACAGCTCCAAAGGGTTTGACTTTTATCTTCCTTCCATGCTGGAAGATAGAGTGGAATTTAATGGAATTTGTTTGAAAACAAAAGCCTGGTGCTCTTCTGCAATTGATTTACTCTTCAAGTCTGTATTTAAGTAAGAGTAAAAGCAGAGCTGAAATAGAAATTTTGAAGCACCTCTACAGGAATTTAATAGCCATGGCTTAAATTTGTACTTTTTCTTATCTGCGAAGAAGTCTGGGATAGATGTTTGTAAACAAAGGTGGCAGTCAGCTCTATGTTTGTTCATTCTGATTCACTTTTAACATATCACTGAAATCCATGTTTTCACTGAAAATTACTATTCCAGAAGCTGTAAACTAAGTGGAAGCTATTTCTCCTTTCAACTCAGTGAGAGTGGTTGCTTGTTAACTTCTTATTCTTTTTAGGAGTGCTGGAAATCATGTTTAAAAAATTCCAAGTGAAGCAGATGATTTTGATTATAATCTTCATTTTTTTGCTGTGGGGTTTGTTACAGCTGCAAAGGTTGTTGTTGGTTGATATCAGCAAACAGGTTGCCTGGGAGTGATGCGGGTATTTTGCTACTACCTGAATTTAGCTGGGTCAGATAAACACACAGCAAAGTGTTGGTTTGTGGAATAAAAAGGTGTTTTTCTGGTAAAAAACCCAGTGGTAGAAGGGGAGACAACAAAATCTGAAAAGGGGGAAAATGGAGGTGGAATAAAGTCAGTGAATGCGGTTCATTGTTCGTCATGCTGTCCCTGGCACAGGACCACTGTTTCCAGGGAAGTTCTCCTCCTCCTTGTCTTGGCCAGGTCTGTGCAGAGCACAGGCAGCCTTGCTGGGGATGGGATTCCCCTCACCATCTCCATCACAGTTCTATCTGACCTTTCATGTCAGATTGCAGCAAACAGGGGGAAATCAGCACTTCTGGGGGATTCTTGATTAAATTAATAATTGAAGATTTGATTAGGTTCAGAAAAGATGTGGAATCTCCATAGTGGGAAATATTCCAGACTAGGCTGGAATAACCTTAGCTAAGCCATGCTTCCAGTAGAAGGTGATCTCCTGAGTTCCCTTCTAATCTAGACTTTTCCCTAATTCCTCTGATTCCCTTTTGCCTCCTATTCTAGTATAGGACAATACATGCTTCAAGTGCTAGTTTTGTTTCCATTGACTTAGAAGTATTAAGTCAGACAACAATACTTAGATTTAATCAGATGAATTCCACTGCACATGTTCTCAAAGGAAGGAGTTACAGGTCCTTAATCCCTCCTAACTGCTCACCTGGAGAATCACCCTGGTCTTCAAAGAGCCAGGGTCCAATGCCACCTCTCCTGATGGCAATCAAACACACAACTCTGAAAAAACCCCAAAAATAGGATAAACCCCTGCAACACCTGAACTCCAAATCTATTCTCGAGCAGATCTCTGTTAGTCACTCATGCAGATGTGCTTCAGCATATGCTTCTGGTAGCTGACCTATTTCTTCCTTCTGCAATGAGATGAGAGCAAGTGTCATCTGGAAGTGCCTATTTCCCACCAGGGAAAGACTGATTTAGGCACAGATGTTCACAATCCAGGCAGCTGCTTTTGATCAGATAAATCCCACACTGAGGTTGTCAGACTCCCAGCGCGCAGGTCAGAGTGTTCAGTAAACCCTGAAATAAAGTTCTGGGTTCTCTGAGGTAGTAAAGAGGATCAGGTTCTTCCAGAGGCATTTGGCAGCCAGCACGGAGCTGGGTTATGGTGCCCCAGTCTCTGTAGTGAGCTGGAGAGATGCTCAGTGTCACAGACTTCTCACAGAGCCTAATGGAGCCAGGTACTTCCTTTCCCTTGATTTAACCACCTATAAAATGGCAACTGTCTTCTTCATGGTCCCCCCTGTTTGTTTTGCCTGGTCAATTTTGTTCACAATCTGTTTGAAAACAGGTTCATTTTTTGCGTTCTACTCTGGGGTCTACTGATCTTTAGTGTGGGGCCCTGGTACTAACCTTGAGACTGTTGTCTCAACCCCTAAGCAAACATACTGAAATGTATGTTATCCCCAGGGCTCTCTCCTGGTGCAGAGGGCTGTAATTCCATTAAATATAGGGAAGTGAAGCACCAAAGGCTGACTCAGCTCTTCAGAGTTATTTATTCCTACCTCCCACTCCATCCCATACCTTAAATATCAGTGATGAACTGGGCTTACAAAACAGGAGCAGCTGTCCACTACTCACTGGTGGGAAGGGAGGGAGCTAAACATAAGTGTCTTGGCTAGTATTTTCTCATGAAAGGAATACCCTTCCTTCTCATGAGAGGAATATCCTTCCTATCTTCTGGCTGGCACCATCTGATGACTAAGCATGAACAGGCTAAATGGGCTGAAATGTGTAACTGAGTTGAGAATGGCTGTCTACAGAAGTGATTTGCCATTGCTTTTTTGATTTGTTTTGGTTTTTTGGTTTTTTTTTTTTTTTTAAGAGTGAAGTAAATTCTGTAACAATCGTAATAGTAATAATTAATAATAACCCCAAAAACTGACTGACCCCTTTTGTTTGACCACAGGGGAAGCGCTACACTTGGCCAGAGATTTCGGCTACACCTGTGAAACAGAGTTCCCTGCCAAGGCGGTTGGAGAGCACATTGCCAGGCAGCACATGGAACAGAAAGAGCAGACAGCGAGGAAAAAGATGATCCTAGCGACAAAGTAAGGAGGGGGGAACGAGAAAAGAAATCTGTCTGTCACTTCTCCATGTTGGATCTGGGGGTTGGAGGAGGGAGGAGTGGGAGTATGGAGCTGGGAGCGTGGTGACTGCTATCACAACAGTGCTCAGTGACAGAGTGAGAGCAACCCCCGCCAGAGATGCTGAAAGAGGGACCTTGTTTACTACAGGGAGGGTTTGGTGGCTGTTCTCTCATTGCCTGTGGTTAAGGGGGCACGTACAACTTCTCAGATGCTTTGGTTTAGATGAGAGGAGGGGGTATTGTTACATGGTAAGATCCACAGGACAGAGACTGGCTTTGTCTCCTGTGTGCGTGTGAGGATCTAAGCTCCTACCGACGTGTCAGATAATTATCATTAGTCTGCTGAGGGAGTGTTGGTTTTTAGAGGGACAGATCCTCTTTCGATGGAAATTGCAGGAGTTCCCCTGAAGTCAAAGGCACTGGAACAATGTACAACAGCAGGGGAGCTTTGCTAAAGACATTAAAGACACAAAGAGACACCAGACATCACTCTAAACAAGCCACTCGCCTCCCTGGAGCAGTAACAACATGTTAGGATAACATTTCATCTCGGTTAATTGGCCTTGATGAGGGAGGAATTAGCCCTCATGAGCCATGGGAAACAGGGATAAATAGCCTGCATGGAAGGAACAGTGTAGACCTACCCTAGGTGTGTGGTATGACTGCGTGGGGTAACCTTGAACACGTTCACACTCTCCCTGTGCTTGCTGCAGTGTTACATGTGAGGCTGCAGTAGAGCTGAGGCCACAAATACAAGCCCTCAAATCATCACTTAAGTGCTGGAAATGTTTGAAAATCGTCTAGACTGTGATACATCCAGCAGAGTAATCACCCTGTAGTAGGGGGAGAGAGCTGACCAGCAATGAGATTATCCTTTGTATCCCAATGTCCTCCTGCTTTAACAAGACTCCGGGCCTTGGTGTATCCATTTGTATCCAGAGCTCTTTGCACTAAAGATGATCCAGAGACAAGATGCACCAAAACATCTTGGGCTTGTGAATCCCTGTGATCCTTCCCTGGAGTGATAAAAGCATCCCCATGTGGCTCAGGGGCTATTTTCTGCTAGTGAAGGCGATGAGACATCTCACATATCATGTTCCTAATTTATTTGCACATTAAAAGGAATAATAGAGGTGGAATATGATCTCATTCGGACCTCCATCCACATTTGTTTTAAGGGCTCAAGGGGTTTCAGAGGTAGGAGAACAAACCAGCTGACGAGAAGCAGAAAGTTGTGTTTCCCCATTTCTGTGTAGCCCATTAAAAACCTGCTCCTTAAGTGTGTAAGAGCTGATTGTGCTGCTGGGCAGCACAGCCTAAACAGGAGTTCAGACTGCAAATTACCCCAGCTGAAGGATTTGTCCCATCTGTGAAACACCACTCAACCATAATGATAGAAATCTTCCCCATTTTTTCCTTGATCTAGTGAGAGATCACATTGCCATGGGTTGCAATAATCAGTGGGTCACGGGTATGTCCTGTCCCCAAAGGCTGCCAGGTTGAGGGGCACACAGGAATCTCACTACCATTTCTCACCACTCCATACCTACTTTCTCACCCTCTTTACTGCTGAAATGAGGACTCATAGGCACTCAGTACCCCTCACCACCATGAATTTTGGGTTTGTAGGCTGCTATCCTGCACTTGTAAGGAACAAAATTACTTTTCCCCCCCTCCTTTCAGTTAAAAGCACCAGCAAACTGAGCAGAGAGATCTGTCGATAGTACAAAGGCCACATCCTACTGCAGTCGGTGTCTGGTAACAGGACAGATGGGTCAGTGTGTGTGCTACTACTGCCCTCTCCTGCCTGCAAGGAGAACAGTGATTCCTAGCCCGGTCTTGTCCAGGTGATACGGGAGAAACAGGTCCGTGACATCATGGCATTTTCCAGCCATGCTTCCACATATCTGATACAAGGTACTCTAGAGTACCACCAGGAGTTTAAATGGCTCACCAGGCATACCCAAGCTTTAGTTTTGCAGTTTCATTAATTCCACAACTTCCCTGACTCACGAGCTTGTGAGTTATGACACCAAAAAAAGTGGTGGATTGTTATGCTGCCATTAAAACAAATACAGAAATCCCAGGGTGGTAAAATCACTCATGGCAAGCCTTGCCTACGGAAAGAGCTGAAGTGCCACTGCCTGTGTGTGTGTTGCTGTTGTCCACTGTAGGACAGAGCCAGAAGGCCATAGAAGTGCCTTTGGTGAGATCTTCCACATCTGGGGTATTGAGGAAAAATAAGGGGAAAGAACAAAGTTATTTCTACAGTTCCTAGAATATGGGTGAAATTCCATTCTGGATTTGAACATCCAGCTTCACTGGCTCGATTCAGTTGCCCAAACACAAGCACCTATTGCCATTTGAGTTGAACTGGGTTATCCAGCTTGGTTACCCACTGCTGCTCCAGGAGCACACAGGTCTCTTTTTGTTACTGTGCTGTATTGCCAGTTATTATGGATGTCTGGGGTATTACATATTTATGTGATAAACAGAGACCTTAATGCCTACAATGATGAAGTCTCTGGTATCCAGTAGGAGCTCCCAGGCCTCCTTGTCATCAAGGGCATCTATACCTTGTACTCGAGCGATCCACCCACCCTGAATGGAAGTAGTTCAGCTGCCATGATCAGAACTGTGGCCCATGGGCTAGTGAAGGCTACAGGTTGCTGCTTTAGGTTCCAACAGCTCTCTTTAACACAGGGAGGCCACTGAGCTTAAGGCTCTCTTCATTGCCCTGCTCAGCCCTACCTGATCTGAGGCTATGCTGATAGTAATACAGCCAAGGAAAACAGGACCATTTTCCATCGTGGGACAAACTGCATTCGTGCTGCTAGACTACCTGATCTTCCAAAACTACCTCTTGAAAATGATCTCTCACATTTGCTAACTCAGGACCTGCCTAGGACAGTACAAGTTGATGTGGCAACATGATGGTGCCATGGCCTGTTCTAAAAAATGTGTGGTCTAAACAATGAAGAATCAGAGCCTTATCTGACAATTACCATGGGAAGAGGAGAGGATTGGGCTGTGTAGCCAGTATTCACTGCTGAACACAAGTGTCAGCAAAGGCAGGGTGGGAGTGAAACAGGCTTTGGTTTAGAGCTGAAAGGGTAAGAAAGGCATAAAAAAATGGGAAAAACCAGTCTCCTAAGACTCTCTTTCTTTCCACTCACCTCCTTTGACTGAGTAGATGATTGTCTGGGCAAGTAGGTGATTGTCTGGAAAGAGCAAGATGCTTCAAAAATGATCACAGTTCTAGCCAAAGGGTACTGATATTGGCCTGATAACTCTAGGCATGTTAAAAAGGCTTTAGGACACCTAATCAATTCACCCAGAAATGGAAAAAAAAAAAAGAAGGTGGGACCTGGTTTTAGAGGGTCTTTAAACATGGATTAGTTCAGCTTGCAGAGGTGTGGGAGATCCTGAATGCCTTTACAACAGGGGACAGAACCTGATCAGGTTGCAGCTGGGACAGATGCAAAACTGCAGAAGGCCACATCAATTATTCCACTTGATGAAGAGGCATTTTCTTGTGGGAAGCGTCACAGGGTGTCACAGCACAAAGTCTTCCACATGAGACAGAGAGAGGGATACACACACATTTACACAGATCAGAACAGAATACTGTGGATAATAATTCTGTTGAGAAGTTGATTACAGCCAACACAGAATAGTCAATATCTAACTCATGACACTTCTCTGATATCTGGTCCTTGAGTGCCTGGCAACTCTGGCAGGAATAAATCAGACTCAAGTGTTCACATTTGCCCAACTCTTGTACTCAACACAAGGCATTTTCTTTGGACTCTGATGGGGATCATGTACTGGGTGGGCTCTTGTTCTGACAAAGTACAGAATTTTTTATCTTTTGCTGGGCTTATGGGATTATCTGACCGTGTATCACGAATCATGAGATGTCTCCCATGCAGGAGTGGCCAGGACTTTTTGTTATTAATCTGTTCCCCCTAGGGCAGCACAGTCAACTTTCTTTGCTTTTTCAAAGTCACAGTCCAGCTCAGCAACTAACTGTCAGCCCCTCTCCCTGTCACTACCCCAGGTGATATTTTATTGGTAGTGGAGGCTCTGAGACACCACTTTGCCTAGAAATCCCCTTGAAAAAAAAAAAAAAAAGTAGGTTACTGCCTTTTCCAGGTTTTCATGTATAATAAAAAAGTTTTTTTTTTTCTTTCTATCTGCCAACATTCAGTAAAGACTTTTGACACATGAAGATAGAAGGGAACTTAATTGCACACTTGGTTCTGACATTTTCCTTTGTCAAAATAAAAGAACTTTTAAGATGAACTTTCTCAACAGGTAGAAAGTAAAGGTTGGAGGAAGGAGAGAAGAGCAGTGCTGACAGGGCCGACTGGGGATAGTAGATTGTTTAGAAGCCAAAATGACTGACTGTTTTCAGTTGTTGAAAGGAACTGTTTTTCCTCTAAGGACCTGATTCATTAAAACTGTATGCTGCATTTACATACATTTCTGCTGAATACCTCTCTTTGCCTGAAAGGCTGAGATGATGCTGTCTTTTCAAGCAGTCAGTGTCTGGGTCCGTGCAGATGACAAGCATTTACAGAAATCAGGCTTGGATGGGGTCCAGCAGCACAGCAGGAAATAGGTTTCTGCATCTTCTCTCTTCTGAGTTAAGAGAGAGTAGGATTCAAGGTCTGTATCCCCAACTAGTACAACAGTGATACAGTAAAAGGTAAAACCAGTTTAGTATAATTTTCTTGCTGGTAACTCAGCAATGAAGGACCTTCTAAAGACCAAGAAGGTGAGTTTACCCACTTCTTCTTCCATCATGCCCCTGTCCCAAAGAGTTACATTGAAGAACCCAAACTTTATCTAGGACCAGATGTGCAATGAGTCTTTCTAACAGAAATCACGGACCACAGAGTTGCTCTTTAGTATTAGAAACTGGCCCCAGGCACAGGGATCCATCTATGCTAACAGAGTAAACCACACACACACTGACTCATCAGATTTCAATTGTCCATGCTATTAAAATGGCTCATTGAATTCTCCCAAACATCTTCTGGGCGTGTTCTGTGAGAGAGCCCACAACAGGGTCTGTTCTCAGGAAGCCACAAGGTTTAGGAGACTAGAGGAGCATAACTGATTCCAACAGGATGAGGTTCAACAAGGCCAAGTGC
>VXAY01003862.1:695699-711916 GCA_013399855.1 Oxyruncus cristatus | reverse complement strand
TGGAGAAGAGAAGGCTCAGGGGAGACCTCATCGCTCTCTACAACTACCTGAGAGGAGGCTGTAGCCAGGTGGGGGTTGGTCTCTTCTCCCAGGAACCAGCAGGAAGACAAGAGGGCATGGCCTTAAGCTGTGCCAGGGGAGGTTTAGGTTAGATATCAGAAAGAAATTCTTTACAGAGAGGATAATCAGGCATTGGAATGGGCTGCCCAGGGAAGTGGTGGATTCTCCATCCCTGGAGGTTTTCAAGATGAGGCTGGACGTGGCACTTAATGCCATAGTCTGGTAACCGCGGTGGTGTTGGATCAGGGGTTGGACTTGATGATCTCAGAGGTCCTTTCCAACCCGTCTGATTCTATGATTCTATGAACTATACTGATGTTATCAGATGATGACAGATTGCTTGTAGGTATGATGATGACCCCTGGCACTCTGTACTTCACTGGGTGGCACTGTTAACTAGGTTAAATGTAGTCACTGTGACCGGTATTAGGTCAATCCAACTAGTAACAGGCAACCCAACTGAACGTCCTGATCATCTGGAGGTGATCACACCCTCCTGCCCCTGCTATCAGTACCTGTATTTCCAATACAGGCAATGGAGAACTAATTTGGAGAGGTCACTTTTCCTTTTTTAGTGAACTGTGTCATAAACCAACTGAAAGTAAGTGATGTCTAGTCCTGCATGGTCCAGATAATATTCTGCTGACGATAAATGGAGCTGATTTGGTTTCTTTTTTTAAGTACATTGGTAGAATATTTCTGAGCTAATTTGCAAACTGGCCCAGTACAACCACATCACAAGAATGAAAAGGCCTAATTTTCAGGTCTTACCTAGTGTTAGGTCCTATATTGAGGAATCCCAGGGGATAAATTTAACCCTCAGGTGCTGAGGCATCCTGAGAAGCCTGAGGGAGGGCTTGAGAGGGAAGACAATAAGACCATCCATCCTGTACAAAGAAGCTGGACTTCAATGCTGGTGGGATACCAGACAAGACAGAGCCTGAATTCCCACTACAAGAGATCTTTCATTCAGAACTTCTACTGCTCAATTTGTCTTAAGGGTTGGGGGTCAAGCAGGCAAATTCAAAATATCGACTTGCAGATAAACCAGTGCACACAACCAAATGTACAAGTATTGGTGCATTTACACAAAGTAAACAATAAAGCAATTTACACATTTAAGGTATTTTCTAATGCTAGTTCAGCATTTTCTTAAACTGTAAGCCCTGTTTCAAATGTAGGTGAGCTAAGCCAGACTTAACACAGCCAAACGGGGGCTAGTTCAGGAGAAAAATCACATTTTAAAATGTCAGTGTTAATATGCTTCCAGAGGGGAACTAGTCCTGTTCAAGAGATTCTGTGTGTTGTTTGCTCCGAGAATTTGGGGCAGGGAAGCGAGAGGTGGATTTGTTTGCCTTTAGTTCCTGTAACAGTACTTCTGCCAAGGAATTCTGTTACGAATGAGATCACTCAGGATAAGGTGACAATATTATGGGAATCAGCTCTAAGTAAAGGATTATACCTGTCTTATTTAAGGATTTCTATTTTTCCTTTTAGACAAATATGTAAAGAATTCCAAGACCTTCTAAGTCAAGACAGATCACCCCTCGGGTCCTCCAGACCGACTCCAATATTAGACCTCGACATCCAGAGACATTTAACACATTTCAGGTATGATTTTGAAGGAGGAACTAAATTAACTAAAGTCCATAATTTCGATAAAGACTGCATGTGATGTTTTGATGGTATTTGTTCCCTTGCCTAGAAGACATCCAAATAAACAATTAACATCCAGAATCTCAGGTATCTGTGCCTATAAAAAGTGCAGGTTTGCCCAGCAATGTATTTCAAGCTCACTGCGTTCAACCTGCTTCTAGGGCTACAGTGTGAGTAGAGTAATTTTCTACATCTTCTGGCCAAGTCTCCTCATCTGGTCAGAACTTTGTCTTGCTCTAGGTGTGACCCAAGTCACAGGTCACAAGTGGATGGTCCAGAAGTGTAGAAACTCAAGTTCAGAGCCAATATAAATTAATCAAAGTAGAAATATAAGGAGGAACAGGCTGCATCCTTCCCAATTAACTAAATAGTTCCAGAACCTCTTCTATGCCACTGAGACCATTTGACATCATCTTACCATGATGATACTATTAACCCTCTGGCTTCTGAAGCAGACTGGCCTCAAAGTACATTGCCTACTAAAACAGTTTTACTGCACTAATTCACTAATTTTCTGAACAGCACCCTGGAAAAGTCTGGGAGAATGAAAGCTGGCTCAGACTAAAAAGCCAGAGACTGCTACTATATTTAGCTTCAGCTCCTGGGCCTGTGCCCTAGAAATATTTAATGTACTGGTTTAAAAAGCCTAAGAAGCTGTTATGAAGACAAAGACCCATGGTACATGCACACCAGCTCCAAATTTCGTCAGAATTTTATCCAAGTTATGGATAAAAGTGTGTAGATGTTTTGGGATCAGAAAAATTTATTAGCCCAGGAATTGCAGTGCAATTTCCTGGTTTTGCTTTAGGCAATGTCTTAGATACAGTCAAGAGTGAGGTGGGAACTTCCAGAGGGCCACTTTGAAACAGTGGGGTCATCTAAGATACTTATCAAAGATAAGTTTGATGAAACATCCTAGAGGTGCTCCTGTCTTTGCTCAGACCACAGAGGGGAATACACAACTAGATGAGACTAAAGATTTTTGGTTTTTTTTTCATTAACTAGATGATATATGGAAAAATCATCATGTAAGGGATTGTTCCAGGGGGTTGTTTACAGAATATAACACCTAGGACGTTTTATAGTCCTGTAAAGACTTTGAATGATGTTGTATATTCTCTGGCACAGCCAGCTGAACCACTCTTCTTTCATTGGCTGCACAGACAACTTCTGTGTCCCAATATCCCAACATCTGCTAGTTATTAAGATTCTGGTAGAGCATGAGGCACACAGCAGCCAGGTACTAATGTTTAAATTAATGTTTAGTCCCTCAGACTTTGAATAGAATCCAAAATACCCCACTATCCCACTTCTTCTGTCGGTCTGTTGGGGTGTGGGGAGAGGCAAAGGTAATTCCTGGTCCACAAATACACACATTCCTGTTTATTCTTACACATCTGTGCATCCTGTGCATACACAAACACCTAGGCAACCCCACTCCTATCCTCATGCACATGCACACACATACCACTTGGGTGTATGTATACTTTCCCTTATACAACACACACTCCAAAATCCCTGACTACTCTTGCACACCAAGGGAAACACACTTATTTATGCAGAATACTCATAGAGGGATTTTAATGGTCTATCTAAGCTTGTGAAAAAATAGATAATTCCCTATTACATGCACATAGAGTACATGTGATGTGAGGTAGCTAAACCCCAAGGATTCCTGTGTTTAAAGAAGAAATAGCAGTCAGGATAAAATGCTGAATGCTTCAGCTGCTAAAGCTGTCAAGCAGCACAGCTCCCATCCTTCTTTCTCTGCTGCACTTCAGTAGGTTGGAGTACAAAGCTTCTGCAGGCATCTCCTGGATCATTCAGTCCTTTCTTTCATTCTGCTGTGGGCATGAAGTGTTGGACTGAAGATGGGCACCTGGACAAGCACAGGCCTTGATCCTGCACAGACACTTCCCTGGATTTAAATCTTCTCTGGTTGTGCTTGTGGGATGATGAGTGCTGACAGGCCCAGACACTGAGCTCAGACCTTATTCCTTTTCCATCTAGTGCAGAGATGCTGTTGTCAGATCAGCTCCTGACCCAGACCTCTATGTCTACTCTCCTACATGCAGGTGCCTCCATTTCAGCCAGCTGTGCATCTTCTGCCATGATCTCTGAGCATCTCAGGCCTGTTTAGTATTACAGCCTGTTTATTATTACAGCTGCATTACAGTTAAGCAGGTCTAACACAGACACCTACATCAGTGTGGCTTAAATTTCTCTCTAAACTCCATTGACTGAAGAGTCTGGTCTAGATCTCCAGCTGAGTGGGAGCTTGTCCAACCACACTAGGCACTTATACTGTAAACAGCTAAATCTAGTGTAGGCAAAAAAATCATTATTCCCATCCCCTAAATCCATCAATCTTCACTCCACAGTCATCCCAACCCCTTCTGCCACAATTTGTCTTCCTGAGATTACATATTATAGAACCATAGAATCATAGAATGGTTTGAGTTGGAAGGGACCTTAAAGCTCATTTTTCTCCAACCCCCTGCCATGGGCAGGGACACCTTCCACTAGACCATGTTGCTCCAAGCCCCATCCAACCAGGCCTTGAACACTTCCAGGAATGAAGCATCCACAAAGTGCTCCAAATATCACAGAAGGCACTTAAGTGTGTTTCAAATGCCAGAGAAGGTGTGAGGATGTGATTCACCCTGTTTTCCAGGAACATTAACTATTTTCTGTGTCAGGTTTCCAACACTGACTTCTTCTGACTAATCTCTTGGTTTCTCTGTATTTCTCTGAGGGATGAGCCTCAGACTGAACCAACCTGTGTACAGGAACTTGGACCTGACCAGTTGGGGATGAGAGAAGAGGAAGAAATTCTTGGTACTCCAACACACAGAGCAAGCTTGGTTGTCTTAATAAGTGGCTGGCGCTGATTATACATATGAAATTAATGTTATTTAGGACCAAAATGCCCAAGAGCTGTTGGTGCTCTACAAATAGGTCTATAGCAGAGCAGACATAGATCTGGAGCAGTGACTCCACACAGTCATCACAAATTTTATAGCGTCTATGTGTTAGATGTTATCTATCTATATACTTTTTCAATAGTGAATTTTTCATCTTCATTTATACCTTTATTCCAGAACTCTGAGTTTTTTCCCAATAAATTCTCTGTTTCTATGCTGCAGAATTCTCTAGATGGGGATGGGACCACAATATTTTAAATGGCAAGGTTAAGTCAAAGTCTTTCTCTGGAATCTCTGGTAAGGTTTTGTGAATGTTTTTAGCATAAAAAGAACAAGTTTTTCAACCACTATCAAATATGAGCTGATTTTTGATCATGGGAAAGCTCATATAGTACCATACTATTTATTTAGATTTAATATAACAAGAAGAGATTCAGAAATTTTGCCTTGTAAATCATAATAAAGGCAGCAAAGAAGAAGATGACAAGTTGGTATTTTTTACTTATGTATGTGTGCCTATGCCATGTCAAAAGTGTTCAAAGTTTAGATGGGGCTTGGAGCAACCTGGTCTGGTGGAAGGTATTCCTGTCCATGGCAGGGGGTTGGAACAAGATGGTCTCTAACCTCACTTCCAACCCATGCCATTTTATGATTCTATGACATGATGTCAGAAAGACACAGGGATTTTTTATGACCATAAATATTCAGAGGAATAGCACAAATCTCTATTATTAAAATAAGTACTAAGATAGTGGAAGACTTTTTGAAGAGCTGTAACATCCATACAGTGGAATCTGATCCAGCACTACTATCTTGGGGTGAAAGGGGATTTTCTTTAGGAATAAATTACCCTACAGCTTTTGAGCGTGGAGTTATGTGCTCCACTGGCTTCTGATGTTACTTGCTCAATGTTAATTATTAAGACCAGAGTTCACAGATTGGCACAGGTCAGTTGGAAACACTTTCTCCTGTTTCCTCTGTTTTAAATCTTCAAGCTCAGACTTCTCTCTGAAGTTTTTCTGCTGAGTCCCAATTCATCAAGATCTGTAAACATGTGTCCAATCTGAAGTACAGGATAGTCCCCGTGAAGGGATCAGAAGTGCTGGGCTTGCTCAACCTCCAAACTCAAAGTTCACACAAAGCATAAAGCAGGGGAAACCTTCAAAGGAGCTGCCAGTGAGCCTGAAAACTGCTGAATTTTGCACAACTTTATGCAAAAAAAAGAGGCTTTTCTACACCCCTGGTACAACCCTGTTTGTGCAGCTGCTCTCTGAGATGTCCATCCGGCCTGAATTCAGAAAACTCAGTGCTCCATGAAGAATGATTTTCCAATATTGTTTGATCAGGAACAGACAATTCTGTAGAGCCTTAAATTCACAGCAGCAATTGTTGTGCACTGCCTGAGCCAGGGCTGTATGTTGTTTGCTTCATTTAACATTTCCCCCTCTTCAATACATTTTGGAGGATATTACTGCAGAGAAGTTGTATTGGTAACTTCAGTTATCAATGTGCTGTTGAAGTTATATTGATAACTTCAAATAACCTCATATATATTACTATTAGCAAATAAAATTAGTGCCAGGGCACAGGCATTGGCTATCTGTGCTGCTCTTTATTTGCAGGATTTCTGGGAGTATTTTGCCTAGTCTAACTAACACTGTCCCAAACTATTCCTGAGCACAGTGGTACATATAATATCACAAATATATGTGTAACTTGAGAATTCATGGAAGCACCAGCCCTTATTACAGCCCAGTCAGCTGCCTTACCTGTGCTATAAATTTAGATTTAGAGCAGTCCAGCCTTGTCAGAGCTGGATCATAAACCTCATGGGCTAAGTGTTGGGACAGCTTAAATTTCTAAGCTTTACACAAGTGTTCAAGAAGAGGTGATATGTTTTAGGGCTGCCCAAGTTGCCCTTCAGCTCTTCTTAGTTCCATGGTCTGGTAACCACGGTGGTGTTGGATCAAGGGTTGGACTTGATGATCTCAGAGGTCCTTTCCAACCCGTCTGATTCTGTGATTCTATGATTGGAAGAGACTTTAAAGATCATTTACTTCCCACCCCTTTCCATGGACAGGGACACCTTCCACTGGACTGGGTTGTTTAGAGACCCACCCAGCCTGGCCTTGAACACCTTGAACAAAATGAATGCTGTGGGTTATATCTGGCCTGAAAGCCACCACTTGAGTTGTCCCACACCCAGTTTTCAAGGACAGAATAAGGACTAAGCCACAGGGCAAACAAAATACCAGAAAAATCTCTTTCCATTACTAAGTGCTGAGACTTTTTGTCAAGATACATGAGCATCTCATTGTTGTCCTCTAAAGGCTGATCTGTCTAAAGGCATTTATGAGTTTGCTACAGAAGAGAGCAAAGTCAGCATATCAGTATTAGAAAAGAATTCCAAATTTTCTATAGCTTTAAGGAGAAGTATCTATTTTTCTCACCTTTTGGTTCCTAAGTGGGGCGAGTGACAGGAAAGGGAGAGTAAGAGAGCAAGAGAGAGAGCCAAAGAAAGAGAAGGAAAAATGAAAGAGAAAAAGAAAATATTTATACAAAACTTAGTTTCTTTTAAAATTCCTTCTATTACTTGTAATTCAGAGCTCTTCTCCCCAGAATGCCACTGAATCATGTGAGGCTTCTGTGTACATGTGCATGCATCTGTATATGGAAGAGGGAAAAGCTGGGGTTTTAATTTCTCCTGAAATTTAAACCAGTTTCAAATCCTACTGATATCAGTAAAGCTAAGGTTTCATCTCCATTTTTTTCAGGACAGGTTATAAAAATGTCTCATTAACATTCATTGGGTTTGGATTCAGATCTGGTGGAAGAACCTGGTTTCATGGTCAGTGAAACTGAGAGGCAGATCTCAGTTATTCAAGGTGATGGGAGGAAAAAAGATGGATGCAACAAAACACAAAATAAAGCTTTGAGAATAATTCACTCTAGAAAAGCCTGGAAATGGTAAACCAGGACAGTCATGACCTACACAGGGGGAAGACCGGACTGCCTGGAGACACAAGAGCTCTGAGACACACTCAGTACTAGACAGGTAGTTGTGATGGGAGATGGTGAAGCCTTGGATAACCTCCAGCACCACAATCCTGCCTCTAAGTCAAGGCTGAATGGTGACATTTCAGGCCAACAGGTTCTTCTGCTGCATCTGGAACCAGCACACTCAGCAAACTCCAGCCTTTTCCTGTTTGTGGTGTGCAGGTAGATCTGACGCATGTCAGTATGGGAAATGGTTGAGTTTAACTTCCATATTACTAATTTCCGTAGATTTTTGCACTTTCCAGACATTTAGTGCATCCAGCAGAGATGCTGGATCACATAGAGCAGAGAACCAGACGAGATGAACCAAAGATTTTCACTTATATAGATCCCTGCTGTGAAGAAGGGAAACGTTTCAGTCACATTTCAGAGAAGGAATGGAGACACAGAAATTAAGACACCCCAAAAGATACATGAAAACTGATCCAATAAACTGTATGGTTGTGGTCCTGGAGCCACCATTTTTTGTAACAGTGTTACTGCTGTTGCAGTTCCTTGTAGGTATTTGGCCAAGACCAACCCTTTCTGTCCCTAAAAATTCCCAGGCACAAGCCAGCCTTATCTCAGTCAATGTTCTCAGCTGGAAGCTGAGGCCGCAACTTTGAGGTAAAAATGCTGGACTGATGGAGATGAGGCCAGGCTGTGCTGATCACTCATAAGAGTGAGAGCCTGTGTACTCTCCCTTTGCTAATGAAGCTAAAGGTGACTAAAGGCTTTCCCTAGTTTCAGTTTTAGAACCTTAGGGTGACTCACCTGATTGGTGAATCTGGAAATCGAGGGTCATTTTAGGTGTAAAAGGACATCCTGTCTCACATTCATCTGCTACTCCCACAGTCCAAGGGTATTTTGTGCGTCCTGCACCACATCTACCAACCTTAGAGATAACTCTAAACATCTCATGGCATCTCTGGCTACATGGATTAACCTGTGTGTTCACTTTCCTACTCTCCTCTTGAAGCTGTTCCCCTCTGCAGAGGGAAATTTAAGGCTTGACAGAGAATGAGAGCCCTTGAGTATTATTATATTATATTGTAGTATTTTAATTATCATAATGAGGTGTCTTCTGCATCAAACCAAAGCTGGAGTTCTGCATCTAGGATCCTGCTTTATTCATTTCACACTTAAACCTATTGATAAAATACCAAACCAGACCTCAGTTTGTACATTCTCTCTTCTTTTCCATTGTTATCTGAGATTCATCCAGGAACATTAAAGTCACACTGACATGTGCCTTCAAGTGTTTGCCTTTGTAACATTCCCTTGCATCAGAACAGATCTGAGAGGTTTTTTTAAATTCTTGGCAGAATTTATTTTAGTTCCCCAAAATCTCATGTAAACTGGAGTTACCAGAAAACCCACCAAAAGTGACCCACATTCTGTGCTGGAAAGCCAAAAACATAACACAAAAACCTTTCAAAGAGAAGACTTGCTGAGATCATACTCAAGAGATTTGTGTCTGTGTCTTGGTTTGTGCACACAGACTCCTTGACCTTGTTAATCATCCCCTTAGTGTCACTTTCTTCACTTCTAAAATTGGGTATAGACATTTCTTCTACATCTGTTTTTGGGACACTTGTGTCTATAAGAACCTGGGGTGTTTGGAAATTTCAGAAATCCTTCTAATGCCATCCATCATATAGGGAAAAATGAACACCCACTGATTACCGAACCTGTATTTGACCCTTTAACTTCAAAGTTTACATTTCATGAAGATACAAAATCCCACCTAGATCTTCTATTTTATATATAAAAGATAAAGACAGTCAAACAGCAAAGGGAAAATTACTTTCTTGCAAGTGACATTTCTTTCAGTGCAGAGACCTTATAAAAACAGACCAAAAAAAAAATAGGTTCGGAATACTGAAGTTGGGTAATGAAAGCAATCAGCATCCTCACAGATTATTCTGTGTTCTGATTCATATCCAACTGATATGAAACACCCTTCCCATGAAACTGTTTGAGACAGGAGTTTTGTCTCTTAGCTCCTCGCTGAGCCTGGAGCTGTCAGCCTCCTGCCAGAGCCTGGCATCACACTGACGAGGTGACACAGAAGGTGACAGACAAGAAACCAGAGTCACAGACTTTGGGAGCAGCGAGGAAGTGACATCCTTCCTTCTGAAGGGAAGAAGGGAGCAATGAAACGGGTTTTGAAGCTCGATGTGTTTTTTTAAATTGCAAGAAGGAGCCAAGCCCAAAGCCTTACCTGCTTTTAAAGATGTTCTCACCCCCTTTTATATATTTATATATGTTCTCTCTTTTTTTTACGCTTCTTTGCTTATCAGGAGGTAGAGCAGCTGCTGTCATAATTCCAGTCATCTCGATTAACAGCAGCAGCCTTCTGTTTAGAGGCACGGACTGGAAGAAGCCTGGTGCACAGTGAAGTTTGTGGTGAAACACCTCTGGTGCCCTCTAGAGTTCCCTGATTTCAGGAGCTCTCTCAAACAGGCTTTGGATTCAGCTGAGGGAAAACATTGGTGTCCGGTGCTGAGGCACTAAGAAACAACAAATTGTTTCTTTCTTTTTTCCCTTTGTTGTTGCTGTTTAACTTTATTTTTATTGCTTTTCTTTGTCTCTTTATTTATCACAAGTATTGGAGTGTCTTCCTCTGGGATTTTTCCTTTACTCCCTTTCCAAGGGATTCCTTCTTTGATCTTTCCATAGCAAGGTCTCAATCACCTTCTCCTCCTCTGCTCATGAACAAAATCCTTATGGAATGGTGTGAATTTCTAACATTGCTCATGACTTTTATCATGAGTTTTATGATACCATTAAAGCCACAATTTATGGAGTCAAAATGATGAAAATCTGTTTTCTTTATCCACTTCATTAACAAATTAACAAATAAGTTCCATAATCATGGGGGGAAACATACTTTCATCAAGATGTCCTTGATTTGTTTTTCAATCCAGCAGTTCGTATTTCTTAAAACATTTAAGTCACTCTTACATTTACCAAAATAAGGAATCTTTGGTCTGCAGCTCAGAAACACTCCACAATCTTGGATGTTTGTTTCAGATGTTGCCTCCCAGTGTGGAAAATCAGTCCCAAGGTCAAAAATACATGGAAATCTGGAAATAAGGAGCATCAACTTGAGCACTCTACTTACTTTCTCTGTTGCTTTTACACATGGTAAAAGGAGGCCCATCTGCTTAGGAGGACATACATATGTTAATACACTTGTTTGGTTATGAACACCACTCTGATGTATAAACTACTTATTCCTGCAATATATACTGGTCACTTTACTTTGAATATCAGTCTAAGTTGGGCCTAGTGACCTTCTGAAGGAAAGCTATCACAATTTAATTCTCTGGGCAACCTTCACAGAACAGGTCTTGAAATCAACAGAAGCACCACAAAGTCAGTAGACTCACCTCTATCTTCAAATGTTACTTGTATTAGTGAAGAGATACAAACATTTTACCATTTCCTTTAATGCCATCAAAAGTCTTATCAGACCTTACTATCTGTCATCCGCTGTGAATTGTTGAATTTGGATAATCACTGAGCAGTTTTCACATTCAGAGTTCTGAGAAAGTCTGACCAATGAGTTCAAGCTTGCTTTGTCTTCCTTATCATTGTTTTAAAAGCTCTTAATTATTTTAAATGAGGGTGTAAACATTCGGTGCAGATGGCCCTTACCCCCCCACTGAGAGGGGAATCTGTTTCTTCTGCTGCCTGTCGGAGCTTCGCCAGCCTGGGGTGTGGAGGAGTCCTTGAGGTAGTTGCCAAACGAGACTCCAAGCCTTCAGGCACACTTGGATCTTTTCACTTTTAAGTAAGACCATCATTAAAACATGAGCAGACATAATTGCATCATAGCACTGGGCAGAATTGCAGGTCTGGAGGATGTCCTTAAGCATCAGGATTCATAATCTGTTGGCCTGATACTCATTGCCTTCCTTCTGCAGCTCTCCAGTACCAGACTCAGAAATTTCAGCCTTGGCTTTTCGAACAATGAAGTTGGTTTATAGGAGCTGTAGTGGGATGCGCTACAAAGCTGAGAATACCCAGAAGACTCCATTATGAAACCACCATGTTTAATTTTAGACTTATAAACCCAAAAGAAATTATTATAATGAAAGCAAGTCCTTTCGTAGGTGTGAAGCACACCAAAAATGAACCAATTTCAGTGTGAGCTCAATTAGCCTGGAAAGTCAGGCAGCTAAATTTGACTTTCAGGAAACACATTT
Source organism: Oxyruncus cristatus (assembly GCA_013399855.1). Lineage (NCBI taxonomy): Eukaryota > Metazoa > Chordata > Aves > Passeriformes > Cotingidae > Oxyruncus > Oxyruncus cristatus. The sequence goes on along the minus strand of VXAY01003862.1, from coordinate 700,026 downwards.
GAATGCTTTGCCATTAATCTTCCGTCTGTCATGTCTAATTTAAATGTAAAATCAGATTGTCTCCCCAACTTGAAACTTACTTTCATCAGCAAAGGGAAATTATCCAGTTTTCTTAGATTTTTTCAAAGACTTTAACTTGCAGAGAAATAAAGTCCACCAAAATTAGAGCAAGGGGAATTACTGATAGAAATGTAAGATAAAGTAGAAGATAATATCTCTCGGCCTTTTTGTGCTCATTACCTAAAGTGAGGCTAATAAAATACACCCTCACAGGAGCTTGGCAAGAAGGGGTGGTTAGAAATTTTCCATAGAATGGTTTCTCTTAATAAGCTTCATGGGAAAATTAATAGTCTCTGCATATCCCCATCTGTGGAGAAGAATATATTCATCAGGAACTGCAAGTAGAGTTGCCATGAGATTCTACAGCATCATTTCACTAAAAAATGAAGACATACAATGTTATGTTGGTAAGAGCTGTCATATATTATGATTACTGGTAATTAAGAGGCTTAACTGTAAAGGAGATAGACCCTTTACAAACCCCATAAAATCCTTTTCGTATGAACATTTTGGTTTTCAAAAGAGAAATTTCAGGTTCTGCTTAGGATAAAGGAGCTATATCTAGTTGTTTTTATGTAAGCTGGATGTCTAAGCTCCCCATGTAGTCAGTGAAGATCTAGGGCAAGATACAGCTGAGTCTTTTTAGAAGTTGTCAGGTATTCCACCAGTCCACTGCTGCTTTAAAAGGGTGCTGTTCTCCCATAAACCCTCTGCATTATTACCTGTTGACCTGACATAGATATCTCTTTACCACAGAACATCTTAAATAGCACCCAGCTCACATTTTTATTCATCTCGATGGAGCCCTCAGTGTAGCCAGAAGGATGGTGCAGCTCATCCTAAGGGCGACACATCCATTTAACATGTTAAGTCATTCTCCAGACTTCCCTGATTGTATTGAATGAAGCCCCAGGGCTCAATTCAGCTGCCTAAACAATGTGAGATGCACAAGGGTGACCTGCCCGGTGTCACAACACCTAAAAGCAAGGTGGATTTCAGTCCTGTATCCTATCTAGCCAATCTGTGCAGATGTTCCAGGCATTTCTAAAAAGAAAATAAAATTAAACTGAGGTCTGTTTACCTCTTTTTAATGCTAAACTATAAAGATCCAGATATTGCTACAAGTCCAGGCTTCGAGTCCAAACTTCATTTGGTATTATTAATTGATATCTGCAAAATACTCCTTGTAAATATTTAATTATCATTTTCCTCTCATTAGTAACTGGGGATAAACATAAATTCCTCCTTTGAAAACTGCCTGGAGACTGATGGATAAACATTCTAAATGCAAGTTATTTGTTAATAGCCTTTTAGAGACCTTTTCTAAAAGGCTGTGCCACTCCCAGTCTGAAATGGGGAGATATTTCCAAATGGAGCTCTCATTTTGGTTAGGATTCACATATCTTTGGTGTCTTCCCTCAGATACCAGCTTTCCCAGCAAACAGGTTTCCCATGTCTAGCAGACAGAAAGGTCACCCTAAAATACTTCCCGGCATTCTGGCACTTGTCCATGTCCTGTAAAACCTCTTTCCCCTTGATCCTCACTTTTGCACTTTTTTCTAAAAGTGCTGGAAAGACTGAAAATCCAAAGTGCAGAGGAGACAGGTTGTCACTAAAGTGAAATGTTCCTGTTTCTGGCCCACACATGAATTACATTAAATTAAACCCTGCGTTAAATCAGAGTTTGCTGGTGGAGTGCCTGAGACACCCAGAGAGTTACTGTAGGGAAAAAGTCTCAATTAGCATGGGATGGGAAATAGTTGGGGGTTTTATGTCAGAATTACTGTGATGTGGTGTTTTTCTCTCCCCTCACACAAACCAATATAAAGTATTGATTTCTCAAAACTGTCCACAAACTCAAAAATCAGCTTCCGTTCCTCTCGCTTTCTTTCTTCCCTGGGCTGAATTAGAATAACTGAAATCACTTTTAAAAGCTTCAATGGCATTTCAACTTTTGAAATAATTTTACTTTTATGTTTCTAAATGAAAACTAAAAATCTGGAGGATTTGGGTAGGGTTTTTAGTATTTTTTCACTTACCACTTGTCAAAATGAGTTATTCTAACAGTGGGAATAACCTGGTTGCCCATAGAAAGATGTGTAATAAAACTTGAGTTTCTGTGGCCTTTACATGGTCATCTTATACCATACACATAATATTTAGGCAAATGGGATTGAATTCAATTGCCTAAAAACTGGTCTCTAGTGCAATTTCTGATATCCTGAGGTAGGTGAGACATCCTGCAGTGCTGCATCCAGCTCTGGGGTCACCAGCACAGGAAAAACACAAACTTGTTGGAGCAAGTCCAGAGGAGTCCACAAAGATGGTTAGAGGGATGGAGCAGCTCTGCTGTGAGGAAAGGCTGAGAGAGTTGGGGTTGTTCAGCCTAGAGAAGAGAAGGCTCCAAGGAGACCCTGGAGCCCCTTGCAGTACTTAAAAGGACCCCATGAGAGCTGGAGAGGGCCATGGGACAAGGGCCTGGAGTGACAGGACAAGGAGGAATGGCTTCCCACTGCCAGAGGGAAGGGTTAGATGGGATATTGGGAAGAAATTCTTCCTTATGAGGGTGGTGAGACCCTGGCACAGGTTTCCCAGGGAAGCCGTGGTTGCCCCATCCCTGGAAGTGTTCAAGGCCAGGTTGGATGGGGCTTGGAGCAACCTGGGATAGTGGAAGGTGTCCCTGCCCATGTCAGGGGGTGGGACTGGATAGGCTTTAAGGTCCCTTCCAATCCAAACCATTCAGTGATCCTCACAGAGACGGTATCCAAGAGACAGGACACGTGGGAAACTTGAACACTTTTGGATATGCAGGTGGAAGCGAGGCTGAACGCCCAAAACATCTCAAGTCACTGCAGATGCACGTGCGTGCACTGAAATCCTTCTCTAAACTGAGATTAACCTGCAATAGCTCTGCCTGGCAACTGCATTAATACTTCATTTCAGTAACTGTTAAGTGAAGAACACCAATGAAACTCAGCTACTTTGTAGTGCAGGAACAACAACGATAAAAACGCAGTGTTATTAAAAAAAAAACACACAAAAAAACCCCAACAACAACAACAATAACAACAACAACAAAAAAAACCCACACACCTTATTTCAATGAAAAATGCAACAGGCTAAATCTATACCACTAAATTCAACACTACCAGGGCAGCGTTGTTGGAACTGGGTTATTTTTGCTATTAATTGGTTAAGATGGTCCCTAAATTCAGCCTGGCTAAACTAGCCTTATGTGAAACATTTTCTGGTCATTGCTTGGGCATTAGCATTGGCCAGGGTCTATTCCCAAGGAGCAGTTCAGATTTCACTCTGTTGGATACTCCCAAGAGCTTAACAGCATGGATATGACCAAACCATGCCAGTTGTACTGAGGTTGGAGACTGTATCCTTGGCATTGCTGAATTTCCTGGTACAGATTCAGTCACACTTCCACGTATGGTCAGGTTGGAAAACACCTCAAAGATCATCAAGTCAACCAAGTTTGATCTAGAATTGTGAATAAACCACACAGAACTCCTTTTACTTATGTGAGAAAGGGGGAGCCAGACTTTCTGGGACTCGAAAATTAGCAATGCTGGAGAGCCAAGGGCATGGATCCTCTCTTGGCTCCTCTGAAGTCAACAACCCCGTGTCAGTCTGCAGCAGCCGAGGGTCTGTCCCACGGTGTTTCAGAACTGAAGCTCCTACCAAAACCCACCTTTGAAGCTGTATGCAGTCTGCTCTTTGGCTCTACTCCTTTCTTTTCTGTTTCTCCCACAGGTAATAAATAGTTTAGGGAGCAAATCTTGAATTTCACTGTAGCAAAATGAGTGTACTGTAAACTCCGCGATGAGCGCGTTGATATTTATGTGCGTGTGTGCATTTCTTTTCCTTTTTGTTTCCTCTGTCTCCTTCCCATTTGTAGTTTGATCACTCACGGTTTCGGAACTCCTGCAATATGTGCTGCCCTAAGCACTTTCCAAACTGTTCTCAGTGAAATGCTGAACTACTTGGAAAAGCACACATCGCACAAAAACGGAGGAGCGGCGGAATCCGGCCAAGGACACGCCAACTCGGAGAAAGCCCCCCTGCGGAAAACTTCAGAGGCTGCTGTGAAAGAGGGCAAAACAGAAAAGACAGACTAGCTACATCAAACAGAATCTATTTCGAGAGAGTCTTGCTGCTGATATTTTTTTTAAATATATATATCATTGAGGGCAATTTATCTCCGGTGGACCAAATCCCCCACCCCGCCCCCCACAAAAAACAAAAAAAAAGGAAAAAA
>VXAY01003862.1:679968-693831 GCA_013399855.1 Oxyruncus cristatus | reverse complement strand
TATATATATAAAGGAAGCCAATAAAGCACAAAAGGTCTCATAAACATGCCTACCTTTTAGCTTTCTAGGAGCAGTTAGCACGAGTTACGCCTTGGAGCATCAGCTTTAGACTAAACCTGGGGACTGTGACAAATATCTAAGGGTATTTACAGCCATGATGTGAGGAGTCAAGCTGAATTAACCAGATCATCCTCGCTTTCCAAGAGCATGGAAGGAAATATATGGTGCTTATGGTATGATACTGTTCCTCTGGGGGTCAGTAAGGACATTGCCATCACTGTGGGAAAACACCATAGAAAATAAGGAGTCCCTGTTTCTTACATAAGGAAATCTGGGAAAAAAATCCTACGCTTTTGCCCCAGTTTGTCCTTGCTCATGGTAGGTAGATAATTTAGATAACTACTCTACTGCTATCCAGGCACCATCCATGCGTTAAAGGTCTATCTCCATTAAGTCACATCTCCATTAAAGGTGTATCTCCATGGAACTCCATCTCCTTAACACACTAAGATCAGATAAGTGCCTCAAAAAACTTCAGCGAATGAATTTTTCACTCCAGCACTTCTGGAGAAATGCTAAAATCAAATGAATGATCCTCAGAGATGTCTTCAGCAGAAACATTGTGGAGCTGTCCTAGAACATGAAATACTTGAGTGTGAAAGTAGGCAACCATGATTAAAAGTGAAAAGGAAACTCATTCTGCTTTTTCTATTGCCCAAACTGAGGGATTAAAAAGGGGAAAATTAAAAGTTTGACTATGTCAGATATGAAGATTTGCCACGTGAAAATTTGCTACAAAACAATTTAATTGCAAACCTCTACTTCTAGATGTGGATAAATCTAAATTAGATTCTGATGGAGGGGAAAAAAATATAGGAAAAAAGCTTTTAAAACCCTTTTACGTTTTCTCCACCCAAAATATCAACCTTCTGGAGAAGGAGGAAAGACTGGTTGGACAGATTAACCTGTGAAACTGATGGGAAAGAAGCATTTTATTACCATCAAATTAGAATGTCTGATATTCGAAATAATATGCATACAGCATTATTTGAAATATTTGCCTCTTCAGGATATGGTCCAAAGTCCCAACAATAATTTATTTCAAGACTTGCGTCTTTTGCTGTTACATAATCACTATGAGCCTCTGCTCCGCAGGCAGCAAGTTATTTTTGACCTGGATTACCCTTTGATCTATTAATATTAATAAATCTGAGCACTCTTCAAGCCCCAGAACTTTCACTTTTTGACTTAATGACCCCTATGTATTTTTGGCAAGGTTCAATATAAATCTCATTCAACCTGATTGAGCTGCTATAGATTCTTACCATTAAGAAGGTACCTTTTTTACATCCCAAACTTTCTGGGTTTTCCCATAGCACATTTTAAAAGCAAGATTCTTTTAAAATGTAGCTCCAAGTCTGCTGATATTCACAGGCTCTCTGTTTTTTATTTTAAATTGCACTCAACAATTTTATTGAGAGAAAAACTATTATTACTGCCTTTTCTGCTGAACTATCAGAGCAGGTTGGTGTCAAAATGCCTTTAGTGTTTGAAATAGGGACTTTCAGTGTGGTTTCAAGCAATGAGTTCATTGATTTTCCTGTTAAAATCTCAGCCTAGATTCTCATTCATTTATATTCCCATGTTGTCCACATGCCCAAGTTCCCATGTTATGGTTTTGGGGTTTTTTTTATTATTTTCTTAGTCCTTGTCTCTGTGGAAGTCTTTCCATCTCAAAATACATTCATGAGTTAGATTAGCCTGCAGAAGGGGCATGATTTGAAGTTAGTGGGTGCTCACTGGTGGCAAATTCAACTATATTTGTACCATTTTGACTTGGAAATTATCAGACCCGAAAAAGAAAAAACACAAAATCTTCTTTTAGGAGGTCATGCAAGTGTTTATTCAATGTCAAAACCACCAAAGCACTACAGAAAAGCATCCAAAGTTCTGTGACCAGGACAAGGAATCATTATGATTTTTGAACTCCAAAAATTGATTCATTCCCCAAGTTCTGTCTCAGTCGGATCCTGTTGTTCTTCAGCCCATTGCTCAGCTCTGTATGAATTACACCTTTCTCACCACCAATCTCAACACATTTTAAGTAGGTCCCTGAACTTACTCCTTATCCTAAGCCCTGACACGTTGACTCAAAAAGACCAGATCCTGATACTTGGATTTATTAGCAAAATAATCATGAAGTAAACACAGTGATAACCACACACCTATTTTGGTAGAGCAAGGTGTCACTCACAGTGAGTACAAACAGCTTGGAAGGTAAGTCTGGCAGAGCAGGAGGAACATTCCCACCCCCAGCCTCTGCCCTAAGCTTTGGTTCTCTGTGCACACAGTCCTCCTTTAGTATCATTACATGTCAGATTTGTGGAGTAAAGGGGGAGTTTTATCAGGTGATGAGAACTGGAACAGAGTTCATGTGGCCTGTAAAGGGGAGTGAACCACAGACAAGCAGCGATGACCCTGCCACCTACAACTGAAGACTGTCAAGAGTTTTGTCCTTCATGCTGCCGTCTCTAACCCTAACTCCTTCTGGGTGTCATCCTGTTGCCTTGGAGAACTGGCACAAGGGGTGAATTTGGACCTTTCATTTACTTCTTTTTTAAAGATAAGCTCCAACATTCGTTGGGAAAAGACTTCAGCTCTCCAAACCAACATGGAATCTGCTCTTTTTGAAGCTTCTCTGTAACTTTTCCTTAAAACGAGAAAAAATCTGCTCCAAAGCAGGCACAATGTATAGTCCTTCCAAGTCCTGGACCTCTGTGTAAATATTTCCCCAGCTCATCTCTTCCTTTGAACGTGACTCGGTGGCACAGGTGCAGCTCACAGTTCTGCAGCCAGGCTCCTGAAGGGCTGGTTATTGTCCCGTGAGCCAATTTCTCCAACTGCTCCTTTTTGTTTGTTCGTTTGTTTGTTTGCTTGTTTCCTAATGCCAACAAGCAGTTTTGGTCTTAGATATCTTAGGTATCCAAAAGGGCTGCTGGTGAATTCCAAGGTCATTTGACTTCCATTTATCCTTTGGAGAAATAGTTCTGCTGCTTTAATTCTTTATTTTAAGGACAAGAAGAAACAGCATTAATAGAAGACACAAGCCCGCAACACAAGGAAGAATCAATAGACATAATTATACAGGAACTGTATTTATAAAAATATCCTTTGCCTCTGCCCTCATTACAGGTTGGACAAGAATTCACAAAGAGCTGTGTGGGGAATGGGGGAGGAAGATAAAGTCATTTTCTTTTGCCAGGTGAAGGTAATTTGGAGAGGTCTGATCTTTTTTATTGCTATTCTTTTCTTTATTTTGTACAATTAATTCTGTTCTGTACAGCAGCTGTAGTGATTGTATTTAAATGTGAGTGCACACTTGGTCACCAACAAACAATGTCCTATTTATTGGTTTGGGGTTTTGGTTTGGTTTGTTTGGTTTTTTTTTCCTTCCACTTAATTTAACTTAATTTATAATTCAGTGGTGAAAAACATAATCTTTTATATTTCTATTTCCTATACAAGCTACCTGTTTTACATGAGTCTATGAGGATAATGACCACATTTGATCAAGCATTTCACGGCAATAAAATCTATGTTGATTTAACCCTGATTTGTCTGGTGCTTCAAAATAATTTCTCTAAATAAAGATAATCAAACCTAACTAAGAACCAGATCTATTACATTTCAGGACCTAGAACCTCCATCCAACAGGTAAGACATACAAAGAAAAGAAACAATAATAATATTGTTCCCAGATTAAAACAAAAAAATCAGTTTATACAGAGATTAAAGTTGGGATTTATCCCACCTAATGTGGCTGTATTAAATAGTTATATCATCTAGAATCTCTTAACCAGATATAATGCTTGTCTGTAAAGAGAAATACCTAATGCAAGGCAATTTGTATTGTCCTAAAGCAGGAATTCAAGCTGGTTGGGATGATTTATATTAAATTTGTGGTAGATTAAATTAGTAAAAGTAGTAGGAATCATCAATTCTATTAATTCACAATGGAAGCAACCTAGAAAGGTTGCTAACCCTTTATATTTAATATTTAGATGCCCTCAGAGGTGCCTTGCTTGTGATTGCGTGGAAAGTCTGTGACAGCAAATCCGTATCTCCACCGTATCAAATTAATTATTTAATTTTCTCCTTGAAAACTTCCAGCAGTTCCTTTTCAAGTGATCCTTCAGCCAAGGATCTTGGCTAATTGCCACTGCTCCCACTCCAGATTTTGATTCCAGTGTTGTGGCAAAAGGTTAGATCCTTCCCAGGCAGAAACAAGAGACAAGAAAAAAGCCCTTCGGTGTAAATAGTATCCTTTTTGAGGTACAACTTAAAGCAACTCCAGGCAGAGGTTCAGCCAAACTTTCCAAAACAAGTGGATCTGAAAAGTTTTAACAAAAAAAAAAAAAGTTTCTTAAAAGCAATTTTCTAGACATAGCCAGTTCCAAAATTGTTTGGGACTCTGATGGCAACCCTTTATTCTGTGTTATTTTAGTGCTTCTTGCAGAATTGACTTTCTGAGTAACTCTAGGCAAAGCTGCAGTGGCAGAAATTTCAGAAGGGTTTCAGGTGCAAAAGGAAATGGGTTGGGAGGAAGTTCCCACATATTTAAACTTGTTTTATCCAACCCCCCTGCCCCATTCCCTAAAAAGAAATGAACTCTCAGTAATTAATATCACCCTTCTAACCTTCAGGGAAATACAATTTCCCAGTGTGACAGTGAATTCCTCTAATCCATTCTGTATGTGCTCTTCCCCAAAGTCAGGGGATACATAACTGTGACAAATTCCTCAGTATTTTAAATGCAGTCACATGAGAGGCTGCCTCTCCTATCTCTCTTCACTTTGGTGTGTAAATGTTCCACTCACTCCATTAAAACAAAAAGGAGACAATTCTGTTGAGACTTGCAGAGGTGCAGTGCCAAAATACATGTCAATGTACACAAGTAGCCTCTAACCTGAAGACACTGCAACATACAGGCAGATGAAAAGGAGAAAAGCAATAGAAAAAAAATTAATCTCTGTCGGATTTTGTATGCAAACTGCGTAAAGAGAGCTTGGGAAAATTTGTATTCAAAGTGAGTGACCAAGCGAAAAAAAAAAGATCAAATCTATAGAATACTGAGTGTCCTGAAGGTCTGGAATTAGCAGAATAGTTGAAGTTTTAATAGAATAATAGTAACATTATTCTAGGCTTCAACAGCAGAGCTCTCACTTGTGTTATAAAGAATGGGTGATCATATTTTGCTGAAAAGTACGGTCTAGTTTCTAGGTAGGCACCAAAAACCTAAACTAACAAAATCTAACCTCTTAACTGCTATTCGGGTTCAGTTTCCTGTTGAAAGATATGAATAAGAAATTAATGGGAACTTCAAGCCTTAATGGAAAGGGCACCATGCTCTGGGCAAAGTTTGTGTTGTGGGTTTTTTAGTGGAAAGATATTCGAATTGGTGATATATAAATGCAGTTCCTGAAGCAACTCAAAATGTCCAGATTTGGAGGATAGTCCTGCCTATCCTGTCTGGCTTCCCACTGATTCTCCAGAAGGATCAAGGTTTTTTACAGCTTCACAATATCTGTCAATCCCCTGTGCATATTTTGAATTCTCAAGGAAACCTGAAATTGTGCTAAACATCATCTCTCAGTGATAATAAATGTACATTACAGTCTCTACATACTGTCTACAGGAGTAACATTTTGGTTCAGTGGCCCGCACACAGGAGCTGGGGTTGTTCGGCCTGGAGAAAGGAGTCTGAGAGGAGATCTAATTTGTCTCTCCAGGTACCTGAAAGGAGGTTGTAGTGAGGTGAGTGTCTATCTCTCCTTCCAGAAAGTGATAGGATGAGAGGAAATAGCCTCAAGTTGCATGACTGGAGGTTAGATTGGATACTAGGAAATATTTCTTCACTGAAAGGGTGCTCAGGCTCTGGAACAGATTGCGCAGGGAAGTGCCGGAGTGACCATCCCTGGAAGTGTTCAAAAAACATGTGGACACAAGACTTGAGGACATTGTTTAGCGGTGAACGTGGTGGTGGTGCTGGGTTGATGGTTGGACTTGATGATCATGAGGGTCTTTTCCAGCCTTAAGGTTTCAATGGATCTGTGATGTAAAGTGTTACACACATGTAGTGGCAAGAGGATGAGTCCCATTGCTGTTATCACCTGGAGCTATCTGGTTTTCACATGTGCTTTTTTTTTTTTTTAATTAATTAATGCATTTAACACAAATATTAATGAAGCACTCTGGGCCATCATTATGGCCAGCTAAATGAAGGTGTTATCAAAGCACTGAGCCTTTGCCAATTAATATTGGCAGTGTGAAGCCAGTAATAAAACTACGCTGAAAATTAGGACTGGTCAATAGAGAGCATATTAGTGGAACTGGATGCTCTGTGAATAAACTGCTGGAAGCCTGCCAAGATTTTATCTCCTTATTTGTCAAATTGGGATTTGGGAAACGGGTAGGAAAACTTTCCCTTGAAAATTGCCCATGATGTGAAAATAACAATGAAAGATGAGCAAACAACCCTTTATTCACCAAACAAAATTCTTGCACAGTTGAGCTAGGGAAAGGTTTATGAGGAAAACAGTTTAAAGAATAACGATTTTGAATCAGGTAGAAAGAGATTGTGTTGGGGTTTTTCTGCCTTTACTCCTATCAATTAAAACCAAAACTAGAAATACTGTGTGGCAAAACCACTTTTGAAAACTGCATCAAGAGAATGAAATGCTTGTGGTGGCACCAAGAAATAAAATCTTCCCTGGCTGATTAAGGAGTCGAGTACTCTGTCGCAGCAGAAGCTTCTGTAGACCCAGTCTTGTCATTTTGTAACAAACTAATAGAGAGATGCCAGTGGGTTTTGCCTATTTTCATTATCACCACACCTTTAGTTTTTAACTCCCTTTAATCTGCCTTTCTCTGAGCCCTTAACCAAAGCCACAGCTTTGCACAGGTCTGTAATTTTAGACATAGAAGTCGGATATGAGTATAGACCAGTTGGTTAGAGAAACTCCATCGACTGGAGAGGAGGCCTAATTTGACTAAATACCTAACTTTTCAGTAGAAAGGAATTAAGAAAGCACACTAAACTCACCTTCAGTTAAAATTAATGAGAGAAACTTCTAATTACGTTAGCTGAGCTCAGAACTAAACTGGTGCCACTGCAGACTGAGTTGCAGCAAATTTATCTGTAGTTCATCCTGTCCTCTAGTTTTTGAGGTTTGATTCGTCCAGCAGACTGGAGGGTGTTTTCAGTTGCAGTCAGTTTGCTGGTGGTACAGCCCCTGCTCCAGATTCTGCACTGTTATTAACCTGCTTATCTGACTCAAAGTTGTTTCCCCGAGGAAAAAAAGAATCAGATCACCTCAAAAATTGTCACTGCATAGACAAGCAACAATTCACGTATCAAGAATATTCCTCATGGCAAAATTACACCAGTGGAAATCTAAGCAGTCACAGATGAAGTTCTGAATCATTTGGTTTATTAGTTGGTTGGAGGGGTTGTGGTTTTTTGTTGTTTTTTTTGTTGTTGTTAGTGCTGCTAAACAGTGATCTCTGGCCCTGTCATGACACCTAAACTTCAGCCACAAACCAGGCTGGGAATGGTCTCTAGACTGAAAAAGTGTTTCCACCAGATAACCAAGGGTGGGGTAGGTTCCCTGACATATGGTGTCACCTGCAAGACAAGCAGCAGGACCAGATGATCTATATGCTCTTTCAGCTATTTCAATCAGCAAAACCAATATTGCAGGCAGTGAATATATTTCAGTCTTTATTGGTACATATTTCAGCTCTGTGCATATTTTTTTAATTAATTACCTGCCAAAACTTCAGCCAGATTCCATTCGTTACTCATTCAATTAAGATGATAAAAGATGGATTTTGACTATCCAATCTCAGCTGCTATTAGTAGCTTCTGGGTAGCCTTTCTCAAGGAGTCAGTAATCTCAGCTTTCATAAGCAGCTTCTTGCCATTTACCTGCTCCTTTCAAGTAGCTGATTACGTTTCACGACATAAAATGTTCCTATCAGTCACTTCTGACACACAGATCATCTTGAAGTTTGTGCAAAGTGCAGTAAAGACAGCCTGCCCTGAGGAAGGCCATTAAAAACATTCCATAAAATATCTGCACATAATTCAGATCAGACAGATGTGCCACTGCAACTATCAACCAAGACCATATGGTAAGAGCACCAAAGATGAAGCCAAAGCCAGAAGAAATCAATCACTCATTAGCTCTTGGATTTAGCTACTCTAATCTTTTTCACTTTATAATGTAAAAATAAGTGTTACAGAATTATGATTTGGATCTCCTGTAGCTCCTATTTCGTATCCGTCAGCCCTGTATTTCAGGGAGTCGCGTCAGGATCAGAGGAAACCTCAATGAGGTGGACATCCCCCGGCTCCAAGACATTCATGTGAAAGGCAACATCGACTGTAGTTGCTGAATGACTCCATGATCAAAGTAAGAACCCCACCTTGTAGACAAAATAGAGAACTATATTATTCCAGTGATAATGATGCTTGTCAATCAAGATGATCTGCTCAATCAAATAATAGTAATAATAATGATACAGCCAGTCTATTTATATTCCAAAATGCTAAAGGTTTCTTCTCATTTTACTCGTGCTCTGAGAATTCTTGGGATGAGAAACAAAAGTCTGATTCACTGAATAATATTTAAAGATGGTTATATAAAGTGTATCTGCTATTTAAAACAGTTCAAAATGGGCTTTCTTCTACCTCCTCTAAATGTGAGTTCAAAGGGAACCTCCTAGTTCTTGCTTTCACTTAGTTACAGAATACCCCAAAACAGTGAAACTTCCTTTGTTTTTCCAATATCACATTACATCCTTGATTTCTGGTACCCAAGTATTGGGGTTATCTTAGTGACCCTATTCAGCCTTTACTTGGGTCATTAACAAAGTCACCGTGGACTTCAACAGGAGCAGGATTAATTCCAGACAGCTCTATTTATTAGCAGTATATTCCTCCTTATTCTATAAGACTTCTTCTTATATTCCTCACAAATATGAGGTCTGAAGAGCAGTACAGCACGGATTTTGCCCTTCAAAAGAGGTGGTTGCATCCAAACTGCAAAAGAGGAAAGGTCTCTGATATGTGCTACCCCTTTTTCCCCATGCTTGGGAGACTGCTAGTTAATCTATGCCCAAACTTTTCCAGGAGCTGTTCTAGCACTGGAAGAGTGTGGGAGATCGGTAGAGATTGAAGAGCAGTGCTCAAGCTGTTTACTATGTTACTATTCCTCCATGATTCCCCAAAATTCCCATTCTCAAAAATTACACTGGCAACAAAGCAAATGTGCATTATCTGTGTATTTTAGAGGTATATGTTATCCATGCAGCGTTTTCACAAGGTTTTTTTTTTCCTTGTATTTCAGTTTCTGCTCTGCAGAGAACGTGCCAGATCAGTATAAAGAGTTGTTCTGATTTCATACCCATGTTGAGGGGACAGTGTGGCACAAGGAGTGGAAATGTTTCAGTCTTTTTCAGGTGATTTCTTTTTCTTACATCTAACACACCTGGTGGGGTTTTTTTTCAGTGTTCCATCTGAAATCATGGAAAGCCATTGTTTCTGGGTTCATGAGATTTCAAAATGAAAAAAAAAAAAACATCCTACTTGTTCTGCAATATTTTCATTTCAAAAATGTGTCCAGATTTGCTCTATACACGTGAGTACATGGGAGAAGATGTTAACAGCAGGTATCAGTCCAGTGCCATAATGGTATTAAACTAGACCAGCAGGTTCAGTAACCTCTCACAGCAACTATTATTAATCCCTCAGAAGAGGAAAACAAATTCTATGGGTACAAACAAAGGAATAACCTCATCTGTGGTTGCTCAGTATTTTACAATATGGCAATTTGAGGAGCTCTCAAAGAAATTATCAGATGTCTGGAAGATAAATATTTCTCTTTTTATAACTTGGTGAAGCACTGAAGACAATTCATTGCTAAATTTTTAAAAATATGAACAGAAAAATCCACATAATTAGATGCTTAACAGTCTGGCATCAGTTCTGTTCCCACTAATGAATTATCTGACTGAGGACTCAATTAATAAAAAAATTAAAGGAGGATAATATAATTAATACTAATCGATATGGGTTTACAGAAAATAAATGCTGCAAATGAACTTGTTTTTCTTCCTTTTAACGAGATGACAAATTTGATTGAGTCCAAGAGCACATTTAACTCAAAACTACAGTAATGTTGACTACAAATATAACAATTAATCAAAATGCTAAATGTATTAAATGGATCTAAAGTTATCTATTTGACCCTAAAATGGATGAAGAAGAGAGAATAATGACTAAACATGTAAATTCCTAATAGATATTCAAGTTTCAGTTCCTGCCCCAACCATAGTTTATCTTCTCATCTATGAGAGTAAATAACATCTATTGATGACAACATTTGTAAGTGACTGAAAGATTGCAGGAAGACTGGTTAAGAAGAAAAATGTACCATGATCTGGATTGTTCAACAAGCTGGATGTCAGCAAACAAGTTATTAACAGATGAAAAATGAATTTGTATATCTAAGAAGAAAACATATAATTTTTCCCTCTGAGATGGTGGAGTCTGCTCAGGAAAGCAGCAGCTCTGAAAGGGAATTGTTGGTTTTAGGGGATGATACACCAAGTATGAGCTTGGACTTGAGGGCAGAAGGCCAGGAGTGTCTGGTGTCTAAACAAACAAAAGCACTACATAAGTACTAAAAGTACTCGTTTGTAAAGGTCATGTTGCATCTCTCACAGATGTGAGGCAATGGAACATGGAGTAATATCCTCCTTTTTGATACATCCTGTTCAAGAAAGCTGGGGGTGAGCTGAATAAAGTCGTGTTGCACCACTGATGTCAAGCCAAAGCATTGTCTGAATCTTTACAGAAAATGACCTGGGGTCCTCACGGACACCAAGCTGGGAGTGAGCTAACAACATATCCTTCCCACAAAGGGGGTAAAATGGTATCCTGGGTAACACTGGGAGTGTTGGAAGCAGGGGAGAAGGTGACATTCCCCTCTACTAAACACTGGTGAGGCCACACCTGCAGTACTCCATCCCGTTCTAGGGTTCTCAGTACAAGAGGGACATGGATAGGCTGGAGAGGGTCCCACAAAGGACCACTGAGATGACCAAGATTCTGGAGAATCTCTCATGGGGAAAGGCTGAGAAAGCTGTGACAGTTTAGCCTTGAGAAGAGAAGGCACATATTTTATCACATATATAAAAACCCTTGAAGGGACAAAGATAATGGAGACAAGCTCTTCTTAGTGGTGCCCAGTGACAGGACCAGAGACCACAGGCACCCTCTGAAACACAGGAGGTTCCTCTGAACCTCAAGAAACAGTTTTTGGCTGTGAAGGTGGCCAGGCAGTGGCACAGGTTGCCCAGGAAGGTTGTGGAACTTCCCTCCCTGGAGATATTCAGAAGGCATCTAGACATGGTCCTGGGCAACCAGCTCTAGGTGACCCTGCTTGAGAGGGGAGGATGGACCAGATGACCTCCAGCAGTTCCTTCCAACTTCAGCCATTCTGTGATTCTGTGAAGTGTAAGGGAATCTACCATAAAATGAAAGACAAAACAAGCTTAATTATTCGTCTTAGTAAAAGGGTGATTCAGACAACTGAGAAAGGTTAACAGGTACACCCAACCAGTTTACTGGTTTAACATTCACTCCACAAAACCCAGAACAGAAAACAGATTTGTATCCTTATCAGATATAGTGATTAAGAAAGGAATAGTTTGTTAAGTTAGGCAAAGATTTTGTGTCCATGGCCTTAAAAAATAAAACCAAGATAATGTTATTATTAGTGCTTCTACAGGTACACTGTAGCTCACCCAGCAGTTATTCCAGGCAGATTTTCTGGCCCATGTTCTGCAGAAGTTAGATTAACTGAGCCACTGGAGCTTTTGTTTCTGTGGCCATCCCCCAGTTCCTGGTCTCTTTTCATGACTTGCACAAAATAGTTTGGCCGCTGTACTTTACACTAATTCCATATTCAAAGGATGCACAAATGGAAACCCCCGGGCAATGAGAGAAGCTGACCAAACAGCAACACCCTTCATTTCCACAAGAGATCCTGCACAGCATAAGGGATTTTGACACAATGGGGAACTTTGCTGAATGCTGTTCCTGCTGCTGCAACCCTGATCTCTTGCATTTTTGGCAGCTGAGCATCTTCCTGATGTTCATGCCTCTAAGGTGTGATCAGGTTCCTTTTAATTAATTGTGTGACAAGGCCAGGTTGAAGAAGGCTTTGAGTAGCCTGGTCTAGTGGAAGGTGTCCCTACCAGCAGGAGGGTTGGAATGAGATGGAATTTAAGGTCCCTTCCAACCCAAACCATTCTGTGATTCTATGATTCTAGGGTTCTATGACTGATGACTAACAAGGAACAAGATAAGTCAAAATGGAGCTTCAGAAACAGGTCATGCACATGGGAGAAATACAAGCAGGGCTGAGAGGAAACCATTCTCCTGAATTCCAGCCGCCCTCTCCACTACACTGATTAAGGTCCCTTCATTTATATTCCATATATTTTATGTTTTCACTGAGGTTTTACAGATTCATCATAAACTTAGAAACGACTCTAGTTATCAGAGATTATTTTTTTAAAAAAAGGACTGAAAACCATGGTTGGGCATTCAGGGAATTGTGAAACTGCTCTTGTGATTCCAACATGTGAGAAAACACAGTTTAAGGCCCAACCCCCCCCCCCAAAAAAAAAAAAAAAAAAAGGGGGCTGAAACTAGTAATTACCCAGTTGGAGAAGAAAATTACCATGATGAACTTCAATAACAAAGACCAATGTTGTCAAAATGGAGCAGTGATTCTGTGAGCCGTTTTTGAAGGAGCATTGTCACTACATGTTTAGGAAGATATTCTGAAAAATTCATAAAAAATCTGATTATAAAAGTGCAGTTTCTTGTAAGTCTTTGCATTGTCAGTTCTCTTCCGGTAGCCAAATCAAATTGTTAGGTGTTCATTTCAAAACTAGGGGCGGGAGAAAGGCTAAAATTTGAATTTTCAACTTTCTCATTTTAATACCGGAGAACAAAATGTTTAATTTCAGAGCTGTTAAAAATGATTCATTTACACTTGCTCATTCCTATGCCTTTTAGGCAGGAAACATTGATTTTTATTGTGCTTCTACATTTATAATAATGAAAGCAATGATATACAATTACCTTAGGATTACAACTCTAAATTGCATGTTTATATTAATATTAATATCATGTTCTATTGCTAGAATGAATATTGCATGGAGAGCAGTGAGGATGCAGTTAACCTAATTCCAACAAGTTTGTGTCTAATTTTTTAGACTATATCTGAATTATGTGCCGTGACTTAACTGGCATGGCATAGCTCATATCCAAATTACTAAACTTTAAGGGACTGAAGGGACTCTAAACCAAGGTGGTCATATCCTTGTGATTCCTGGGAATAGTGTCTGGTCTTTGCTGCCCCCCAAACTGTGCCTGGAAGCTGCCCAAAATTGCTGATATGGACCTAAACCATGCCAGGCTCCTGTGAACAGCTGAGGAATAGGAAAATTGAGGAGGAAGGTTTGGGAAGGGAAGGGAAGGTTTGGGAAGGGAAGGGAAGATTTGGGAAGGTTTGGCAAGGGAAGGGAAGGCGAGGGAAGGGAAGGTTCGGGAAGGTTTGGGAAGGGAAGGTTTGGGAAGGCAAGGCAAGGCAAGGGAAGGCAAGGTTTGGGAAGGGAAGGTTTGGGAAGGGAAGGTTTGGGAAGGTTTGGGAAGGGAAGGTTTGGGAAGGTTTGGGAAGGTTTGGGAAGGTTTGGGAAGGTTTGGGAAGGGAAGGTTTGGGAAGG
>VXAY01003862.1:669491-679759 GCA_013399855.1 Oxyruncus cristatus | reverse complement strand
GGAAGGGAAGGGAAGGGAAGGGAAGGGAAGGGAAGGGAAGGGAAGGGAATGAACACACTAAACAGAGAATCCAGGGCATGTTGTGACTCCAGATACATTATGAGCAATTTCAGGAGCCTGAAATGTATTTTCCCCCATAGATGTAGTTTGCTGACTTTGCTGTATTTCCTTTCATGTACCCAGAACATTTTAACTCCCTAAAGCACTGCCTACAGTCATATTATCTGAGCAACTACTGCTGGAAAGCAAGTTAAGAGAGTGGAGGAATTAAAGAGAAAGGGAGGGAGGGTGATGCTGGAGAAAAAAAAAAATACATTCTCAAAGCAGATAATAGTCCAAGTCTTAGTTTTTCTTCTCTTCCCTTAAAACTGATTAACTCTCTCCTGTCATGAAATTTCAATAGATAACTCACTCTGTTGGGTGTGTCCTAAAATGGAAAGACTGTATTTCATCATATAAATATAATTTAAATATTTTTTTTAGCTAAATCACATGCACACTGTTTGTATCCACAGAAATGTACCTGAATTAAGTAAAACTAATAAAAATGGAATCTCCTACTTTCTGTAATTTTAAATATTGTAGAAAACTAACATTTCCCTTTGCTGGCTGTAGTTTGTCAGTTCTTGACTATGTGTCTGTATTTAAGTACAGGGGAAGGGAGGCTCTTCTGGAATGGGAACAATAAAGAAATAAAAAGTATATCTTTATTCACATGAACAATGTTTCCAATGTAAGTGTCCATATCCCAGCTGAGGAAACTGAAAGACAGCCTTATATGATCAGTTTAAAAGTTTTAAGGAAACTAGTTTAGTAAGTTTTCTGCGTGTTTTCTTTGGCTTCTAGGAGGAAGCAGGTTTAGAAAGGATTAATTCACTTTCAAAAGGTGGATGTGGAGGGGAAAGATTCGCTACAGCTCTGCCAGCAGCTCTTGGATCTCCCCAGGCTCCCCTTTGTGTTCAAAAGGATAAATCACCCCTTTGTAGATCATACATATCAATTTAATGCTGTACCACCTAACTCCTGTTTTTCCTGTTGGCCATGGAATGCCATGGAGGTGGCACTCAGGATCCCTGCTCGAAGAGGAGGTTTTGATCCTGAGATGAGGAAACACAAACCAACAATATTGGGCATCCAAGAGCACAGGAAGGGGTCAAACACTTATGAAGTTCACTTAACCTAAGCTGAGTACCTACATTGGATCAAAATAAAGACTGAGGGACAGTGACATGAGAAATGTACTTGGTTCTTACCCTGGGAGATTGATTCTTCCTGCTCCAGAGAGTTTGGAGTACGTGGAACAGTTCAGAAGAGGGGATGCCAAAGCTGCAGCTCGGTGTTTGGTGAGGCGTCCCATCACACAGCCTCAAGGTCTGGGTCCTTGTTGACATCGTGTGCCCAAGCTTCTTGGGGAAAAAAAAAAAAAAATTGCAGTACAGAGGGATAAAACACAGAGACATGAATTGCAAACAAAAGTAAACTTGGATACAAGAGCTCTCCTCAGTCCAGTAACACAGAAAACACCTGGAGGGGTTCCCTTCTCCAAACAGCCCATAGGATGTGTGAGGCTTGTTCTGGGAGAGCTAGACTGGGTGAAACAGGATTTGAGCCAGAATGTGTGGGCTCACGAATTGGGGTTCCTGCTGTCAAAAACTGGAAAGTATTGGAGATAATTGAGTGGAATTTGAGCTGATTTTTTTATCATGATTAGACAAATCGGTGTGTTCAGTTTTGGGCCCCTCACCACAAGGAGGTGCTGGAGTGTGTCCAGAGAAGGGCAATAAAGCTGGTGAAAGGCCTAGAAAACCAGTCCTACGAGGAGCAGCTGAGGGAGCTGGGGTTGTTAAACGTGGCAAACTGTTTGCATCTGTCCATGGGGGCTCAACACATGTGGCTGAGCTTTTCTGACTTACTAAAAGCTGCTCCTGATATCTTTCTTGCTGCTGGGTTTGGTGATGCTCCTCATCGAAGAATGAGCGCTGGTGGGGTTGGGAAAATGTCACATGATGGGGACAGAACTTTTAGCAGGGGCTGGTAATGACAGAACAAAGACTCAAGGTTTTAAACTGGAAAAAAAAAAAAAAAAGGTTAGGTTCAGGCTAGATAAAAGGAAGGAATTTTTACCATGAGAATGGTGAAAGACTGGGCACAGGTTACCCAGAGAGCTTGCGGGTGTCACGTTCCTGGTAACCTTCAAGGTTGGGTTGGATGGGGCTTTGAGCAATCTCATCTAGTTGAAGGTGTCCCTGCTCATTGAAGGGGGTTGAAGTAGAAGACCTTTAATGTCCCCTTCCAACTCAAATTTTTCTAGGATCCTGCAATTGTATGATTCTATGAAAAAACCCTATTATGTCTGCAGAGGTGGTAGGAAAACTGAATTTACCAACAAACAATATGGGAAGTTGGATTTTTAAGAGAAGAGTCTTGGTATTATTCATTGGGGGAAAAAAAGGAATAAAATTGTCACCAAAGCAATGATTTTGTAAATCCATTAATAAGCAGGCAGTAAATTTTAAGCTACATTTTGAGATACCCGCAATGCTATGTGATTTTTCCCCTGTGAATTAAATTGCAAAGCTTTTTATAAAAAATACGGACTTCTGAAATACACGTGAGAACATGTGGAAGAAAATTTTCAGGTGGGGAAAAAAAAAAAAGAGTTTGCAGGCTTTTGCTAGAACTCGGAAATCTGCCTTTACATGAGAGCAGCGAGCAGCAGAGGGCGCTGGGATAAACGGATTTGTTTAAATTCCAGCCAACAACACGAATTTGCTGGGAGCTGGATACTGAGGGAGATAGATTTTTATTCGTAGAGATCCACGCTGGATTTAAAGGGCAGAGCATGACTGAAAGCCCATTTCTGAAAGGGGGCCTTGAGTAGGGACAGGAAAAGTTAAAAAAGAAAAGAAATAAAAAATAATAAATTAAAAAAAAACAAATCTTGGAAACAGGATATGAAATAAAAGCAGCATAACTTGTTCAACTAAAATCTTTTTTTTTTTTCGAATTCTCACCGAAGTGGCCATCACATTATTACAGGTCCTCTCCCTCCCAGAGCTATTAACAGTTATCTCATTGGGATGATTTGGATACTTGACCTAGTCTGTACTCTAACCATCCTACAGTGAGTAAAACTGACTGTATTTAACAGTGCAGTATGGAAGATTCATTCTAATCATAAGGTACAAGTTCAAACACTGAGTTGCCTGTTAATTAAAAATCTGTGTAAGTAAGAACCTGTAACTTCATCCTTATGGGGGAAACGCTCATAGCAATGTCATTTCCATCAGAGGAAATGTTTAGGTGACTGTAAATCCCAGTTATGAATGTGGGCTTCTTGGATCAGTCCAGAGGAGGCCACGAAGATGCTCAGAGGGATGGAGACACTGTTCTCGAGACAGGCTGAGACAGTTGGGGTTGTTCAGCCTAGAGAAGAGGAGACCAAGAGTCTCCAAGGAGACCCTAAAGCCCCTTCCAGAGCCTAAAGGGGCTCTAAGATTGCTGGAGAGGGACTTTGGACATGGGAGGACAGGACAAGGGGGAATGGCTTTACATCGGAAGAGGGCAGGTTTAGACGAAATATTAGGGAGAAATTCTTCCCTGTGAGGGTGGTGAGACCCTGTCACAGGTTGCCCAGAGAAGCTGTGGCTGCCCCGTCCCTGGAAGTGTCCAAGGCCAGGTTGGAGGGGGTTTGGATCATCCTGGGATAGTGGAGGGTGTGCCTGCCCACGGCAGGGAGGTTGGAACCAGATGTTGTTTAAGGTCTCTTCTAACTCAAACCATCCCATGATATAAGGGGCGGAGGTGCAGCGGATTTCGGGAGCAGCTGCTGCGGGAAGGGAGTCCCCATCAGAGGGCGCCGCTGTCCCGCTCATCGCGCTCCGGCGCTCCCGGCTCCCGCGGGGCCATCGCCCGCATCGCCAGAGCTGCAACCGTGCGGGGGGCTGGGGCTGGGGGCTTCCTCCTGCATGGGCAGGGCCAGATGTAATGGTATCCTTTCAAAAAAAAAAAAGTATAAAATATTTCTATGCCATCGCAGCTGCCAGGCTGAGGCTGCAGTGCCCCTGCCCAGCTCACCGCTGAAAAAAAACGGGGCTTTCCTTGGAAGGGACTGGAAAAACACTCGCCAAACTGCCGGAAAACGGCTGTTTTTCACCTTTTATTTTGCTAGTTTTGAAAGTATAGGGTATAATGGTCAGTTCTGAGTTCGTTTGTTACCTCTTGGACCCAGGGTTCGTTGCACATTTGAGATATAAACCGGTGCAAGTGTCGCTGTTTGGAATTGCTGGAGGCAGCTTGCGGGGGTGGGGGGGTACGGAACAAGCGCGGAAAAATTGCGAAGAACCTTTGTTCAGTTTGATTTTCTAAATGATCGCTTGTTCGTTTGTCGTGTTTTGCAGATGCAAGAGAAATGTAATTATAGTGGGGTCTGAAAGTCAGAATTTACTGTCTGTACCAATCTGTTTGCAAAGAGCCAGTGGACGTCAAGTCTATTTTAGCTTCTTTTTTTTTTTTTTTTTTTTTCCACTCCTCTCCTCTCCCCTCCCCCAGCACTCAGAGCATATTTAATTCAGGGTGCCACGAGATTGTAAAGCATTAGCCATCACGAAGCACATTCACTCTGCCCTGTACCAGCCTTCATGACTCAAAGACTTTAACAAAAGTGATGGCAAACTGTCCCTTTATGAGCTTGACATTTTTCTAAGAGGGTCATTCAGATCTTTCGGTGGATAAGGGTGCCTGCCTGGGTATCTCCGCACATCCACACGCAAACAGTTTGCACGCATCCTTTCTGCTTTTTCAGCATTTTTTACTCTATTACTTCAGTTGAAATTATCAGTCCAACCCACCCAAGGATGTGCTCTTTTTCTCCTCCTCAGTGCAGCGCTGGCTGTGTTAAGAAACAAATTCGTATCTCCCTAAACAACTTCCAGCAAGACCGTTGTCCAGCTACTGCTGTAATATCTGGCTATTATTTGCCTCTTGCCTTTTGTGGGTTGAGGTTTTAGAAGAAGATGTACACTGTGAAATGGGGAGGGGTGGTGCAGAGGCTGAGGGGAAAAGGGATGAATTTATACTTTCTGCCTTAATTTGAGGCCAAAGCGAACAGAAAAAGCAAAACCCACCCTTCCCACCAGCCAACCACGCACCAGCAAATGTGTCTCCTGATAAAGTTCTCTTCGTTTCCGAGATTATATATATATATATATAAAAGCGTCTTTACCTGTAGGACCTTTGAAAGTACAAAGGACACTGTGCACTTTCCCATAGGACCCCATGCAGAATAACAAAGATTTGTAGGAACCTTATAGGCAGAGCTTGAAATTTCCAGAGACAGGACCTTGAATTTAGAAACACCTTCTTTCTCTCTGTCTCTCTGCCTCTGTGTCTCTTCCTCCCTCCCCGACCCCCCCGGTTTTTTTCCCCTCCTGGTGCACCAGCCCACTGCAAATCTCGATTGTTCCCTTTCAAAGGCAGAGATGGGCTCTGCTGCCTGTGCCGGCTCTTTGCCGTTCAACGTGTGAAAAAAATCGGACAATGCGAAGGAAGGTTAGCCTGGGGAAAAAAAAAAAAAAATAAAGGTTAAAACTGGTCCAGCTCCTCCTCTCCCCTTCCAAACCGAGGGCTACCCGGGAAATACACAAATCCAACTCTGGTTTTAATCGTTTTCTGAAAGTAGTAATGGCTATTCAAATACGTGCAGAGAAGGGTTTACTGAACTCCTTCCCCCCCCCACCCCGTTTTTTTCCCCCATGTAAAGTATTTCTAAGTTATAAAATATGCGGTCCAAGTCTGAAGTATAAGTCTTTCCGGTGAAAATCATTGATCTAAATTTACTCCTTTTAGATTTGCTTGAATGTACTTTGATGAGACGCTGTTTTGGTGTTTAACTGCATATGAGAAGATAATTTCTGGACATGTAAATAAAAGCATATTGCAGGGGGGGAAAGCATAATATCTCGTTGCAAACGATGAATCGCTTCGTGCAGAGGCAAATTATACTTCATTTTATTATGGGGGGGATGGAAAATATATTCATTTAATTACTCCATTCTATCTATCTATCTATCTATCTATCTATCTATCTATCTATCTATCTATCTATCTATCTACTAAAATAGCGGGTATATGCACTACGCAATACATATATTTGACCCCTCTATATCAACATATATATGTGTAAATGTATAACTAGATACACAAATATGCATTTAAACACACTCCTGTATAAACTGACCAGGTTTGTGTGCATATGTGCATATATAACGTGTAGCATCCATGTGCCTACATGTGCAAAAATATATATATATATAATTTACATACCTAAATGTGGCAATTAATATGTCTATATGTGGAAAAAGTTGTCCGTTCAGAGATCTCTGTGTGTAAATGTGCATGTATGTGTAGTCTGTGTATGTGCAACTGTGTATATGTATATATTTTATATGCTGCATATAAGTCTCTATATGTGTATATGTCTATATCTAGTCACATATATGTCTGTAGCAATATGTAACTATGTAACAGATAATGTTTTTTACTATCCCACTGAGGTAGACTTGTGCAGCCTATTGTTTCAGACAACAGATATAAGTTGCGATGGAAGAGGAACGTCGGATTTGGTGTCTGTCCCCCATTTCCAATTATAGATGGATCATTACAGACAGAGAAGTACTGAGAATCCAGACATCTGCTCTTCACATGAATGCACTCACCTCCTAGAGAACAGCCTGCCATCATGCTCTGGAAACTGGTTGAAAATGTCAAGTATGAAGATATCTATGAGGTGAGTATATAATATGCATATGAGTAAGAGAGTATATGTATACTTAAATATACATCTAGTATATAGATACAGGCATGACTTTATAATACATATATACCTCTACATATACATCTAGGCAGAAATAGAGACATGCACCAACACACACACACACAAGTATAGAGACGGGAAACCAGGAGTAAATGCTTAAATGCTTATTTATTTGCGTATTCGTATTCAGCATGCCAAGTCTTAAACTTTTTTTTTTTTTTTTTTTCATGGAAAAGCTGTTTGATGCGATTTAAAACATCAAAGAAATGATCTGGGGATTGGAATGAGGCAACTTAAAGGCAAGAGTTTGATTGTTTAGACCTCTAATTAGATATAATTCGATTAAATATGGACAAATGTCGAGGGAAAAAAAAAAAAGGAAAGAAAATAGAAGAAAAACACAATCTGGTATTACAGGGACCGGATGCATTTCGTTCTTTTAATTTTTATTTTGCAATTCCAAGCTAAGCTCATCCTGAACGTGGATTTTTTTTTTTTTTCACTTTTCGTGTTTTCACAATCGGATACGTTTTGTACGACTTTTTGTGCCTCTATAGCAAAAGATGAGATGTGCATGTATACATCTAGTCGCATTAATTAAGCGGCACATACATTCTCGCGCGTATGTGAGCACACGCTCCCGAACCGGTACGGTCAAAGGCAGCTCCGCACAGTCCGCGGGCACGAAAAGTTGTGAGCTTTATCCAGACCTTATTTTCGAGGTCAAAAAGCAAACCAAGGGTGGTGGTGGTGGTGGGGAAATCACAGCTCAAACACCGCGAAACCTGTCCTAATTTCGCACGGTTTCCTGAGCCGGATCTTTCCCAAACGGGCTGCGGGAATGTATTTCTCGTAAGTTAAACCAGCGTGCGGGATTTGCTCAGAAACAGGAGGAGAGGGGGGGAATATGTGTGTGTAAGTGAGGAATGGCTCTCCACAAAATCGCATTTCAATTTTTTTTCATTATTTTTATTTTTTAATTGAGGGGAAGGAGTTGGCTCGGCGATCTCGCGGAGGGGGGAGATTTTCAGAAGGGCGCAATCCGCCAGCTCCGGAGCGGGAGCTGCTCCGTGGGGAGGCGGCCGGGAAGGGACCGGGGACAGGGCAGGGACCGGAGACTGGACAAGGGTCGGGGACGGACTGGGCGCTGAGGAGTGACCAGGACCCGGGCAGAGACCCGGCAGGGACCGGGCAGGGACTGGGCAGGGGCTGGGGATGGAGCAGGGACCGGGGACAGAGCAGGGACTGGGGACCAAATAGGGGCTGGGGAAGGACTGGGCACTGAGCAGGGACCAGGGAGTGAGCAGGGGCTGGGCAGGAACCGGGCAGCGGCTGGGCAGGGGCCAGGAATCGAGCAGGGACCCGGGATGGGGCAGGGATTGGGGCTGCGCAGGGACTGGGTACCGAGCAGGGACAGGGCACTCACTGAGCGCGGAGCTGGTTACTGGGCAGGAGCTGGGTAGGGACAGGGCAGGGGACGTGTCCCGGGCAAGGGACGGGCAGGGGCCGGGCAGGGCTCAGGGTACCGGGCAGCGGCCGCAGCCCCTCCAGGGAAGCGCCGTCGGGGCCGCCCCGTCCCCGCATCCCTCCCCTCCGGCACTTACAGACGGGAAACTCCCGGGAAAAGCGGAGAAAGAGACCGAGGGGAAGGTACAGCTCCGGCTGTTCCCGGCCGGAGGAAGGACGGGATGGAGGGAAGCGGGGAGGGGGTTCGGCGGCCGCACGGGAGAAATGTCTCGATTCCCAAAAGCTGCCGTCAGGATAATCATCCTTGGAAAACCCGGCATCTGCAGAACGAGCGCAGATCGAGCACACGTGTGCGTGTATGTGTGTGAGTGTGTGAGTCGGTCCCCGTGTGTGTGTCCCCGTGTGTCCCCAGCCCGCGGAGCCCTCGCTGCTTTTCCCTCCCCATCCCCAGGCACAGCCCGGCCATTGTCTCTGCCCGCAGCAGCAGGCGACAAAACATCTCCCCTCCCCGGCTGCCGAGGACGGGGATGAGGGGTTTTATTCCACCCTCCTTTTCAGGGGGATTTTTTAAGGCGCTGTGAATTGACGGACACTCGTGTTTGTAGGTTGCCGTGGGAGAGAAGCAGAGCTGGGGGAGCGGTTAGGGGGGATTTGGCTGCGGGCTGGGTATTCCCGAACTTGGGGGTGCCCTCCGAGGCATCTTGTAACGTACAGCATTAGGAAAAAAAAAAAAAACCACCAAAAAACAAAAACCAAAAACCTGTCGATTTTTTTTAAGCGCTGAAACCCTCTAGATTCACCCTTAAAAACATATTGCCCTCTCTTCTTTCCGATTTAGAATTAACAACACGATGGTAGAGGCGTCTCGGCCACTTAAAATGAATCTGTTCTTAAAACAAAAGTGCGTGTGTGCGTGTGCGTGCGGGGGGGGGTGCTGCTCTGGGAAGTGTGAGTCTATTTAGGAAGGAACGTAAGTTGAACTTTAACAGAAATGGCAGACAGTCCAGTTGAACGGGTTCCTGCAACATCAAAAAGGTTTTATATCGCCCCTGGCTTTGCCTCAAAACTATAAATTTACTATCCTTTAAAATTCGCCCCATACATTTTGCATTTGGGTGAAAATCGGGAGATCTATGTACATATTTTTTTTTTTTTCATAACGGGCTATAGAAATTCGGAAAAAAAGTGAGCCAAACAACGTAGATTCAAGTATTTATTTGCGTATTGCGAATAAATATGATCTGTAACACGCACCAGAAGGGCTTAATCTTCGCTGTAAATAGGCATCTGTTACAGTGACTGCACAGATCTTCTTCCATTTCTTTAAATATAACAACAACAACAAAAAAAGGATTAGAAAAACCTCTTTTTCTTCATTATTTGTTTAAAAAAAACCCCAACAACAAACTAAAAGAACAAAAGCACCAAAGGCAATCAATTCCTCGTATTAAAAATATATAATTAAATATATATTTAAAGGGAAAAAAAGGAAATATGCTTTTCTTCTTCGCCTCTAGCATTGCTTCATCTCACTTCCTTGCTCCAGCTCAGCAGTGTCTACGTTCCGCATCTTCCTCCGCTCGAGTTAATTGAAGTTCTGCCTCTTCCTTGCTAAACTTTTTCCCCCCTCTCCCTCTCCCCAAACTCTGCCTCTGCCAGCCCCCCTCGTCTGATTACATCTAGTAATTCTCCACTGAATGAACGTCATTTACAATAGTAGGGGAGCTCTCGAGCTGGCTGCCAGCTTCACGCTCCATTTGGTCCTGCATTCTCCCTTTAAAGTAGTCGTGTAATATTAATAGTCATGAATATCAATTATTATGAGGCGGTGTAGAGAAGGAAAGGGAGGAAGGGGTAGCGGAGCAGTCTGAGCCTAGCCTTGGGTTGAAGAGGATTGTATTTTGGAGCTCAAAGGCAAAAAAAAAAAAAAGAAAAAAAAAAAAAAAAAAAGAAAAAAAAAAAGGGGAAAAAAAAACGAGAGGGAGGG